>JAQPZY010001194.1:1185000-1605455 GCA_029931535.1 Margaritifera margaritifera | reverse complement strand
TAATCTTAAATATGTATATTTCTTGCCATTATGCATTCTGGAGCAAACTAACTATGAACTGAAAATGAGAAATATGCAAACATTTATATGAACTCAAAATAAAAATATATAACTTCCTCCATTGCAACTGGTATATACAGGTAGCTCCACTATGTATACATGAGTTTGGAGAGCAATATTCCATCTACAACAATACCTGTGATATGTGATATAAAATTTCCAAAAAGATGTACATAGAATCTTAACATTGATAACAACACAACTACTACAAATAGTAATGTATGTACATGTACCATGTACCTATGTCTTCTGATACATGCACACTGTACCTGTCTTTTTATACATAAACACTACCTATGTTTTCTGGTACATGTACACTGTACCTATCCTTCTGATACATATACACTGATTCTAGGCTTTTCTTATACATGTACACTGTACCTATGTCTTTCTGATACATGTACATTGCACCTGTGTCTATTTTATCTGCCAATACAGGTGAGACAGAACAACAACAAATTTAATTATCATCAAATTTATCCATGCATAGTGATTATCTGACTGCAAACAATACAGACCCAGGTCCCATATGAAACATAATATGCTGGCATGCAGTATTTCTCCTATGATAAGCCCCCCATAGACCCAGATCTGGCATACAGTATTTCTTCTATGTTAAGTCCCCCCATAGACCCAGATCTGGCATACAGTATTTCTTTTATGATATCCCCCCATAGACCCAGATCTGGCATACAGTATTTCCCCTATGAAAAGCATCCAAAGACCCAGATCTCCTGTAGCATGTACTGGCATACAGTATTTATTCTATAATAAGGCCCCCTCCCCCACATCAGTCCTGCTGAAAAAGGTACTGGCATACAGTATTTATCCAATATTTACTGGCATAAGGTATTTTTCCTAGGATGAGCCCACCCCCACCCCCAATAAACCCAGACCTACTGTAACATGTAATGGCATACAGCATTTCCCATATAATAAGCATCCACAGACAAAGATCTGCTGTAAGATAATGTACTGGCAATCAGTATGTCCCCTATGACAAACATCCAAAGACCTAGACCTGCTGTAACATGTAATGCATACAGCATTTCTTCTATGATTAGCCCATACCCTACCAGTCATTCTGAAGTGAATTACAGTAGAGCAACTGCAGTACTGGCTTGCCATTGCAAATCCCTATATTTTACTGCATATTCCAAACTCCCCCCCCCCCCCGGTGTGTGCATATACTCACAACACCCTGGATGGTGACCCATGAGTAATGATACAAAATCTGTCACATATATGATGCATTTTCCTGTTATGACTGCATACCTGAAGTCTGGTATGAAAATATTTGAAAACACTGTACACACCCATTTTTGTACATCATACCTTTGCCGCCCCTCCCCCACCCCCTCTTCTTCCAGGGGCAGAAGCCAAGAATGAACTCCCTCTCACAGATGGTTATCAGATGGGCAACAGAACTACCAAATTTTCAGAACTTCTACCCTGTGGTTTAGGAGATGTGGTAATGTAGAGATGGACAGATGGATGGATGTACATGCACACAGAGAGTACAGTGGTCCTCCTCGTGAACGCCCCCCCCCCCCCCCGACCAACAGCCACCCGTTTTTTTACAGCCAGAATCCCTTGGCACTGACAAGCTTGTGTTAAAAAGTACCCCTTTAGGACTGCCACTCCTCTAATGGGGCCAGCATATTTGCACAACAAATGTTATATTTACCCCTTATAAGCAGACACATATTGGGATTTACAGATGGAAATCTCACGAATATTTGTTGATCTCTGAATTCAACACATAGACATTTGTTCCAGTACCTAACTTTAAATAAAGTACCTAACTTATATCCATACACAGAGGTAAGTAATCCGATTATCCTTACTGTTATGTGTTCCTTAGATGTCAGGTTTTGTTCCCTTGGTAATTACAGGATATTATTACCACCAATAATTATCAAGTTGACAAAAGCCAACTGTTGAGAAGTACAGTATTGTTCAGCTGCAACTCAAGTCAGCATGATGTCCAGTCACCATAAATTAAAAATGGTATGTTAGGCATTGTGGCTGCTCTCTGTTGGATTACAAGATCAGAAGGAGTACCAGGCTATAACCAGTCGACCACATGAAAAGCTCACTTCCTTTGTAAACACTGAGCTTTTGTGTACTGGCTAGGTAGACATGAGCGTTTACTATAATAGCTACAATTTAGTTTGAAAGTGGTATAGTTGCCAATGAAAGTACAAGTTGTTGCAAAAGCGCAAAATGTCTTTAGAAGGGAAAGTGAAGGCAACTCAACTAAAGAAAATGAGGGAGAGTTCTATGATCACTGCTGAGAAATTTTGACATCAGAAAGATTCAAATAAAAAATCAAAATACATTCTGCAACAGTATGAAAATGAAATGGATGGAGATAGCTACAATATCGTTGCATTTACTCCGAATGAGAATAATAATTACACTTACATGTTTATACCGTGATTCTATTACAAAGTTTTTAAATGTTTTTTTGCGCTGTTATTGATGGTTGTTCATTATTTTAAATAACATTATTATCAGTTTTATCCGATTCATTCCATAACATACATGTGATTTTTAAATCAATATATTAATTAAAAAATTAGTTACACCTATCTTACTTTATATGGATCTGTTACTCACATCTGTGTGATCCCCATCTAGAAAGGCCACCCTTTCTTATAAGGCCACTTTCCTGCTGCAGATGGGGTGGCCATATAAGAGGGCGACCTCTATGTCACAATATTCCCAAAGCTTTGTACAAAAAGTGTGGGGATAAAGAACACAACGGATGACACCTCTCACGCATGCATTGAAGAACTTGAAAAAACAATCACTGACATATTATTAAAAAATCTAGCATATGGAACAGTATGATCTCAAATTAAAATGCATTGTACATGATAACACATAACATATGGAAATGTATGATACTATTTCAGTACAGTGTACACGACAACCCATAGCATATGGAAATGTATGATACTATTTCAATACAGTGTACATGATACCCTTTAGCATGTGGCAGTGTATGATACTATTTCAATACAGTGTATATGAAGCCCTTTTGCATAGTGAAGTGTATGATACAATTTCAATACAAAAGATAAGAATTAATTCATTGACAATTTGCACAGTGTGTAAATGATATGTTACTATTCATGTCAATAAGATTACCCAAAATATCAAACTTTGTTATGCACCAAAAAGTTTGTAATTGACTAATGCATTTCTCCACACATAATGAACACATTTTACTGATTTCTGCACCATATACAATGGAAATACATAATACTGGCATATATGGAAGTCAAAAATTGCCATCATATTGCATGTCCATTTCACACAAAAAAAAAAGGGGGGGGGGCGAGATGTATGTTAGGCTTCTCTTGATCAAAACATTGTATTAAATTATTCCTTTAATATCTTAGAATGCACTATTTCATTCCCTAACGAAAGACCACTAGACCAATGCATCATCTTGAAATCAGAGGCATGATACACATCATGATGCATAGTAAATGAAACAATACATATCACAATATATATTGGTTTGGAGACTTCAACATGACACACAATGAAATATTGAATTTGTGATGTGACACACATCATTATGCAGCAAAACTGTAGAATCTGCAAGCATGGCAAGCATTTTGGTGACCAAGACTAGTGGAAATTTTCTGATTCATGAATGGTACATGATTTTCAGAGTGTAAGCCATAGTCACACAGAGATGTACGTTCGTAATTCATTTAATGCTATCTCCATTTGTTTACTGTTTATCACTGCTCTGATTATAGTTAATTCTCTGTTCACAAGAAAAGAGAAGCAAAAAATCTGGCTTTCTTTTTTGTAATTTTTTATTCCTTTTTCTTATATGTATCATAATGCACAATATTTTATGAGTTGTATTGATACAATGTCTCTGTTCTGATGTATTGTATCATGATGAATCAGAAATTACTGACTTCAGCCAAAACATCCTTCAACAGAAAGAAATACTGGGATACCAATGTGCATCAGTGAATCATTATATCTATTTAGATACCACCCCTTTTATAAAGACATATTTTCAATGCAGATGGGGTGGCCTCACACATGGGGAGCATCCTCTATGCCATCTTGCTTCTTAAACAAAACTGACTGTAATCTTGAAAGATGAAAACAGGAATTTGTAGGATTTTGAGATGCTGGATACAGTACAGTCAGTATATAAAGAAACTAGAGTTTCTTGTTTATCCAATCTGTGTGCCTCATTTAAATATTGTGCATATTTGATAAAGACGTGCATTATATTCAGTAAAACATAGTGTAATACTACTGGATTATAAACATTTGAGTGTAATCAACAATAACATTTCTCACCTCCGCTTTTAGTAGTCTCCAGTACCCATTGTGAGCATTCACTATCATGCCAAAAGTTCAAACTAAAGTGATCTTTATAACACCATGTTGGACCATTTTCTGACTATTTTGGGCAATTTTTTCACTTTACACGTCAACTTTGAATCTTTTCAAAATTAAAAATTTTAACTTTTAATCAGCACTACCAACATACCTACCTAAAACCCACCACTCCCTCCCATCCACCCACCTACCTACCTAACTACCAGGCATAAAAGACATAAAACAATAAAAAAGAACATTTTTTGGTATGATACAAAAGTACAAATACTTTAACAGGTTGATAAGAATCAGATATTAACGTTGTTTTTATATTATTCCTTTTTAAATCATTGTTTATAAAATCTGCTCAAGAAGTTATTATCACTAGTATATACATGGTTCATGCATCAATAACTACCTTGATTAGCCACTAAAGATGAGGCCTCACATGAAAAACAAGTAGTATGCAGTCCATTCATCTAACTCCTATTCCCATTCATATGTACCAAACAGTTAACATGTCAAGGGTAAATTATTGCAATATATAATGTATAGACATTAATATGCAAAGTTTACCATTGAATAAACATATTTATTCCTACTTCCAACTGCACTGGTCAGAAAGGGCCTCCTATGTAGGCTAGGATATATATATATATATATATATATATATATATATATATATATATATATATATATATATATATATATATATATATAACATGGAAAAATCTATGTGCTCATAAAAACAAGAGTCCCTCAAAGAGACTGACACTCTATTGGCCCAAAAGAATTTCCAGGAATTCAAGACAAGACCATTTCTTTTAACTCCTGAGTGTTGAGACCATCTCTGATATTCTTCAGTGATAACAAGATTTTCCAATTAGCTGCTGCATAGTACATATTGGATGTCAGCTTGGCACCATTTTCATTTGGGACCAATAAGACATCATAAGAGGTCTTATGGTGGAAACCCCATGTTGATATGACATTCCATTTGGGAGAAGTAACAATAACAAGATTTTAAAAATGGCTGCCTTGGTGGTCATATTGGGCATCAGATTGGCACCGTTTCCATGGACCAGCTATACATCATAAGAAGTCTTTTGGTGAAAGCACAATGTCAATATGCCCAGCCATTTAGTAGAAGTAGCAATAACAAGATTTTCAACATAGCCATTGTGGCAGCCATATTGGAAGTCAGATCAGCACCATTTTCATTTATGATCAACTAGACATCATAAGAAGTCTTTCAGTGAAAACCCCATGCTGATATGACCATTCATTCAGGAAAAGAAGTGATAAAACTTTTAGGATTGCCACTGTGGCAGCCATAGTGTATGTCTGAGTGGTACCATTTTCATTTAGGGCAAACTAGTCATCATAAGAATTTATTTAGGTAAAAAACCCATGCTGATATGACAATCCACTGTGGTGCTCATATTGGATGTGCAAGCAGCACCATTTTCATTTAGAACCAACCAGACATCATAAGAAGTCTTCTGGTGAAAACCCCATGTCAATATTACTTTTTGTTCATGAAGAGTAGCAATAACAAGATTTCCAACATGGCTGCTGTGGTGGCTATTTTGGACATCAGACTGGTACCATTTTTATTTTGGACCAACTAGACATCATAAGTCTTTAGTGACAACCCAATGTTGATATGACTATCCATTTAGGAGGAGCACTGATAATTAGATTTTCAAGATGGCTGCTGTGGTGGCCATACTTGACATCAGATCTGCACCATATTAATTTAGGACCAACTAGATATCATAAGAAGTCTTCTGGTGAAAACCCCATGTCAATATGACTTTCCATTCTGGAACAGAAGCACTTACAAGATTTTCAAGATGACTGTTGAGCAGCCATATTCGATGTAAGATCAGCACCATTTTTGTTTAGGATCAACTAGATAGACATCATGATAAGTTATTAATGAAAAACCCATGTTGATATGGCCATCCATTCAGAAGAAAGAGCACAACAAGATTTTCAAGATGGCTGATGTGGCTACCATATTGGATCTCTGTGCAGCACAACTTTCATTTAGGACCAACTAGACCATGGGATGAATGTGTGTAAAGTTTCATGGCAATCTAGAAGCAGTTCAGAAGGATTAGCAATAACAAACTTGTGCTAAAGAATGGAAGGATGATAGACAAACTATTCCATAAGCTCTCCTGGTATATGACGAGTAGAGCTAAAAATACTTAACCCATGTTAGTAAAGCATAAAATGTATGTCATAGTGACCTGCTTTGGCTGTAAGGATGTAGTACTAACAGATATGCCTCCAATTATCAAACTTTATGATTGGAACATAAACAGCACCCAATAAATGAACTCTGAATACAAAATTTCAACAAAATCACTGAAGCATAAAATACAGGTCACAGAGATCTCTTTCTGCATTAAGGATGTAGACTTCATCAAAATGCATCCACTCACCAAATTGATCATGAGCTAAATGCAGAAAGCCAGGAAAAGATTAAATATAGGTCATGATAAGCTTTCTTTTATTGTAAGGGTGTGGTAATAACTGAGATGCATATCATCATCAACTTCACAATTCTAGTATGAACAGTACCTGAGAAATGAGCATCAAACACAAAATATAGACAAAGTCAGTGAAGTGTAAAATAAGGGCCATAATGACCTAGAACTGAAATGAAGGAGTAGTGCTCATCAAGATGCATCCCTCAAGTTTCATAATTCTAGATAGGATAGTCTCTGTGGTCATGAGCTAAATGCAAAAACTTAACCTAAGCCAGTAAAATGTGAAATGTAAGTCACAGTAACCTTTCTTGTATGGGCATGGTACTAAGAGAGATGTATACAATCATTTAGTTTAATTATTTATGCATGAACAGTAAAACACAAAATTTAACCAAAGTCGGTGAAGCATTCTGAGATGAGGGTGTATTGAAGATTTAAAAAGCTACGCAGTCATGAGCTAAATGCTAAAATTTGACATAACCTATTAAAATGTGAAATATAGACCACTGACCTTTTTTTGTTGGCATGAACAGTGCTTCAGATTAAACTCATGTCAGTGAAGCATGAAATATGCATCACAGTGACCTACTTTTGTGACAAGTACTCATCAAGATGCATCCCCTCACCAAGTTTCATGATTCCAGGTATAACAGTATGTATAAAGGGTGTCACAGGTCTATTTGGTCATGAGCTAAACAAAAAAACTTAACCTAAGCCAGTCAAATGAAAAATGTAGGTCACAGTGACCTTTTATTGACAGAGTGTGGTACTAACAGAGATGCACACAATCATCTGTCTTGACGATTCTTGCATGTAATTAGCACGAGAAAAAAAGTAAACTGCTTTTTTGATGACGGAGTAGTAGTCATCAGGATGCATCCCCTCACAAAGTTTCATGAATGTAGATATAACAGTAGATACACAGGGTGCAAAAGATCTATTTGGTCTTGAGCTAAATGCCAAACCTTAACCTAAGTCAGTAACATGTGAAATGTAGGTCACTGTGACCATTTGTTGTAAGGGTGTGATAACAATAGTGATGCATAAACAGGGTTCATACAGCTGTTGGTAATAAAGACTCAAGACCTTTTCCAGACTTTTTTCCAATTTTTTCCAGACCCCTCTAGCACATGTATTCAAAATCTCTGTCACTATAAATGAGCATGTGGTATCCACATGATCTAAATTAGTATCCACCAATCATGAGTGTCTCACCAACCAAACTGAACTGGTATGCAGCAGCAAACACCCCATCCAACCAAAACAAAGATAAATATTAGTACAACACATGAACAAGTTCAAGCAACAACAACAAAAAAAGGCAGCAACCCGAAATTCCATACTTTTTCCAGACCTTTAGGGCAAAATCTTTATTTTCCATACTTTTTCCAGGTTTGGAAAAAGCACACTTTTTTCCCATACTTTTTCCAGACTTTGTATGAACCCTGATAAAATCACCTACTTTTATTATTCTAGCATGAACAGAGCTTGAGATATGAACTTGAAAGATAAATGGTAACCAAAGCCAGTGAAGAATAAAATATGGATCATAGTGTCCTACTTTTATGATGAGGGTTTAATACTAATCAAGATGCATCACCTCATGAAATTTCATGAATCTAGGTATAACAGAATATATACAGGGTGCAAAAAGCTATTTGGTCATGAGCCAAACTTAACCTAAGCTAGTAAAAAGTGAAGTGTAGGTCATAGTGACCTTCTTTTGTTGCAAGGCTGTGGTACTAAGAGAGATGCACTCAATCATCTAGATTGATGGTTTCAGCATGAACAGAGCTTGAGAAATAAATGTAAAACGCATAAAGAAAGTCAGTTAAGCATGAAATATCGGTCATTGTGACATGATGAGGGTGTAGTATTCATCAAAATGCATCCCCTTACCAAGTTTTCTGATTTATAAAAGTATAACAGTATTTATACAGGGTGCAAAAAAACTGAGCAAAATGGAAAAACTTGACTAAGAATGTACCACAAATGTACAAAGTTAGCCCCACAGCCCCATTCCCAGTGGGTATGTGCTATGAAAATGTCTCCAAACTGTTGATTAGGACCCAGGAAGAAAGAGTGATAGAGATTTAGTAAGGCTAGACACATGTATGCTTTTATCTATGCAGATACTGATGCCTTGGGGTAGTACAACAGCTTACCTCTACTTCGATGAGAGGTGAGCAAATAAACGTACTTCAAACTAAGAGCCAGTGTATATCGCCTATTCCAATGTTATCATATCTAAATAATAAACATGAGTATACAGAACTGTCCATGTAGCATAATTTCAATACTGACAGTATTGCTCCTCATCTAAATAATGCCCTTTAACAATTTAACTCATTAACCCCTGGAGATTCTTTTCATTTTCGCCTGAAATGGGGGTAGGAAACGCATTTTTTGGGTTACTTCTGAATGCAGCAAAACACATCTGCTTAAGAAAGTTTTTCGTTTAGCCGGATGCTTCGGTATATCAGAAACATTGTTTTTGATTGGCTATTATGCTCGCGCATGTGCAGAAGGGTAAAAGTGGGACTTATTTTTTATTTTTTTTCGTATTGGATCCCCGATTTTTTTGTCCTGGCCCCATTTTACTCCAAATCTCAAACTTATCCTACTTTTTGCAAAGGTTCATCTGTCCGTGTGCAGTTTGGACCAGTCTGCTTTAGATCTAAGGCCAAAAAGTCAAAAATCCGGACACAAACTCCGGTTCCGGAACTGGCAATTTTTGACCTAAAAAAAATCAGGTCTCAAAAACTGCATTTTTTTCGCTGTATTTTTTAATGCGAGTAGAAAGTCGACATTATTTGGTATCATTGTAGAGCTACATCTGTCTACTTTCCTGAAATACCATCCACTTTAGTGTATCTTAAATGATGTTCACGTTACAGAGCTCGGAAGTAGGGTACAACCTCATGACGCGTAAATGTGGCGCCAGGGGTTAATGAGTTAACAATGGATCAACAATCAATCCACTTTATAACATTATTGAATCAACAATCAATCCACTTTATCACATTACTGAATCAACAATCAATCCACTTTATAATATTACTGAATCAACAATCAATCCACTTTATAACAATGGATCAACAATCAATCCACTTTATATCATTACTGAATCAACTGCAATTATAAATTACATTTTGAATAATGCAGGACTAGAATGCTATAGATCAAATCAATTAAGAGTGATCCATGATGCATATTTGCAATAGTAAAATTGGTACAACAAGTGAACCTAATGTATACGTTGCTACATTTGTATGCAAAAATATGAAAGAGTTTCTCCTGAGTGATACTGCATGATGTTAGTAGTGCAGTATCACACGGGACAAAAACTTTATATCTTCTCATTCAAATGTAGCAAAGTATTTATTATATACTCATTTGTTACATCTAGGAGTGATTTTAATATGAACCCATTTGGTTGTATCCATATATACAACTTGTGGAGAAAACGAGGTATTTATCTTTCATAATATACCTTTTTGAGGCCCATGTGTAGCACCAACAGTAACGTTCTTTATGACATATTCTGACATCATCACTGTTGCACAGAGGGATTATTTAAAATTGCAACATTGAAAACAGATATTTCTCAATTAAAATAAATACCTCTTTTCAATTCATTATTTATTAAATAAAGAAAACAAAACCCTAACTGAAGCAAACTAGTTTAATTTCTGGTAATTCTGCGGGAATACACAGTCATATGCAAATACGCCACTAATAAAAATACAACTGTGTATTCACATGCGCATATCACCGCAAACTTGGTTGAAGGTTGTGCACATGTTGTACAGTATAATGCAATGCAGTAAGCAGAAATACTGCACAGTTCCGACAGTGTTGAATTAATGAGAAACAAATGAGTACATAATATATACAGCGACTGTAATTATAAGAGTATAGCAGGTATCAACCTGTGAAAAGCTTAGATCCAGCTCTGATAGGACAACAAACAATGCAGATCTGTAAATACATTATGTAACAAGTCTATAGGTCAATTCTAGGACATATGATTGCAGGATTCATGTTAATTTCTCAACAATTGTACCCAAATATCAATTGAATAATTGAATGCACGTAAATCATGCATAATATTGACAAGAACTGCCTTTGTTTACTTAGAAAAATTCCCCCTCCCCTATTTAGAGAATCCCCCCTTTTTCACATGGTGGAATTCATCAATCTTCATTTTGCTGAGGAAAACAATCTCAGAGAAGTATGAATAACTAAAAATATACAGTTCATAGTGATTTACAACACCAATAAATATAGGCATTTTGTTTTGTTGATATTTTTTCCCCACATTGCAAACTTGACTCGCAAGTTCTAAAAGATCTATTTACAGTAAATTAAAGCCAAGGTCTGGGCTTAGGAGAATCATTGATGGAAATGTTCTTAATGGTAAAGAATTATATCAGATGAACCCCACCCCTATTAAACAAAAAGCTCACCATCCACATGTACAGATGAAACTCACTGACCCAAAATTACTGGGGGACATGAAAATGAATTTGACTGGTGTTTAGCAACACATCAACACATTATTGTGTTAAGGCCTTACTTAGGAACACAACATAATGGCTAAACAAACCTGCTCTGGGCATAATTCAAACCTGCACCAATCTGGTCATGATTCCAGCATGCTATCCACTGAGCTATAGCAGCCAAAATGAGAAGAGTTCAGGTATTTGAGTCTGTGGCTGTATACATGCATGGCTTGGTTTGCACGAACCAAAAAATTGGATGACTGAAGATCAGATAATTAAGGCTGTACTGTATGTGCATGACTTTCCATTTGGGTGATTCTGGCAAAGTAACTCGTATTATTACATTATTTCTAGGAAAGATGCTTTTTCAATGGAAGACCCAATGTAATAGCAATTACTGATTGTATTGTGCTGTTGTGACATCATTAACTTCTGCGTGATGTCATGAACAACTTTTTGTATCCTCTTGCTGCTGAAATGGCATTTTTACTATTCTGAAACAAGTTTAATTGAAAGGTTGCACACCAAATCATGCAATAAAACAATTACAGGACTATCACAAGTTGGATTTGGACAAAGCCAATCTGATGAAGATAAAGAACCTGTTAATACAGTCAAATCTGTCCTACTTAGCCGCCAAGTGAGAAACATGATCTATACATTTAGACAGCTGGTTGCCTAAATGAGGTTTATTTTTACAATAAAGTGGTTTATGGGGTATTAGAAAAGTGGCTGTTTGTAAGATGAGTGATTTCCTAATACAGATGACCTATAACACAGGTTAGACTGTAACAGATATGCTGGATAGAACATCAGCTGTTCATTTATACAGACTGGCACATCATACATACAATATAGAATTTGCAAGGAAATTTATAATTACAATTATATTGAGCTTGGCAATGTCTCTGGTTTCTTGTGTTCAAACCTATGATACATGTATATAGAAAGTGAAACAAAACCAACCCCAATTATAAATTGCAGAGATAGATGAAAGTCAAAAAATAAAATTGAAGCTATACATGATATTATAATTGATGCTGATGCAGCAAAACCTTTAAGTATATTATCTGCATATTTGACAACTATGGCCACCATAAGACCTCCATATGACTGCAGAATGACTACTACCCATACTACAGAGTCATATCCAAACAGGAAGCCCTGCTGCCGCACTTTGTCTCCATCTTTTATCTCCATTGTAATATATCCAATCACTACACCCAGAAACCCAAGTTGAACATTTCTCAGCCATACAGTCTGATCTGTTCCTTTTAGAATTTTCTCAAAGTACACACCTGCAAAGCCTGACATAAGGCTAGATACTAAAACAGCCAAGAGACCAATAAGAGGATTCTGCTCAACTGGAACATTTTTGGCTTCTATACTGTCTGAATGCAACTGTACAATAGAAACACCAAGGAATAGAACGACTAGTGAGATCCACTGGAGTCTACTGAGAGATTTTTTCAACATCAGCACTGAGAACAATGCAGTGGTCAAGATCTTTAGCTGATAGGTCACCTGTGAAGGTAAAAGAAATTAGTGAAAATTATTAGCCAAGTACATGGGCAAAACTAAAAGATTTTTTAAACAATTCACTGTTTAAATCTGCATAATAATACACATGTTCAACTAGATACTGTCACACATCCATATTTCCTAAACATGTACTTGCTGCTCATGCTATATGACCCAAATGAACATGTATAAAACTACCATTTGTCTGTGAACCATATAAAAGTACTGGAAAATGGCTTACAACATAAAATGATGTCATCCCTAAACAAGAGTCCCTTGAAGGAACTGACACTCTACTGGCCAAATAGAATTTTCACAAATTCAAGATAAGACCATTTCTTACTTTAAATTGTTGAGTGTTGAAACCATCTCTGATATTCCTGAGTGATAAAAGTTTCAAATTAGCCACTGTCACAGCCATTGTATGTGGGATTGGCACCATGTTTATTTAGGACAAAGTGGAGAAAATTAGAAGACTTTTGGTTAAAGAAAACCCATGTGGATATGACCATCCCTTCAGAAAAATTAGTGACAAGATTTTCAATATGTTCATTGGGGCAGCCATATTTGAGGTCTGATCAGCACTATTTTCATTCAGGACCAACTAGATATCATAATTAGTCTTCTGGTGAAAACCCAATGTCGATATGACTTACTGTTTAGAAGTTCATGTAGCAATGTAAAGATGTTCATGATGGCTGCCATGGTGGTTATACTGGAAGTCAGATTGGCACCATTTTCATTTAGTACCAACTAGACATCATAAGAAGTCTTCTGGCGAAAAACCAATGTTGATATGACTTTCCATCTAGAAGGAGTAGCAATAAGATTTTCAAAATGGCTGCTGTAATGGCTATATTTGATACCAGATTCACACAATTTTTATTTAAGACCAACTAGACACCATAAGAAGTCTTCTGGTGAAAATCCCATGCTGACATTACTTTCCATTGATTAGGAGTATCAATAACAAGATTTTCAAGATGGCTGCTGTGGTGGCCATATTGGACATGTGGGCGACACCATTTTCATTTAACACCAGCTATATATCATAAAAAAGTCTTTTAGTGAAAAACACCATTTTCATTTAGGACCATCTAGACATCATAAGAAGTCTTCTCGTGAAAACCCCATGCTCATATGACTTTCTGTTCAGGAGAAGTAGCAATAACAAAATTTTCAAGATGGCTGCCATGGTGGCTATATTGGATGTCAGATCAGCACCATTTTCATTTAGGATTGACCAGACATCATAAGAAGTCTCATGGTGAAAACCCCATGCTGACATGACCATCCATCCAGGTAAAGTAGTGATAAGATGTTTAAGATGGCCGCTGTGGTGGCCTTACTGGATGTCCAGGTGGAACCATTTTCATTTAGGAGAAACTTGACATAATAAGAAGTTTTCGGTGAAGACCCCATGTTGTTATGAATTTCTGTTCAGGTGGTGAAGCAATAAAAAAAATTTCAAACTGACTGCTTGAGCTCCCGTTTAAACAGCTGTTGCTCCCTACTGGCTGTACTACACGTAATGTTATTTATTTACTCACCTGCCATCTCTGTGGCAAACAGTATGTAGGTGAGACCAAAAGGGAATTCCAAGTGAGAATTAGAGAACACGTAAGGGACATCCGTAATAAGGAGACCCCAGTGTCTAAACATTTTAACCAACCTGACCACAACATTAATTGTATTCAGTATCAGATAACAGAAATCATCCACTCTGATCCAGAGCTCTCTAGTAGCAACATAAATCGGAAATATAGAGAACTTTATTGGATACACCAATTACATATTCTACAGCCGATAGGGATCAACATCTCTGTTTAAACGGGAGCTCAGGCATTTCAAACTGCTAAGAGGTATTATTTTTGCTGTCATTACTCTAATGCAGGAGAAGGTCTACTACAGGAGCAAAAAAAACTGGGCAGTCTAATAAAGAACTTAAGGTCATACACATCTTTATAAATATCTTCAAAATTTATTATATAATAACTGTCTTTGTTTTTTTGTTTAAGTAAAGTAAACAGTAAATAGTAAAGTTTAATTAAACAGTCACTTAATAAATTTGTAACAGTTCAGTTTTGCATGATTGCATAATTTCTCATTGAGGAATTCAATGCAATTTTCTCCTTAAATTTACATTTTATAGTGTTGATCATGTATTTTGTCCAATTTTGTTTTTATAAGTATATACATTATTGTCAAATTGTTTGTAACATTTTTTGCATAAAGAAATTCCTGAAGTTGTGTTGTTTCCCTCTAAGGTTTTTGCTACACAGCAAGGCATCTTTCAGTAGTATTCTGTCTAGTGGTAATATTCTATTTCATTATCCTTCAGTTTATGACAATTAGTGTTGGGAAGCGGACAAGTTTAATTTTGCAATTAATATTTACGGTATTTATACCAAGTCTGAAGGTTAAGGTTACAAAATTTAGCATGAATGCTTTCAAATGCTTCATTTTCTGCTATGTCCTAGAATTTAGAGACATCATGCTTTCTGCATATTTCATAATAGTTCAGTCAATCATATTTATGAGTTATATAGAATGATTTGTTTAATAAAGGTGTTCAAGATTTCATTGAAGACTTTTGGGCTTGACTGGTTGTTGAGGCCTTTCTTTGATAACTCTTCCTTTGTTTAAGTAAAACTGCCTTTGGAATCGATTGTACATCCTAGGCACAAGTTTATTCATTGGTTATCTTTGATTTCATTATTTCCTATAGTAATGTTATGGACTGATGGGATTAATTTTTGGATAAATCTTAATATCTGATTTATTAGTGTTGACACTAAAGTGCCATTCTTTGCAAAATATATTTATTTCATTTAAAGAGTTTTATAGACCTTTTGGATATAACAAGTCAGTCCAAAGGAAGTGTGAAATTATTTCATTGATATAACATGCCTTAATAAGAGCACAAACCTCTTTTTCTCCAAAACTCAGATAAAACACCCCCTTTTTTAAGCTCACATCTTGATTGCGTATGCATTAATGATGGGAGAGGCTGCTAAAATCTGTGTAGAACATCATGATTTTCACCAAATTTACCATCATACAAAGCTGGTGTCTCTCTCATTACCATTTAATTTTGTGGGTTAAATCAGTGCCAGAAACAGATCTTACATGAGCTTTATTTAGCATGACCTTACTCGGGTCACAATTATTACTTCTGGTTCAGTACCCATGAATGTAGTCCCAGTCTATTTTTAGATAATTTTTTCCTCCCTCATTTTGGTGGTGATGCATGCATTAGATTTAGACATTCTTGGTATTGATTTAAAGAAAATTGTTTATTCTTTAGAATATGAGCATTATGGTGTGGTTGTCTGTGTGAATTTTGGCGACGGTGCACAGCGAGTAATGAGGCATGCATTGGTGCTGATCCGGAAGTGAAATCTGTGACCCATTGCACGTTGCTTTGTTTACAGTCCAGCCTCTCAAAAGAATGCCCGTTAACCTATGACTAGAACTTTACCGTGAGTTCATCTTTGAAGAGACTTTAGATCAACATATGATTTATTAAGATTTGGACACAGTGGAAAGTTCAGTACTGGCAAACAAATGTTGAGACTATATAGGAAAATTAATTGTGGTCTGAGGCCAAACTGGGAAAGAGAGAATGCACCTCCAAAGATGAGAGCTCCCAACATATTCAAGGGGAGCTAACCCTTCTTCTATGTACATACATGTGATTGTGACATTATGATATTGTTAGTGTGTGCACATTATGATCGGATTAACTTCACAAAAATTTACCCAAATAATAATTTCCTAAGTGCACAGAGCAGTAATTACATCAAATATGGTAACTGGTTTATATAAACCTAGGAATGTTGGGTCATTTATAAAGATACTGGATAGGACTGATATTATCTCCCCATTTTACTCTATGTTATTTTAAAATATGTCTGTAACATACCCATCCGGTTTCAAATAATCTTGTGTATATTTGTAGATGGCTTTAATAATGTTATAGACGCTTTCAAAAGGTTGCACTTTGCTTATGTTGGATTGATTTTCCTTACTAGCCATGATGTCAAATGAGGAATTGACTGCATGTTGATGAATAAACTGATGTAGAAAATCCAAAAATGCATTGCACATTATGTGAAATATATATTTTTGATACATCAGTTATTTACTATTTTGATACTTTTTAGTCAATCTGTACTTCTGGTACTGATTTATGATCTTTATCTAACACACCTAGACAAGTGTATCTTTATTTCTAGTAAAGTACACATACTTTCCTTAATTTATCCATTTAATTTTTTTTTATATTAAACCCAGATTTGTGTCATCAATTTTTTATTTAATTTAAAAGAATGGGGAAAAGTCCACATAGTAACATTAAAATGCATTTACTTTATTTAATTTATCATTTTTAAATATGGGTATAATTTTTAGGCAACTTGTGTGACCTCATATTCAGTTATTTCAATTTGAAAAATTTGAACAAGTCTACAGTTACATTTCTATTCTATCCTAAAACATGAAGCTGTTTCATTCATCCTTTTTAAATTATAGGATGAATTTGTTTTGTCAACTCAGTCCAACCGTTCATCTCTGTGTCGTCGATGTGCACTTGCACCTAGAAACTGCTTTTCTCACGTTAAAATCTTAAAAAACCGACTCTTTCTGTAAGGGTGTGACTAATCAGTTACATGCCACAGGTCGCGCTATATGTCCTTACTCTGCTCTGAAGACTTGTATGCAACTGAGGAGATGCTCATCCCCACAGCCATATGCCCCACTCTTCATTACTGCTACAGGTCAAGCATTATCAAGAGTTGTGTTCCTTAATCACATGCAACTTGTATACTGTAAGATAGGAATTGACACTTCCTAGTATAGTGGCCATTCATTCTGTATAGGTGCTGCTACTTCTGGGTTGATGGTCATCAGATTGTTACATGAGATACAATCGCACTCCTCAGAATGCTATCCAGGCAGTGCAGAAGGTCATGGCCATGGATGCAGATAGTAATACACAGCGATCATGATGCTGCTGCATTCAACATACAAGAACAGGAGGTCTCCCATTCACACTGTTCCTCCATCCTGGGTGTATTCTCTGTATCCAGTTCTATGGTACTTTGCCGTGTGATGTCATTGCTGTGGTTGTAGTTTCCATAGTGGTTCATTGTGTTTCTATATTCATCATATGTGTGGAGTTCTGCACATGTGTGATACCAGTGTTCATTGTGTGGCATTTGTGCATATCCATCATTTTCATGGTCATATGTGCATTCAGAGTGTTTAATTCATGGGGTGTTAGTGCATTCCGATGACCTTCATCTGGCCATATCATGGATGTGGTCATCTCGATTCTTGCCCGAGTTGGATGTGATTATTTCATCGTTTTCATTCTCAATTTCCCACTGATTCATCTTCACCATCTTCCAAGATGTATCCTTTACATGCTAGGCTGCCAGCATCCTACTCTGATTCGTATGCAATTATTTTACATAATGCTGTCCATATGTGATCAGATGACTGTGCAACAGTGCAGTGTTTTAAGCACGCATGGAACCACTCGCAGACATTCATTCGCACAAGACATTACATTGATATATCATAGGTTCCTTACAATTCATGTGACTTTGTCTTGATATTTGCAATATTCTTGTGTTACAGTAATACCAGTCTTTTTATAGTAATTGCATGCTGTTTCTTGCCATTGTTGATTTATTCCTACCTGTATGTATGCCTTTCTTTTTCAATTGTTGTTGATGTGACTGCTGTTGTATAAACAAAATTTTTTTTCTTTCTTCATTGAACACTGAAGGCTTCCCCAACTTATTACATTCTTGGGGGACAACATCTGCTATGCATATGTTCTTTTTGGGCATTCACTTCATTCTATTCCGTTGATTCACCCAAGAATATAATGTCATCACTATATTGCGTATTCAAACTAAAACCATTGAGTGAAGTCCACACAGTTGCAGCTGTCATCCCAACGTTTGTTGGACAGCCCAGTCTTTGCTGGGCTCCTTCAGTTTCTGCTGAAGAAACTTTACTCAAGGGTTATCCATAACAGTCCCCCTAGGCAAACATATATAATTATAAATAACAAGTTAACTGGATCTGGTTTTTGTTGTGAATAAAATCAAAAAAAAAACTCAGCTATTGTTAATTCAGCTTGATTAATGTACTGACAATATTATCTTTAACATGTGTTTGTTTTGCTTTAACCCTTTTTGAGAAAAAAAAGGACAGAATTATAAAAGAATTATAAAGCATTTGCATACTGTTCTAATCCACATGTATGTATATGGTATTCAGTTACTGTTGGTTCTACTCACTGCCTAAACTGATAAATGTTGTGAGATCAGTAAGGAAAGATAGAAAAGAGAAAGAGCATAAAATGTTAGTATTAGTATCATTGAAAATGAAAGAGTGAATAATTAAATGATGCATGAAAATTAGAGTTAATACTTATTTACATTGTTACTCTTCTCTGTGGTCAAAATTTTTACCACAGTTGTGATCGATCAAAATGAGTGATGTACATAAGGCATAGATAAATGCAAACATTAATACTTCTAATTACTGGTAGCAAACTTTCCTGTTCAAATTTAAATCCTACTGAAGCAAATCTCATTTTATCCACACACTTCTAATCCCAAGGAACAAGACTGTAAATACTAGAACTATTGCTAGAAGCATGAGTACTAATTAAATACTATGTACAAACGCTCATTACAAGACAGTATTAAAACTCAGATTTCACTGATATTCGGAAAGACCATTGAATAAATGTTGTGTCAATCAAGTCTCTTGGTACACACAAACATTTGTCATGTAAACAATCACAAAACTGCAAAATTAAATAAGTCAAACTTTCTCCAAGCCAGGGATAAATGGGTCTGTCAGACATTTTCTTGTGAGCCCTGATTTTCTATTCAGTATGAATCAACTTTTGTGCTAATGTGTCAAAGTCCATTGATAAAGTGCATTCATCAGTGATGTCTTATTGTTTCCCTTCATGGTCTCTGTGACCCATTTCACATATCAGCTCCGGAAATGTGATTTCAGTTCTTTTTTGCAGTGCTTGTTTACTGCCAATTGTAATGGTTGGAGTTTGTCCATGCCTGAGGCAGGCACAAACAATCGAGTGATTCGGTTGTCTTTGAGTTTTGCTATCATCTTTGCTTTGAACACATCCCAGTTTGCCACACCCCACTGATTTCATTGAGCAAGGGGCTGTTGGTCATGTGTTTGGTTCACATGGAATGATGACATTATCCACATAACTTGAATTGTATCACTCTAAGCTGCTGTGCTAATGCCATGATCATACTTATGATGCAACTTTATGGACAGCAGTTCAATAAAAGATTATAGAGGTGTGCTTCAGCAAATGCTTGGCTAAGTGCTGTTGGCTGGGTCAACTCCATTTGATGTTGAGAACTCCAAAGAAAACCGATATCATGGACTGATCATGACAAGTGTTTGAGATTATGCTCATACTAGATCTTGTTTTAATCATTTAAGTCACAACCCTATGTTTTCAGCATAGTTTTGGTTTTTTTGTATTATTTTTGGGGGGTATTTGTAGATATTATCCCATGAAATATGCAAACTGTGACACAGGCAAATCCACAAAATTAAGTACCAATAAAAATGACCATTTTTAAAAATACGATACTACCAAAATTGATACCCACAAAAATAAATGAAGCTACAGTATTTAGGTGTAACAGTTTACTTACTGTAAAACACTTTAAATTAGTTGGGTTCCAATTTTCGTGGCTTTCGTGGGTGAGCTAGACCACGAATTTAAAGTCACAATGAAATATCAACCAATCACCCCCACCCCCCTCCATAATATGCAATCGAAAGGCATCACCTGTTTCTTTATTTGTATTAATACCACGGCTATCTATTATAGTGCTGAGAATGCGAAATATACATTAGGATAAGTACATGAATGACGAGGAACACTGGAACTGATTGATTACAATTTAATTCGAATGCAAAAATCTAATGAGCATGAAAACTTGTGTCAGGTTGTAATGACTATCTGATTTGTTGTAATAAATGCAGATATACTAATTGTCTGTGTCTTTCTTTATTTCCCAAAGCACATATTATTCCCATTTATAAATACATTTTTGCACATATCAACTAACTGCTAAGTAAACAATCAGCAGATTAGCCCCGCTTTCTCAAAGCCCATTTCAATCAGGTCTCTCGCAAGTGCTACTTTGTCATGTGTGCAGATAAGCCGCTTTGCACGAATTGGCTTACAGGTAGATGTTTTCGGGTCAACAAAGACCTGATCTGAATGTACATGTCCACTGTCCGTATCTTTGCAGTTTATGTTTAGTGTATATTGTAACAATTCCTTCAGCAACAGCCATCACGTTACGCGCATTTATAACACCGCTATTCATCCAAACTTTACAAATCCAAATTTGGACCACCAGGTGAAGGTCACCCAGCAACAAGGGGTTCCCATGGGGCAATATTGGCAGGATTTTTTCGAACAATACATGTTGACAGAATTGGCATTGTTCAGCGCCTAATCCCTAATTGTTGAGAACTTTATGTTTTGATATTGATCTTTAAGAACACATGAGAACCTAATTACTTAAGATTACAATAGTGGTATTAAATGTGTTAGCTCAGACATGTGTGGAAAAAGAAGTAGGCATTCTCTTTAAGATCTCCGCATTTACTCCAGATGTTAGCAATGAAATATCTTACTGAATCAACTTAATAACTGCAATATGGATTAAACCTGTTTGCTCGCAAATACGTGGAAATGAATGTCGGTATAAGCTTTTACAGAGACATATGCATCGTTGTTTTTCTTGGTTTATTTTTCTTTTTTTTTAAAATAATTTTTTTTTAAATGATAGGTCCACGAAATTAGGTACCCACGAATATGCACTTTTTACGTAAACCATGAAATCTGAAACCCATGAAAATAAAGTGTTTCACGGTACATGTACTTCTTTCTTTTACTTTATATTTATCCAATTTTCAATGTTTATATTTTATTGACTTGGATGTTATTACATATTCATTGATTTTCAATCTTGATCTAATAAGGAAATCAGATTCCACCTAGTTACATGCATATTTCTTATATTTTATTACATTATTTAATTAATCCTTGGTTTTTAAAATAGTGCACACGGGTGTAAAGTTTTGATTAGGTGCAACTGTAGCTGCATGTACATTAGTCATTTTGATTCTTGCTAGCAGTAGAAGTGCATGTATTTGTGTTTATATACAAGTATGCAAGACATTCCTTTAAACAAATTTTAAATGAGAAATTTGGTCTCTATTATGCTGTCTTGATTTGACTTTTCGTTGCAGAAATTTTCATTGCAGAAACTGGTATTCTCTTCACACACAACCGTAATGAGTTTAATAGTTCTGAATAAAAATTAGCATTTTACCTTTAATGGTAAAGTTAAAACTGGTTAATTACATTTTGTTCTTGAAGACTGCATGCTGTTTTTATCTGAATAAAAGATTCTCATTAGATTTTCTGTAATACATTCCATATCTTTTTAAAATTCTTTATAAGGCTGATTTTGGTTATCATAGTAATGAAAGTAACTTCTAACAAAAACTTCATTTTCTGTATGAGTAGTATTGGGACCTTATCATTTTACTATCAACAATTGAATCGCTTCATATTTCATATGGAGACAATTTGTGACTAATTCAACATTACTATTATTGGATTCTGAAATTGCATGGACATGTTAGAATGTAAAACTTAATCATCCCATGTAGGCCTAGAAATAATGAAGTGTGGATAAAAGTGATATGTACACACAATATTGACTAGCCATATACATATTCTGAATATTTATATTTGATGGAAAAGTATAATTTATATTTCTTTTTTTTTACAATATACATGTATATTTTTCCACCCAATTTCCATATTTTGGGTTGTGATGGTAACCATGAACACACATCAATTTCACTGACTTTTTTGTGTTAGCAATCTGCATGCATATATGCATTACTTCATACAATAAAATTACAGCCCAATACTGAAACTCCGAGAAGCAAAGGACAGATATAAGGACTCTTAGATGGCTTGATGGATGCACAAAGTCAATCATATACACTGTGAATACATTTATTATCATAAGTATACATTTTTATGGTTTTGCCAAAAAATTTACATTTTTTTAGATGGAAGAGGAGTCTCTTTCTTTTTACATAGAGTTCATTTGGAATTTAAATGTGTCTTTTGTAGCAACCACAGAAGTTACAAAGATTTGTATGCCACAAACTAATGTGAATTCACATTCTATTACCTACTCCTAAAAGAATGGCTGTAATAAAAAATATGATGAACTGAATATGTACTATATATTTACCTGATAAGTAGCAGCATCCAGATTGGAGACTGCCAGATACAGTAAATTATTCTGCAGAGTATAGATGAGAGCTGGCACAGAAACCTTGATACAGTCTATAGGCTGGTAAAATATATTATCACCCAAATGCTTCAAGAATTTTAAGACAGAACCCTCTTGAATGAGGATGATGAATAAACTGGCGACGGTTTTAAGGATTTCTGACATAATGACAGCTGTTGATGCCAAAAACATGTCCCGCTTTCGAATGCGCACATAGCGCATGGTAAGAATAAGCAAAGCATTCTGTAGAGTTAAACACAAGAGGCTGGTGTACCTCAGGGTCCTATCTGAAAAAGATAAAAGAACTGGAATTGTTAACTTTTCCTCCTGTAGAGAAAATGGAGTACCATCATCAACATAAGAGGTTAAATTAAATTCCCTCAAGCAAAACTGCATATGTGGTGCATACTATGAAAGAGTGGATAAACCACATGTATATAACAATTATATATATATATATATATATATATATATATATATATATATATATATATATATATATATACAGTGTACATCTTATATACACACACATACAGTGTACATTTTTCTCAGAAGACTGCTTGGTAATAATAAATGTCAACAGAGTACATGTACTATAATGCTGTTCATGAGAGTCTTAAGACTGGACCTCATTATAGGTATTTTTGATCATAATACGATCAAACTTGGAAACATTCCTATATGTAGACACTAGTACGGTATGGTTGTCTCTGGCAATTATTGACCAACGGGTCTCAATAACTTTGACCTTTGGTCAAGGTATGTAGTCTTGAACTAAACTTATTTTCTTATTAGACTTAACATGACCATGACCTCTGACCTTTAGACCCCAAACCTACAGGCTTCTGTATTACCCTAAGTACAAGCCATCCACAAAGTTTGGTCAAGGAATTTACTCTAGAACAAAAGGTAATCTGCAAAACACAATTTTTCTTTCAGCAAAAATGACCTTGACCTTTGGACCTAAAAATCCATAGGCCTCTTCCATATCTTAAGTGCAAGCCCTTCACAAACTTTTGCTTTTAGGTTTGAAACATTTTTATTGCAAATATTAGGAAAGCAAAAGGGTTAAAATAGTCTTTCCCATAACAAATACAAAACACATATTTCATGCATCAGGTGAAACTTACAAAGAAAACTGAAATGATATTTGAATGAGCATAAGAACTATAATGATCTAAAGCAATCCTTGTTTGAGGTGCAAGATTATAAAGGAATAAAGAAAGGTGAGGCCCCATGTGGTAATAGCTCACACACAAATTTGTAGATATTATACACAAATATATGAACAGTTCTTATATTATTGAACTGGGATTCCTGGATGAATAAATTTAATCATATTTGGATTCTAGTATAATAGCTTCGAATACTTGTGAACATATATGCATACAGATATAATAATAATAATAATAATAATAATGAGGACTTAGTACAATGCTTAATCTTTAAAAGCTCTAAGTGCTTACAATATTAGTTTACACATAAGGACATATATATGGACACAATTAAAAAAAACAAACACCATGAAATTACAAACGAAAAACATGCTGAAAATAATTAAGCTAAGGAAACATTACTAAGTCTTAAGTCTGTTCTTGCAGTCGAAATAGGTGAGTTTTAAGAGCACTTTTGAATGAGATCACAGTGTCATTGTGTCCAAGTTCAGCAGGCAATTTATTCCAGGCAGCTGGGACCTGGTACGCAAAAGAACGTTGTCCATATGACTTCATTTTGATAGTGGGAATATTGAGAATACAAGTGTTGGAAGAGGAGCGTAAGTACTGTATCTAAAAGGGGTGTACACATCTGATAGGTATTTGGACTGGAGGCAGTCAATGAAATGTAGCATAGAGAACAGATTTTGTGTTTGATTCTGGAGCAAACAGGTAACCAGTGGAGGGTACATTGCAGCAGGGAAGAGTGCTCAGTTCTAGGTGCTCTAAGGATGATCAAAGCAGCTGTGTTTTAAACTTTTTGAAGTTTCTGTAGGAGATACTGTGATGTACCAGATAAAAGTGAATTACAATAGTCCAGTCTAGAGAGTACTAAGGAACACACTAGTGTTTTTTGAGCATCAACCGAAAGAAAATTGCAAATGGAACTGATACGTCTCAGCTCCAGATATGCAGCCTTGCATATGTTCATGACATGTTGGTGTAATGAGTACTGTCAAGAGTGACACCTAGTTTTCGTGCTGATTGTGTTAATTTAATAATGGTGTTGCTGATACTCATTGTTTGAGGTAAACGATGCGAATGAGAAAGTCTTTGTGTGGTGATCAGAATGGCTTCAGTTTTACCATCATTCATCTGCTGCTTGTTACATGTCATCCATGATCTCACATTGGAAATGCACCTCTCAGCCTTGGATGGTAGCATCAACTTCAGTTGGGTGGCTAGATTTGTATACTTGGGTGTCATCAGCATACAATTGGTGAGACACTGGATGACGATCTATGACACTTGAGAGAAACTGAGTGTATAGAATGAAGAGAACGGATCCAAGAACAGACCCCTGTGGAACACCAAAACAGAGATCAATTGGGCTGGAATGTTTTCCATTTACAGACATAATTTGTGTCCTGTCGACTAAGTATGACTTGAACCATAATAAGGTTGTATTGCAAATGCCAAATGCATGCTGGAGATGGTGAAGTAATATATCATGGTCTATTGTGGCAAATGCTGTAAAGGAGGGTGAGGAATGTAATCTTTCCACTATCCAAAGCAGATAGAAGCTCGTTAACTACTCTCAGAAGGGCAGTTTTGGTACTGTGGTGATGGCAATATGCAGGCTGTAAATTGCTAAAAAGACTACATGTATATAAATTCAGATGAGATACCCGTTGGGACAGAACAACTTTTTCTAAGAATTTTGACATTAATGGCAGGTTAGAAACAGTACGGTTGTTTTTTAAATCATTTGGGCCAAGCATTGGCTTCTTCAACAGAGGCTTTACAATGGCAGTTTTGAAAAATTATGGGAATTCCCCAGATGAGAGAGAAGTACATGTATTAATAACATCGGTTAGTGAAGGCAATATTGAATCTAAGGAGTCAAGCGCAGTGATGTTGGAATCGGATCAAGTTCACATGACTTTGGGCACTCATCATCAAGATTGTATGTAAGAAATCCGTAGAGATAGGCTCAAATGCTGTTAAAGGTTGCCTTTGAAATTCTGTATCACAACTGTGTGGTGATGATGAGTCGATAGAAATTGTGTTATCAAGCTGATCTCTAATTGTTTGCACTTTGCCACAGAAGAAATTTGCAAACAGGTCCAGAAGTTTGACCTGGGAGATGATACTCTTAATGACACAATTAATACTTAAGTTTTTAAGCATGTATCATTTGAGTAGGTTATTCATTTGGAGGATTCAAGGATTATTGTACAGTTTATATTCAAAGAAATAGTGGTAGGCCGATTCATTCGATTCGGAGCAACTACACAATGGATTGACAACAATGTGGTTCCAATATAGATCCGCCTTAAGCACTGAATAGTTATTCTTCAGTGTAGCATGTATGATAGACATTTTTCTTTCACCTATGGAGTAGTAGGATGGCACTGGGTTTTTCATTATAAAACTGTTTTTGGAAGACAGATATAGAATTGGAGTTTCTTATATTTTGGGGTAGATTGTTCCATAATTTGATAGTTGAGTGTATAAAAGACTCACTTGTTAGCTGTAAATGACAAAATATTACTTCAAAATTTAAACTGTTTCCTAAAGAATATATATAACTTTTGGTCAAGGTATGTGGTCTAGAACAAAAGTTATTCTGCAAAATCCATTTTTCTTCTTTCAATAGAACTTATCTGGAACCTTGAACTTTTGACACCAAAATCAAAAGGCTTCTTCCTTACTGAACATGTAAATCATCCACAAACTTTGGAGAGGGTACTACATGTAAGTCGATAACCACATTTTTTTTGCAGAATCCATTTTTCTTCTGTCAGTCACAGGGACCATGACCTTAGATCCAAAATCAACAGGCTTCTTCCTTTTCCCAAGAGCAAGCCAACCACAAAGTTTGGTCCAGGTCTGTGAGTGGAACTAATGTTATTGGACTGAAACAATTTTTCTTATTTCAGTCAGTGACCTTGACCTTTCGATACCAAAATTGATAAACTTCTTCCTTACCCCAAGTGCCAGCCATCCCCAAATTCTGGTAACTGTAAATGATGAAGAACTGAAGTTATTGTACAAAAACCATTTTTCAGTCACTGACACTGACTGTACACCTTTGACCCCAAAATTGATAGGGCTCTTCCTTACTAAAAGTGCAAACCATCCACAAAGTTTGGTAACTGTAGAAGGTGGTCAATTCAAGTTATTGTGCAGAAATGAAATTGGTAACAGACAGACAGATGGTCAGCTGCCAGCCAGACTGACATCATAACCTTATGATAGGCATATTAAAAAATTGGAGATCATATTGCATTACAATACTACTACTGTCTTTATTTTATGAGGATGATAAAATTTTACTCGTACATGTACAAACAAATATATCAAATACAGCTGTAAAACAAAAATTATACAAGTATTAATGATTTGTATAGACAAATGCAAAAGATGGATTCAGCACACAAAACATTATGCACACAAACATGCATGATTGCAAACATTTTCTGTCTTGAACACACACACAAGTAAACATTAGGTGACACTTTTATACACTGTTTGGTTGTAAGGGTGTATTACCAACAGAGACCCATCCAATTTTATCATGTTTCATGATGCCAACATACACAGCACCCAATAAATAACCTTTCAACACAAAATTTCAACAACAACAAAAAATCACCAAAGCATGAAATATCAGTAACAGAGACTCCTTATTACAATAATGATGTAGTACTTATCAAGATGAATGTACATCCCAGGGCTGAGCAAATCCCATAGCCCGACGTCCCAGACTATTCATTTTCGAAGTCGGGCAAGTAAAATTTCCCAAGTCGCTAGACCGGGACAAGTGCTTTTTAAAAAAGTCGGGCAAGTCCTTATTTTTGTGCTTTAATCGCTATATCTACCTTTATTTGGCCAATCATGCCCCCTGGGCGTACTGAATACTTGATTCTACCCCTCTTCATGTATACATTTACATCCTGTATAACACAGTGCACACCTTCTGTTACCGCTTGACTGCATATTGGGCTAAGCGACCAAATTATCGGCAAATCAAAACACGTCAAATAAAAGAAAGCCAGTATGATCAATTAGCAGTGTTTTAAGCGGCATTGTTGCATTGTGTTTACTCAAGCAAGATCCTCACGAGCGGCTCACTATGATTTCAATCCAGCGAGTCAGTGTAATTAAATTACTGAAAGGTACTTTACCAACATCAGTGTTGGTTTCCTTTATGAACTGATTAAATGACAGCAATGATTCTTTAATTTTAATTGATTATAGAGATGCTTAACTTCCACATGCGATATTGCACTTGAAGCGAAACGATTTCGCTAATTAATGAGCTGTCTCTGTTCGCATTAAAAAGAGAAAATGTATGTTATGATCACTTTAGAAGTAGTTGTCAAGCAAGCTGATAGTTACTCTGTGGATAAAATGAGTTTGCTAAATTATTTTCGCAAGGAAGGTAATAAGGGCGATTCGGAGAAAGAAAAAGTTTTGTGAAAGTGGAGGGATAAAACGTAAGACTGCTACTGAGTGTGCGGTAGCTATTTTTCCAAAGAGACATAAGTAAGAATCTGTGGTGGCAAAAAATGTCAAATATGACACTACTAAGAGACAGAGAAATGTTCTGCCGCATTTGGTTGATTGTTATCCCTGGCTTGAATGTATTGACTTGGAAAGAAAGATGTTTTGCAGTTATTGCTAACAATATCCAAAACTGGCACGGGTTGGAAATTCACCCAGTGTATTTGTCAGTGGAACTGATAAATTCAGGATTGAACCAATCAAGTCTCATGACATGTCTGGACCCCACAAGGCCTGTGCAGCACAATATATTGAGGACTTTAACCCAGACACAGCTATCAACTGCTGGCTTAGTGTTGGTGCAGGTGGCAGACATATACATGGACATTTTTTCAAATCCATCAGCTAAAAGATATATTCATGAACATGAAGAAGCCAAATGTATAACAACCAATGTTTTTGAAAAATTAAATTCTTTTAAGAAATAATTATGTTGTATATTATTTTGTTTGTTTTTTCTATGGATTAAGTACATACATCTCATCAAATCTAGTTATTACCATTTTGGGACAAGTGAAAAGAAAGGTGGAACACGCGAAGAGTAAGGTGGGACAAGTTAAAAGTAAGGTGGGACAAGTGAATTTTCTGAAACCACTTGTCCTGGACTAGTGGATGAAAAACTTTTTGCTCAGCCCTGAATCCCCGGTGCTAGATGCAAACAATTAACCCAACCGAGTAAAATGTGAAATGTAGGTCACAATTACTTTCTTTTTTCCATGGGTGTGGTACTAAAACATAAGTATACAGTCAACTAGTTTTAATGATTCTTGCATGAATAGTTACAACACAAAACTTAAACAAAATCAGTGAAGCATGAAATGTGGGTTCCACTGGACTACTTTGGTGATGAGTGGGTAGATTATATATATATATATATATATATATATATATATATATATATATATATATATATATATATATATATATATATATATATATACACACACACAAGATGCATAAAAGCATCATGAGCTAAATGCAAAAGCCTAACCCAAGCCAGTAAAATGTGAAATGTAGGTCACAGTGACCTTCTTTTGTTGCAAAGGTGTGGTATTAATGATTCTAGCATGAAGAGTGCTCGAGAAATAACCTTAAAACACAAAATTTAACCTAAGTCTGTGAAGTGTGAAATATGGGTCACAGTGACCTTCTTTTGTAATGGGGGTCTAGTACTTAATCGTTTAGATGCATCCCCTGATTCAAGGTATAACAGTATGTATACATGATGCCTCCCCCCCCCCCCAGCTAAATGCAAAATCTCAACCAAAAAGTTAACAGCACAGAGATAAGCTAAAAATGGGACAAATGTGTGGTTGGATTGATAGACGCACTGATGGACAAAGACAACATTTTACAGAGAGAGGCAATTTCAACAAGGACAACATTTTACAGACAAAATCATTTTGGACAAGGACTACATTATGCTGTATATGCCCTTCATTAAATATGGCAGAGTCATTAAAATCCCAGTAACCAAACATACATGTACATGCATACAGTATGTAAGATGACCCAACTTATTGTGAGGGAATTTGAGGTATTTGTGCCATAAATCTATATCAATTGTTAAATTACGGTCCCTGATAGATGTGTGTAACCCCCTGATAGAATTTTGTTTCAGGCAAGAAATAAATTTTCTCATGGTTCAGCAGTTACATGTATACTTGAGAGATGTTACTATCTTTTCAACTGTACTGAAGTAATATATTGAACTGTACTATCTTTTCAACATCATTGTATTAGATATCATCTAACCTCTGGCATTGTAAGTGACATTTTGGCCCATTTTCAAGCTTGTTTAGTATGGTGTGTAAATAAATATATATACATATACATAGATGTACCTAACTTTTAGATATATATCAAGTTAAAATGCTGGTTGGAAGTGGGCTATGACAACTAAGTTGCATTATATCCTTCCTTGCCAATCAAGAACACTTAAAAAATGCTCTCTGTCAAAAAATATAGTATTCTGGTTGCAGTTCTCGTGTGGGGATTTGAATCCTTTGTACGAAAGACCTTGATGTTAGGATTTTTTCATGCCAAAACTTTTTAAAATATTCCTAAACATTAGGAGATACTTACCATTGACCCCATAATCCCACTGAAATGTATTTATAATTAATGCATGATGAAAATTATAAAGTGAAGACCAGTTTACACACTCTGTAAGATACAACATAAACAACCTGCATCATTGCATGCTACATTGTTAGTGAATACAGTACCACCAATAATAATAATACAGTGAGCATGGGCACCAGACTACAACTTTTCTGGCAAAAAGATGCTCCTGTCTGTATGAAGGTAATTCATACATTTCTAAATTACTGGCATTTCTAGTGCAAGGCAAGAAAATACACTCTCTTGGTGTAGCCACTCCTGTGTGAACCTTCACAACACACATCAACCTGTTAGAAGAAAGAAACTACATTTAGAAAACTAAAAAGCAAAAATGCATCAAACAGTTCAGATATGCATGAGGTACATAGACCAGTCTATTTTAGTACAGAATATGCCATTTTAAATATAGATAAAATGAAGACACCCGATGGACCGACTTATTCTGTCTGTTATCCGGTATTTATGCAGAAAGCGAAAAATTTCTTTTTATTACCGGTATATACCAAACTTGCTCCAGAATCAAAGCTTAGAAGATTAAACTTGCTATTCAGCACAACCCCCTACCCCCATTTTGTTCATTTACCTCACTTTCATAGGTTGATCATATAAATATCAGTGACTTAAGAGAGCATTATGATTGGGAGGACCTAATCTGTCGCAGTAAATTACATTTTTGACATTGTGTAAACTATCCTTGACCCACCATGGTTCATGCCTTTAAAGTGAATTTTAATGCTTGCATTATAATATTGTGAGAAACTATTAAAATCACCATAGAATGTGTTCAATTACATCTACTTAATTTATTCTCTGAAAAATGTTTACAAACTCTAAATCATTTGTGAGCTACCGTTTTTCTGAGCATGTCTATTTCTGGAAGTTTGTCCATGGTTTGTGCCCCTGAAATAAAGGCCATGTGATGTAAGATTGGAATGTGAAAATTAGGCCAAAGTCTGGAAATAGATCATTTATAATGTCTCTGTATTTTCATTAATTGCATTTGTAATATATTTAATTACTTTCATACGCATATTACTGCAATAAAACACCTATCAAAAAATGATGCCAAAGTAAAAGAAAAAAATATTAAAAAATTGGATGCATTTTATTATCATTTGTTTTCAAGCTATTTCGATATAATTATCGCATTTTAAGACATGCTGAACTTTTAACAGATTTTTTTTCTTCAGGCTACGTCACAACAAAGATTGTTTCCACCTACATTACAATAATCCGATAAAGAATTTTATACTGCATACTCTTCCATTTGATTTATTTTTTCTAACATGATATAAGAAGTACATGTTATAGAAACTAAGTTTCTACATTGCCTTTGTCGTCTGAGAAATCTCTGTCGTGGATTTCCTACTAATAAAACGGTAAAAAAAACCAACATGTGAACAGCGGCCCTGGCTTGAACAGCTAACACTCATGCCAGGGCCACAAACTTGAGTCAAATATGGCATTAGTAAAATTGGCCACTTTCATTGTGTTTTTTTCAATTTGAATTGTAGTACATAATTAAATTTCATTTTCCTTGTTTCCTCACGGGTGCTATGGTATCACGGTATTCTAAGTTTTCTGTATTTTTCTGCATAGTGCCACGTATCATGTGCTTATCTTATATACACTGGATGACAATAAGTTACTAGTTCTGCATCACAATTTGAGTTCGGGAAAATGTCGAGATTGTTGGTTAAGTACACTATTTTAAAATTGCTCCCATGAATATCACTGCTTTCCAAACATGGCCATAACCCATGTTCTCAAATAAAGTCTATATCTTCTTAAAATCAATATCACCGTAAACAATCTGTTAATCAGTTTGTCGTCTGATAATGTCCAATGATATGATGCAAGAGTCAGATCACATGATTACCATATTTGTCAAGAAACAAGAGGTCAAATCTATGGAAGAATATAAGAGTCAAAATGTGAAGTATGGTTATGTCGTTGTTTGACGTAAGTTCTGATGCCTTTTGCTACTGAGAGGTGTTGACCTTAAAACATGTTTTATTTTATCTCTTAGGCCATTAAATGTGCATTTAAAACAGATTTATCAGTATACTTTTGGTTTAAAATAAAGCCATTTCATATGCATTATGACTTTTTGAAATGATTGAAATAACATAATGTGCATTTTCAAATACAACTGTGTTAATTTAACACTATACTATAGATACATCAGTTAGCTGTTGGTTTGTTAAATTTAACATATTTCCTAGCCTTCCAGGTGCGTTTCAAGTTGATTACACTTAGTGCAACATATACATCAAATTGCCAACTTTTTGACAAGTACATGCCATCATACTGATATTTTTGTCGGTATTACCACGACATCAGAGTAATTCCCCTTGCATAATAAATATCAATTCTACTTGGCGCCTGTCTATCGATCGTTTCCCGCAATCATCTGATATAAACTGGAAATTAAATGCATTTTAATAAAGAGCAAAGAACAACAAGGAGACATATATAATATCTTTAAGGTAAGTGTCTTTATGTATACATAATCTGTATAATTATGTAATACCAAAAAGAAGCTACTTATTTGCCGGTCGCTTATTTTAAGACCTGCGATACCATAGCACTCTTTCTTAATCAGCATTTACCGTCATTGTCATCGGACGCTTGTGACTTAGTTGATGGTGCCTGGATTTCAACACAAGAGCATGAGGTCGCGAGAAACATGGCGCATGATTCAAGGACTTACACGATGTTAGGAGGGTCGACGATATTTGATCATATCAGAACATAAAGCAAATCCTATTCAGCAATATACCACAGTGGGTTTATCATTGTTGTCAAGTAAGGGGAAATAACTTCATAGAGATGTGAACGGCGTCGAATCAAATTTCTTCTGCAAAAATTAATTTCCATGTCTGAAGATAATGCAGTTTCTATTTATTTGTTCTATCTCGCAAAGTGCTCATTTTTCTTGCTGCAGGTATAAGATATAACTTCTGTAGCACACACAATCAAGCATTGGATGGCATGATGGGAAATCATATGTTTTCACATTTCAAATATAAGGATATATTTTTCGCTTGTGAAAATATAGGAATGAAAAAAATATGACAATTATTTCGCCAATAAGTTCCTGTATTTCACACTTAAGTATATATATATATATATATATATATATATACTAGTATATTATCTTTGAGATAAATGGGGCAATGGTGTCTGTATTTTGCACTTAAAAATAAGAAATATGAGAATCAAATTTAAAGAATAAAAATTTAAGGCCTATTTTCTGTGGTGCAAATGGTCTATATGCCTTATGCTGAAAGTTGTAATGAAGATTAGTTAAAAAAATGGATACGTGCATATCATAACAAATCACAAGGCTATTTATTATATATATATATAAATCAGCAGAGAAATGCATAAATTCATGGTCAAGAATCAAATAAAAACATTCAAAGAGATGAACCTTCCCCATAAAGTTACAACCCTTTCAAAGTATCCCAGAACTTTCACAACCATCATGCCATACACTGTGCTGTTTTTTTCCTATTATCAGCACAATGACCTGCGATGTAAATTTGTGAAAAGTAGAGGATGGGCTACTAAGAATGTACTACAACTTTGTGCAAGTGGATAATTGGCTTATCATGATCCATAAGCTAAGCATAAGAAAAACTTATGACGGACAATATTATTATTATACTCACAAATTGATAGTTGTTCAAATCGATACAATTTGGAAGATTATTAAACAAGAATGGAGAGAATATAAAGAAAATGGTATCACTCGAAAGTAGGATATTTTCACTTTTTATGTATTCAGTGTTTTCTCCAGGCTGTGCCTTTGTCTTTTAGCACAGTAAAATATGAATGTTTGTATGCAGACATTGGCAACAAATCATAAAAGAGCTAGGCAAACAAAATATAACCATCCATATCGTTTTAAAGCTTGTGCTATGTGCCAACTATTAGGCAAGTTACCTGAGTAATGAAAAGGCTTGATTATAATACCTAGACCATGAAGCAAGGTTTTCATTGATCAGGATTACCTCATGTTTGACAAACATCTGACATGCAAATCATAAGGAATAAAGAATAATATACTTTATTCTTGAATACAAATGAGAAAATTTCATAATTATTTAGCATTAAAAAGAAATACTAATGTGAAATTAATGTATTTGAAAGCAACTTGATATAAATATTCATAATGGTTGTACTGTAAGAAGCAAGTACTATTCAGAGTAAATGATAAAATAATAAGCAGAGCCCCCTGAAATGGACCCCATCAATTTAACTCATGGGGCCCCCTAAGAGCCCCTTTTCTTGTCAACCCGGAGAAAACACTGCTTATCCGTGTTATGACAATTCCTAATGAAACATTATGTATACATAATAATATGAATAGTAAATTATGGATATAACAAAGTTAATTTATAGAGACTGTGGAAATTCATTTAATATAATCAAGTTTTACTGTACATGTAATATCGATGGCATGATTTGAAAGTTTTAGGGTACTTTCAAGGAGTTTAGGATACTATGCCTTGTTGATGGAGGAAGGACCAGATGTCTGTGCAAATCTCAAACCATATCTCTCTATTACACACCTGATTTTCAGAGATTTTATTGTAACAATCGCTCATTAAAGCTGTCAAGTTGTAATATGTCCTAGATCAAAAGCTAGTATGGTAAATGTACTAACTTGTCAATACTTACACTATATGTAAATATTTTTAAAAATTTTATCAAACTGCAGAGATTAAACTCTTGCAATATAGAGTATATGGTAAAATCTACAGTCTGTGAAAGGTTCTTGAGTCTGTTAAAGTTGGAATCCACCCACCTGACTAGATCACATCTTTATCAACTCTATCATACCTACAACACTTCTACAAGTTTATGGATGTTTTATCCTTCCATAGTAAAGTACTTCCAAATGGATCTAAAGTTGAATTTACGCATAAGAGGCCCCTGAATTTTCATGTAATAAATGAGAAGAAAGCCAAAAATAAACTGCCATAGTCAATAAATCAGTAGCAAAATATGCAATTTTTTACACATTAACTCAAAAATGGTTCAGAGATCTGTGTTGTATTTGTCTATGTGTATCCAGCTGAAAAAAGAAAAAAGTTAAAATATTTTTTGTTCTTTTATTTGCTGAATAAATATGAATCAACTGCTTCTCTTTAATTTTCTACCATTATTTACTTGAATTCATATGAGGAAATAAAGTCTCAATGTCTTTGAATTAAAATCTTTAACAATAGTGACTAATGGAGTCAACCTGTTTGTTGTGTAGGGTGCATCCTGTGATGGTGTTCCAAATGTAAAAGTCTTCTACATTTTACGAATGAAGTTGATACAGAAAAATTCTGACCTTATATTATAAGGATTTTATGGGGTTTTTTAAAATTTATCTCTGTTATTTATGCCTTTTATGGGTGCTTTTGCAACATCTTCACCTTTTACCAAATCTTTTGTCTCCTGCTAGGTATTTACTTATGGTTGGAGGGGTTGGTCTTCCAGGGAATTTTGGCATGGTGTTTTACTAGCTTTTTCTCAGCATTTTATAGCCAGGATTGTGCTGATGTGCCATTTACAATTTTACGAACAACACAGTCTTGGAGTGCAAGTTACTTGATCTCATTTATTCTATAATTTACAAACCTTAAAAAACCTGACTATTCATATTAAAAGATGTATGTCTATAAAAATTAAAAAGACGTAAAATATAAAATTTTACTGATTATTATCTTATCAGAAACTGCTGTATAACACCTATGACTACATACTGTACCCTATACTCTAAAACAAAGATAATATGACCAGTTTGTACAATATAGAGGGAGTCCCTATCTGCTTCTAGTAAAATTATTTATTAAGCTAATTATAAAAATAATTTTGAGTTGGAACCATACCCGTGTACAATTACAAATTAGATTTAGTATAACTCTTTAAAACAGTATCATATAATCTTGCTGTATAATTAGGTCATTATTGAAACATATCCAGAAAAGAGGTTCTGCAGCAGTTTATTAGAACAAGCAAGCTGATGCTCATTTACCATATATTGGTCCAGGAATTCTCCCTACACAGTGCTCAAAGAACAAAATTTAAGACACAGGCCCAAGGCTGGTGACTTTAAAAAAATCACAAGCCCTGACTGAAATTCCACAAGCTTGGACTCTAATTCCATGTGCCCCAAAGGGCCCTAATTTTTACTATGAAAAGAAACAAACAAAACCATATTAAATTGACTTGTGTGTTTATTCAAATCTCAAAATATTTCACGTAAGCAATGTCTTCCTCTAGGTCCTGAAGTCAACAATTGTCCAATTGCTCTATCAATGTCCAGCTTACTCGTTGGATCAGCAGTGTTGATATTCATTAGCACCTGAAGTGTGTCTTGCTATACACAGTTTCTCTTCAAACTTTTGATGATATTCATAGGTGCCACTTAATATGTTTAACCAATGTTGCATTACATACTCAAGTGTTTCTAACAAAATCATATTTTAGTCGGTCTTTCCTTTTATCTCACCTCGGCCAAAGGACGGACGATTTTTAATCAAAGACTCAGTAGGCATCATGGACCACCTTTGATCCCTTTATTACTTATAACATCTCAAAAAACATCCTGCATTTGGCCTAAACTATCCAGATTACAACAATAAGGTAAGGCAAAAAAAATATGTTTCCTATTGCACTGGTTTTTAAAATTAGAGTAGGCAGGTATTTATTTTTTTTTTTTAAACATTATATATAAATCAAATAATATTTCAAGTGCTTCAAAGTACTGGGCAAAACCGGCTCAATTATATGCACAAATCAATTTTGGCAATGTGATTTTGGGAGGGGGGGGGGGGGAAAGTGTTAGGGTCGGCAATGAGAAACAGGGATGGTCGGCTGACCGGAAACACACACATATTCTTTTTTGCCTAATCAATTAACAGCTTGTTATGTACACATGTTAGCTTTAATCTGATTACTCAGCCATGCACCACTGTATCGGTCGCAATGACTGCTGGAACAGTTTCAGTCCTCAGTATACTGGTTCTGACTGGTTTCTGTAATGCGTGGATAGAACACGTAAAAATATGGGGGTTTTTCCCTTGGTTTTTGTAAAAAAAATCAGTTAATTTTCAAAAGCGGTAGATTTCAACCATAAAACGGTAGGTGCGGCAGACAGCCTTAAAAACTGTATTTTTGTCCTTCTGCCAGTAGAATCACATGTATGTTAAAGCCAAGTGAGCACTAATTATAGGTAACACAAGCAATCTGTTCCCATTCATAAGTAATATGCTTCACTTTGTACACAAAGTTTACAGCTTTCGACAGAAGTACAGTAAGTAGACGATCTTCATATGAGTAAGGGGCATACATGGGGATAAATGTTAATAATTTACTAGTCCTTCAACGACTTGAAAATAAAATTCCACATTTCATCAGCGAGATAGAAGTTTCCTCAGGCAAATTAGATTTTTCTTTTTGACAAGTCCGATGGGCACTTCAGTTAGAATACAGGAGGGGCCCGATCTGAAATTAGAGGGGCTCTGGGCTATCCGATTTTTTCAGCACTGCTACAATTCCATCATTTTTAAAAATTTCATTTTACAAGTTTTATTATTCATCGCTGTATTCTGTCAGAGATGATTCATCCAATTAAGATTAGCATCTTCTTCCATTTGATAAAGACTGGTCTATGTCTAGAAGTCACTTGCTTTTCCAATTCAATTCACTTGCCTGAGACTTGATTTAATCTACAATAAAGAAAACCATAAATGTCTAGTATCTTTCCTTTCACACACTACTGATTGCCATCATGAGTGGTGATCAAGTGCTAATAATAATGGGAGGAAAGCACATGCTTGACTTTTGGCTAAATAAAAAAGTGGTTTGTAAGGAATTGTCACCAAGTTCTATAAATTATGCAGCACGGAGGGGACGGCATAAAACAGCGACATGATAAAATAGGCTACCGAATGCTTACTACCTAAATACTTTTTGTGCAATTCTTCATTTTTACATTTTTAGAATTTTACTTTTATTTTGCACTATCGAGTCATTATTGTGCCAAGGTGCCATTAAATGCTAATACATACATTGACCTAAATACAACAGATAAAGAGCACGATGAAAATAAAATACAACATGAATACAACAAAAGCTGTGACATATATTCAACATTTATTGAAATTGGTTCTACTTTAATTCTTTTAGAACAAACCTGTACTTTATTTATAACATGTTAACATTTTCAACACATATACAGTATTATAAATAAGGTCTAAATATATTCACCCCAGGGTTTTTCCCACACCACAATACATCCTCTTCTTAAGTTGATTACTTTTATGTATGAGTTTAGTTTGTGTATTATTATAAGACCTAAATCTTCCATCTCATTTTATTGCCTGACAACTTGCAATAATAATAAGCTAAGTAGGGGCCCTGGGTGGCCGAGTGGTCAAAGGTGCTCGCCTTTATAGATCATTCACACATCTCACCTCTGTCCATGTGAGTTTGATTTTTGGCTCAACCAACATGGGTATGTGAGAAAGCTTGCCAATAGCTTCCTGTGAGTCGGTGGTTCTTCCCGGGATCTTCCCAAATTCTTCCTCCACCAAATATACTGGCCGCCATGTATGCATATCATGTGCTGAAAAATGTCATTAAGTCCACAAAACCAAAACCAATCAGCTAAGTGTTAGGAGATGTTCCTTTCATTCAAGGAACTATAAACATACTGCAATGGTTTGTAATGACTGAATATCAATATCAATGAACCTGACAATTCAGCATGATAAATCTTTTCTTTTTAATAGAATGGAATATATATACGATCATCCGGAAAATAAATCCCAGAGATTTGAATTATCAACATGAATTTTAGACAGAATTCTATAATACAGAATAAAGAAATATTTTAAAACAAATTTCACATTTCTACATCAGGGAAAGACAGTGTAACCCGAGTTGATACACCAACACAATTTCAGCTAATGTAGGAATTTGCCTCCCATACCCCTGAACAGATGCAACTATTTCCCCCTTGACCACCAGAGAGAGGTTTTACTCTTGCCCCCCCCCCCATCACTATTTTTCCAACTTCTGTTACTTTATTTCTGGTTTTAAGCTATGTACTTTTGCTTTTGTCCTAAATTATGCAAATATGTATCCTTCATTCCTCTCAGTCAAAATATAAATTTTTAAATGAGCTAAATACATTTATTCTGAAATGAAATGAATAGATAGTTTAATGTACTATTCTGATCTCTGCTATTTTTGTTTGCTCCTTGCTAATTCTTCTTTGTGAAGACATAACAATATCTTGTAAATAAATGTATTGTATAATCATATTATGCTTATATTTTCTATATTATGGCCATAAACATTTCAATGGTTAAAGATGAATAAACTATTCTTCAATTATCTGTATATTAACTATTGGTATTAAATACTGAAAAACATAATATGCTAAAACTACATGCAAGTTGAATTTAATCAGGGTTTTTTTATCTTTGGATTATAAACTAATTTTTGGGTTTAATCCACAGTTCACCATTTTGGATTCCACCCCACTACCCCACAGCTGCATCTAATGCAAATTCTCTATGTTGGTGCAGATGAACTTCAGCCCACAAGCTTACATCTCCACCACACACACCCCACAGCTACATCTAATGCCATTCCTCAATTAGTGAAGAAGGAGTTAAGCAAACAAGCTTACATCTCCACCACTTTCCCACAGCTGCATCCAATGCCATCCCTCTATGTTGGGGTAGATGGAGTTCAGCTCACAAGCTTACATCTCCACCACTTTCCCACAGATGCATCTAATGCCATCCGTCCATGCTGGTGCAGATGGAGTTAAGCTCACAAGCTTACATGTAATCTCCCCCTCCCCCTCAGCTGCATTTAATGCCATCCCTCTATGCTGGTGTAGGTCTCTAAATGGAGTTAAGCTCAAAAGCTTACATCTCCACCCCACTACCCCACAGCTGCATCTAATGCCATCTCTCTGTGTTGGTATAGATGCAGTTCAGCTCACAAGCTTACACCCCCCCACCCCCACCTAATGCTATCCCAATAGGTTGGTGGATATGGAGTTCAGCTTACAAGCCACTATCTCCACCCCAATCCCCCAATGCTGCATCCAATGCCATCTCTCTATGTTGGCCTAGATAGAGTTCAGCTCACATCCCCCCACCCCCACCTAATGCCATCCCTATAGGTTGGTGGATATGGAGTTCAGCTTACAAGCCACTATCTCCACCCCAATCCCCCAATGCTGCATCCAATGCCATCTCTCTATGTTGGCCTAGATAGAGTTCAGCTCACAAGCTTACATCCCCCCACCCCCACCTAATGCCATCCCTATAGATTGGTGGATATGGAGTTCAGCTTACAAGCCACTATCTCCACTCCAATCCCCCACAAGCCACTATCTCCACCCCAATCCCCCACTACTGCATCCAATGCCATCTCTCTATGTTGGTGTCGATGGAGTTCAGCTACCAAGCTTACATCTCCATCCCCAACCCAACAGCTGCATCTAAGATCTGATACCTTTAATGCCATCCCTCTCTGTTGGTGTAGATATAGTTAAGGGTACAGATGCACATACATAAAGAAAGTTGAACACGACTAAATACAATATATCTGCCAAAGAGCAGAAAAAATGAATATGACATTTTCCTCAGAACTTAAATTCACAGATTTGGGATGAGGTCCTATTGTCTCCACAGAAGATAATTGTTCACTGGGTATTTAAATTTGCAATTTGTGGCAAACAAAAAATCCATAAAAGATGTTACTACATCAAATACAATGAATATATATATACACACACACGTCAAAATTCAATACTCATGATCAAGCCTACATGCTTTGAAATATTTGTTTTTACATTTACAGCTAAGATCAAACTAGTTATATCATTTTATCTACATGTACAAAAAACTTCCACTCTCTGACATGTATTGACTATTTGAATCAATGAGACCCATATGTTGCCCTATCCCATTCAGTTCTAAGGCATATGTAAATTTATCTTCTGAATATACGCCTTTACAATAACTTAAACTATTCTGTATATCAAAAACTACAAGATATAATTATCAAAATCAACAGCAAGCCATAATATCTAGAAAATGTATAAGTTTTGTTCATTTAGCACATTTTATTACATTCTAAACATGGAATATTTTTCATATTTTGTTTTCCAATGAGTTACTTTACAGTTACCTGATCATTCTAATTGTTTTTCAATGAGTTACTGTACAGTTACCTGATCATTTTAATTGTTTTCCAATGAGCTATTGTACAGTTACCTGATCTATATTTATGATAACTGACAGCCTAGAAAATGTATTTTTGGGTTAAAAATCTTGATTTTTCAGCATGACAGATGTTATAGGGGTCAGCTCGTTCTAGGCCACTGGTACTTACCACTTAACAAAGACATGCCAAACTGAAGCTATATAAGCAGATGTTTTATAAGTATTGATTTACTTTTCAAACAAAATAAGTCCCAACCTTCAATACCAAAAAAGAATTTTAAATGTCTCCAAAACTATAATTTGCTAAGCGTCAGCATCTTTGATGTTTGAGGTAAACTTTGAGTCCAATCCCCTTGATGTACCAGTACATACAAGTTAATAGTTTGATCTTTTAGAGAATTATAGTAATTATGTGGTACATACCTAACTTAACTCATTAACCCCTGGAGATTTTTATCATTTTCGGGTGAAATGTGGGTAGGCAACGCATTTTTGGGGTTACTTCTGAATTCAGCCAAACAGATCTGCACGTGTGCAGAAGGGTAAAAGTTGGACTTCTTTTTCTTTTTTTTTTCCGCATTGGACCTCCGATTTTGGTGTCCTGGCCCCTTTTTTCTCCAAATCTCAAACTTATCCTACTTTTTGCAAAGGTTCATCTGTCTGTGTGCAGTTCAGACGGGTCTGCTTTAGATCTAAGGCCAAAAAGTCTAAAATCCGGACACAAACTCCGGTTCCGCAACTGTCAATTTTCGACCTAAAAAAAATCGGTCTCAAAAAATGCATTTTGTTCGCTGTACTTTCTAATGCGAGTAGAAAGTCAACATTATTTGGTATCATTGTAGAGCTACATCTGTCTACTTTCCTGCAATACCATCCACTTTAGTGTATCTTAAATGATGTTGATGTTACTGAGCTCGGAAGTAGGGTACAACCTCATGACGCGTAAACGTGGCGCTAGGGGTTAATGAGTTAAGATAATTGATTCAAAGCTCATACAAATAAATTTTAGGACAGGGATACTCAGTTGTGGGATATATAGATCATGTACAAATATAAAAAATGATGAACATTTGGCATGACAGGTAAAATGAAATAGAATATGTAAAAATATTGTTTCTACTTGCCACAAAAAGGACTAAGATGATCCTTAACATCATGTGAAAAAGCTCGCATCACTTATACATTGAAATAGGAAAATATACAAGACTCAAAGTGATCATATTAGGACCATCTAAATGCTAACCTCAAGTTTTGTAACTAATGATGTAAAAGAGACAATGAAATAAAACATGCTCTGTCACTGTTTTAACTTTGAGATCACAGTATTATTTAAGCATTCTGCAAATAAAAAAACTAGATTCAATACAAACTCTGTGAGTTCATGGTAAGTTAATCTGTATTGATTTTTTTAACTCACATTACTGTTTTTATTGTGTGTTTTGTCATTATAAGCTTTCAAAGCATGTGTAGCTATAAATAGTTAATTTATATACTTTAAGTAAGACTACTGAGTAAAGGGTCATGTGTAATGGTTTTTGAAAAATTTATTATCGTTGTCTATTGTACGTCTACAATTTATCTGATTTCTTCAAAACAGCAGATGGAAAAAGCAAATGGCTATTTTTGCTCATATCACAATTTTCTTTGATCGGCACGCAGATATCTGGCTCTGAATATGCAGACATATAATTTGCCTACGATGTGTTAAATCACTTTTTTTTTCCTCAATATTTTTCCATTTATAGTATCTTCACAATGATCCTTAAACCAAACAAAATTTCCAAAGCTCCAGATACTTTGGACTCTCCATTCATGCACATAAATGCATAAAACGTGCATATCTTTCCTTATACATGCATATCTTTTCATGTTCATGCATAGCTTTGATAATCAAATTTCTATACAGCAAATATATGTACTAGTAACTTTAGACAAAGTTAGATTTTTCATATGTTATTAAAGCTTTGAAAAAGCAAGCTAACAAGTACTTGCCATAATAGTACATTTGTGTGGAAAGACTGTATACATAATTTATGTAAAGCTATTCAGATGGCTATGTAGCATTTGCCTAGTCTACACTGCATGTACAATGCGATGGATATTTTCACATTTAAGAATTAAAGCTGTCAGAAAATCATATGTTCAAAAGTAAACTCATTTTTGCTATTGATTACCTTTAGTCCCATTTTCACAAGTTATTGTAGCTCAAACTGGTATAATGTTATGCTTTAACTCCTTCACCCCCTGCAGCAATGCAAATTTCATAAGACCTAATACCGGTTGTACCATAATACCTTGCAAAATATTCCCACAATCTCTTGCAAAATATGTCTGATTTGTGCAGGAATTTTGATGTTTACCATTGTCTGCTATAACTTATATTTGTAACCAGTACTTGCATGATCATTACTTTATAAAAAAAACAAGTATAGTTCTGAATATTTTGGACTCGCCCCTAATGCATTCTTTGGTTACTGTGTGGATAGTCTTTGCTACAGTGGGTACACGGCAGTTGTGCAAACAGTCATTGTAAACGTTTATGTATAATGTGGGTATGCTTATGTATAATGATTGATCAATTACATGTTGCAGTGAATAGTTGTCTTCTAGAAAAATTTAAATAGCTACCATCACTGAATTCCAAGCTTTTAACTGACCTTTTTACATGGAGTTCCTCACTCTTGGAAGGTTTAATGCATGAGTCACTTACAAGTCCCATCCTCATCCCATCCCAAAATCCATATATGGACATATAGAAATTGGTGGGAGAGGGGCTAGTTTGGGTGACTAATGATTAGTGAAGTGGGGCTGAACCACCTTTAACAGACTGTAATGTTATTCAGAACCATTCCAACAAACGAGATCCTGAGTCTACTTTCTCGTGCAGAGAGGTTAATATACCATAGTGAAATAGAGGGCAAGCCAAAAAAGAGGTTACGAGCTGAAACGATTGTTAGACATTAATTTAGACACTGGTCACTTTCACACAATAAAACCTGGTTCTTCCTCCTCCTTATTAGGCCTAGGAGACTCATCGGCATTAGCATCAGTACCGCTTCTCCTTATTACTGGCATCTTCTCTCGTTCTTTCTCGTTCCAGATTTTGATTGACGTGGACATCCTCAAATTGGTGGTGCCGGATGAGTTCCGAAAGTCGGCGATCATAGAACCTTTCTTCAGAAAATAGCAGATCTTTACCAAAGCAATGGCCGAAGATCTGCCACGCACGACAACATTCACAATCCAGTCACATTATCAAAGTGTTTACCTGTACACCGGAAGTTGACAGCGAGAAATCGCGAGATCCAAGTGAACACGCCTAAATATTTGACTGCAATGTTATAGGGGTACCTTGTATAGATTTCACTTGCCACAGATGTCCGTAAGGGTTGTAACTAGTGAGAGACAAAATATGTATGCGTGCATTTTATTGATTCACTGATAGTACAGTATAAATATTTGATATAAATTTATTTTTTTTTAAAGAAAAAAGCAGGATTGAATAAATAACGTCTATGGTGGCTGCGGCAGATTTAATGGATGTGGTGGTGATAGTATGGGTTTCTGTTTCTACTTCAAGGTCGAACTGGCGGACTAGCCCCCTCACCGGGAAATCGCTAAAAATTTCAGACCTTGGACCCGCCTCCTCTTTTTTTGTTTCTTCTTCGCATTAATCAGATATCTGTATCGTCCTGGAAAGCCTAATCATTGTAGGGGTGGTAACAAGCTGTACATAGCTTGGATCTATTTAATTGTGTATGTATGTATGTATGTATGTATGTATGTATGTATGTATGTATGTATGTATGTGCAAAACTAGTAATTTCATTATCTTTTTTTTTTCTTCTTGAAATTAAATCTGCTGAATCCTCAACAACATTGACATGCATGTCTGAGTTTCTAATAAAGTGTTTTTTTTTTTTTTTTGTAATTTTTAAAAAAAAAATTTTAATAAAGGATTTTAAGAGATTACAGCTTATATTCAATTCACGAACTGCATGAGATCTATGTAAGTCTCTGATTTAGTTTTAGTTGAAACAAAATACTCAAAACTTCTCAGTAATTGGGCCGCTGGAAGATAAGTCAATAAATCAACCAGATAATCAAAAACACATGTGACACACTAGACAGAGATTAGTTTTCTGCCATATACAGATATCAAATAACAAGAACCGAATTGGTACTTCAAGTACCAAAGAGGACACATGTGAAATATTGAACGAAACATAAATTCAAACCAATTGAAAAAAATTTCTCTTCTTCGACCCTTCCAACTGGATACAAATTTGAAGGTCCGTGCTAAGAATGATCCAGCAGGAATTCTGTTGGATGATGTCTTGCCAGCTTCGCATGTAGTAAATAAAAATAAAAAAACTGCCAAAACACAGTTTAGCAAGAAACGTGGGTCATTGCAACCACAATTTATTTTTTAAGGGTGTTAATATAAGCGATAAATGGAATTCACACATGAAATTGCATGACCATACATGCAACAGTGTTTAGGAAATTGAGCTACGAGTGATAAAGAGTGTCTGGACAGTGGCGGCGCGAGGGCTCGGGGCTCCCGGGGGCAATATTATTTAGTGGCGCCCCTACCGAGGTGCCTGGGGGCAATGTTCTTTAGTGGCACCCCTACTTTGCAACAGAAAACAGTGTTTATGTCGGTTGCCAACCTCCATCCCCACCAGCCATCTACACCATGGGTACAGTTTGTTTTTTGTTTTTTTTAAAAGAGTTCCCGACGGCGCCCCCTCGCCCTGCGCCCAGGGGCAATTGCCCCCCCCCCCGGAAAAACTTAATTATGGAGCCCCCTCCCAATTTAAAAAAAAAATGGTTGTTTGATGGTAAATATGGGGCCCCCACTGGGCCTGGGCCAAGGTAACACATTAAATGATGCCATTACACACAAAAATGACTAGCTTTATCTATTGCTCTAAAGATTGAGGATCAAAACTGCTTTACTCCCTGGAGAATACATTACTGTGCATTGAAATGATTTCATCCCATCGGCGACAGCAAGTAATAACCAGTTTTCTATTACCTCAGAGATTAACGTGACAGCATTTCGAGGTCTACCTGGTATTTACTGTTACGACTTAAGGTATTAAAATAATGTAACAGAAAGAAAATGAAACCAACAATGTAAGTAAAATCAACAAACAATTTATTTCTAGACAATTTAAGTGAAAATTCAAAAGACACTTACAGTAACGTGATTTAAAATTCAAATAATAAAATAATCCTAAGTGTTCTAATCACAAGTCCTAAATATAGAAATGAATTCCAGTAGCCTTGAATGTCCTAATGTGCTAGTAGTCTTGAATGTTCTGATATGCCTGAACGATGTAATTCAGAATACCTTTGAACAAATTCACATAAATTCCAAAGTCAGGTATTAATCCAATATGAGAATGAGCACTTTTGTTAATTCCAATCAATATTTTAAATAAATAATTCCTCTATCTGAATATGCTCTGAAGTTTCACAACACAACTATAAACATCTGATTATTAAAATGATTCTTCATAGACTGACCATTTGAAAAAGAATGAAATATTGTCCAGTAAAATCTACATATATAAACATAAGTCACGTGACAGAACGTGCTAGAATATGCGTAACTAACGTGACTTTTCTCACAGAAGCTATGGGAAATTCCAATCTAAGTACTAAATGCTATGTAAACAAGTCTGATCTTGAACTCAAATGTAGTAAATATGTTGTTTACAAAGTGACTAAAGTAAAACTTACCTCATGGACACATGATAAATTCAATATACATAACATTACGTCTCAAGCTACACACTGAGGCGTCATCTGACCATATTACTCATAGTCATGCTCTATTATTTATACGGGGATACCGTGTAGTAGGTCTAAACTTGACCTTGTTTCAACGCGATTTTCGGCCTTTTTACATTGAACACAGTCTAAAATATCGCTTTATTTCGAGATCTTGAATCGGACAGAAAGAAACAAAAACAAATTCAAAGTAAAATTTATCAAAATCTATGAAACGGTGCTCCTTGAGGTGTCGTCCCAAATTTTGGCTGCAAACATTTTTAATGAAAATTTACACAAATCTATTCTTAGCCGACCCTATAAAATGTACGATGTATTTGCGCAGACACTGAAAAATCCATGTCTGACTGAAGAAGATGCCCGGGATCATATAAAATTAATCTGTTTGAAGCAAATTATTGTTAGTTTCCTTTCAGACCATTCATTTTTTTGCTTTAAAACTGCTGCTTTCCACGTTTCCGCCAATTCCCCGCCCTCCCCACTGTGCATGCACAGGAAGCAGAAAGAGGACATCATATTATTGACAAAAATATATTTTTGTACTCTAATCTGCGATTTAAACATAATGTTGCCTTGCATCAGGGTGCCGAAGACAGCCCAATACTATCAGTCACACCATTCTGTTTACATCGTATGTGCATGGTACACGATTGTGCTATTATGGTGTACCTTTCTTCATGAAGGTGAAAAAGACAGTCCAATAAGAAAGTACTCTTTTACTTCAGGAAATAAAAAAAAAACAGCCCAAAATACCCGTAATTAAAACAATAACAACACCACTCTAATAAAGACATCCAGGTCTTGACAGTAGTATGGTAAAGAACTTAAGAGTTCTGGGACACGTACTATTTTTATTTCATATTTCAATTTTTATCACTAGTCGCTGTCACTTTTCTGCAAGCTGCCACTGGGAGATGCAATCTGCCACTTCTCTACAAGTTGTCACTCTGTCACTTCTCTGGAAGCTGCCACATTTCTGCAAGCTGCCACTCTGTCACTTCTCTGCAAGTTGCCACTGGGATTTGGGTCAAATGGGAGGGATTGGTAGTGGAGTGGAGGATATTGTAAGGGGGCTGTATGTATTACGGAAATGACAAGGAGGGAGTAGACTTACCAGGACAGTGTTCCGTACTCTAGTCGTGTTCAAGCATCTGTAGCAAAAAACTATAACAATCTAGGCTAAGTACGACTTACCTTGATTAGCTGTGGGCAGAACGTAGGTATTTAGTTGCAGGGACTTATGTATGGCATGTGAAATCGTCAAGAATATGCCTGAATGATACTTTATAGACATAATTCCAATGTTAGCTAGTGGCAGCGATATATATATATATATATATATATATATATATATATATATATATATATATATATATATATATATATATATATATATATATATATATATATATAAAGTAAGGACATGGATAACCCGTTGCTATATATATATAAAGTAAGGACATGGATAACCGGTTGCTGACCTTGCTGACATGGATAACCCGTTGCTATATATATATATATATATATATATATATATATATATATATATATATATATATATATATATATATATATATATATATATATATATAAAGTAAGGACATGGAATACCCGTTGCTGACCTTTTCGTCACCTGCTCATTCACCACTGTCGTTGTCTATACTGGATAAGCCTTGTGGAACAACTTTATTCACCTTTAATGAAAAGTCTTGCGGATCAGCCTTGTTGATTAGGAACAACGTTGGTGTTTAGTTTATTTATGATCTTTTTCATTGTATACTGGGCTGGCTACCATTAGCTGCCTCAACTTGTGTTTTTTTTTTGTTTTTGTTTTTTTGTGTGCTTACCTCAGATGGTTATTTAACTTCATCGCCAGCAGTGGATCCATCCGCATGCACGGCACATACTAGAGCTCAATACAAGTTTGAGACAAAAGCTGCGACATAAAGCTGATGATTTCTTCAAATATTGATGAATAACACTATTCATTATACAGATGGAGCATCACTTAAAATATGTTCAGATGAAAATACATTTTTAAAATGCCAAAAAGATATTTAATTTATCAGAATAATAATCTTTGACGATGACTTTCTGCTAGTCAGTCCAAAAAAGACCCCCAAAAATCAAATTTACCAAACTAATTTACAATGGTTGTACTGTTAGAGCTACCTCAATGGTTCATTACGAATTCTATTACAACAAGTTAAAAACAAGTAGAATGAGATTAATCAGCACTGATACAGATTCATTATCCATTCATGTAGAGACATACAACTTTTAAAGCGATACGAAAGAAAACTTACAATTTTACGACGCTATTGATTACCAAAAGGACAACGTTTTGGATTACGACAATGAATACAAGATACACGGCAGTTTTCAAGAATGAACTAACCGGAACACTTGTTAGAGAGTTTTGTGGGTTAAGATCAAAGGTCTATTCATTCAAGATAGACAAAGGTAAAAAGAACTTGTGTAAAGGAATACATAACAATAAAAAATGTGTGATTAAAAGGAATGTAAAATTCGAAATGAACCAAAATTGTCTTTTTGAACATATTGAAAATTATCCACCGATGAATTTATTCAGATCGTACAAACATGATATGCAGAGCATCAAAATGAACAAAATAGCACTGAGTACTTACACTGATAAACGCTGTTTAGTGGATAACATAAGCACTGTACCATACAGACGAGTGAGTGTTCTAAAGTTGAAGGTAACTCCAAACACAATAAATGCTTTTTGTTCCTGTTGTTCTGTTTCAAAGGATCTACAATTTCTCCTTTTATTTCATCTGGAATAACACGGTTTTCTGCAAATATTGTTTCATCTTTTTTGTCCTGTTGTAGAAGACGACATAAAAGTTGCATTCTCTCTAAAATCTTTGATTACAGAGTTGTACTTTTGTACGATCATCCAGATGTTTCAAAGTGACTACCATTGAAAGGTAGTGTTGTTAAGTTAGTTGCTTTCCTTTTTACATCATCAATGTTGCCACAGTCATAAATCGTAAACAAAGAATTTGTACCTTTGTACACATCAACCAGTAGTTCTAACCATTTATCCAATTTTTGTATCAGAATCTATCACTATCACATTTTCATTTCTGAATAACCACTTTCTTTCTTAAGTCTTGTTGAAGAGTAAAGTTTGACAAATAATAAAGATGTAATCGAAAAAGTCTCTCTTTTCATTCACTATCAGATTTATTGCAAATATAGTCTTGTCACAAATAGTCACTCTACATATTATCATGTTATAAGCTGTTGCTTTTGTTTCTTTTTTTCAAGAGGCTTAGCTGTTCACGTAAGTAAATGCTTTTTGCAGTTCTTTCAAATACATGTATGCATGCTTCAAACATAATATATATGTTCACCTGAGCAGCAGTCGCGAAATTAATATATATATATATATATATATATATATATATATATATATATATATATATATATATATATATATATATATATTGTGAGCACCTACATTTTCTTTTCGTTTGATTTCAAAGTTCATACCTTGTTTAAAGTTAGCAAATTTAATGGTAGTATTGCATTCTATTATCATGTCTACTTCTCAGATCAAGCCAAATGTAATGCTAGTCAGTGTAAATATTGTCAACTCTTGTGATAATGTGTTCTGTTTGCTTTTGCTGTTCATCAGTGAATTACTTTTTGGTTTCTTCAAACTGTTGCATTTACGGGAAACCCTGGAAATAAACCATATTTGGTAGACCTTCAATAATCCCTAAGATTTTTCTATTGCCGAGTAATAAATTGTTTCTGCATCACTTTCTTCACTCTTTTTGCACAGTATCAAAACACCCTTTAAGCTCATTCTGATAGAATCAAGTTTGCAGTTCGATAAAGTTGTATTTGCTGGTATTTGTATGATATTCTCCATAGTAATGTAATCATAAAAGTCAGCAATGCCAGTACTGCGGCTGTCACTTATCGATAGCGCAACTGATTCAAAAGTAATCATATCTTACTAGAGGCAAATGATTTTTCGTTCGTAACCCTGGATACCACTTTCTATCGATTCAAAGGCGTTTGCAAGTATTATGTTAAATGTGAAACTCTGAGGAAGAGCGTAAGGATGCATAGTACAAAGATCTGTTATAATCTGGAAGTTTAATGATATTCTAAACCTTTTTATGTACACCGTGAACGGTATAGCTTTAGTACCAGTATTTTGCTAATTTTACCTGCCTTGATGGTTACATTCTCAACTTTTCATTCATAATGCATAATTGAATCCTCTTTGTCCTAACCGAAACATGAAACCACAAATCTTTGTATTTCATGAAGATGATGAAGTCATTCAGTTTGACAAGATCATCTCTTTCATATGATACTGCGATGTCTTTAACAAGCATTCTACCTAAATTGTTTAAAAACATTTGTTTAGCATCTCCTTTCACCAACACATCGAAAGACACGAAAACTCTACCAGGTACAATCAATATATTTGGACTTTACTTTGGAATTGCTATCTTCAAAGATTGTTCAGGTTTGATACTACTATCGGAGTATGTGACACAGCGATGCATTGAACTGTAGTATGTAACTCCTTGTGGCATCTTTAAATTGCCCATGTTTCATAAAAAGACTTCTGTAAAACATGCACGAGTAACAAATTTTGATACTGCTTCCAGTCTTTATCTTGCTGTAAACGTGAATCGCAAATATCATCAAGTGACATTTTTTGGATTATGTTTTTTTTTTTTTTTTTTAATTGTCTTGTAGATAATGTTTGTGATTCGTGTACCCTGTATCTTTTATAGATTAGATTTCTTTTGTGGATTGACTTTGTATACAAACGTGTATTGCTTACCTCTACTCCGGTATAAAAAAAATCAATATATTAGGTTAGAATGAGGTTCTGTATACAAGTTGATACAAATTGTTATTACATTTCATATTGCTGTGATTCAATTGTTGTGTGCATCTTGTATTCAGCAAAAGTGATGCAGCATACTTAATTCCATAAGTTTAAACAAAATCTTTGCGGTGTAGTTATGGATTTAAAAGTAAAAAATCGCTTGAGATTTATCACGAGTTTCATAACTAGATACCTTTATTTCTTTGTGAAGTCTAATTGCATTTGATCCGACATTTATTGTGCCACTCTCTGGATAATCCAAGTACACTGCAAAAATTGTAAGCAATATACATCCAGGCATTAGTTTGGTTTTGTCACAACTTCCTTTTTGTACTGATTGATTTCCTCTTTCAATTTTCTAATTCTATCAAATATCGCAATATTATTTATTCACACTTTCGTGTTCAGTTGAGTATTGAATATCTGTGTTTTTGTTTATTTTAAGTATCAATTATACTGCTTAATGCAACAGTCTTCTTATTTACTTAAATTTGCATATGTTTCAGTTGAATAATTTTGTTGTAAATCACTCGTCTTTTTCAATGTTTAATCTTTTTCTCTTTTTTGGCAATGCTACCTTGTATCACATCGATACTATTAACCACTTCTCGATCAGTATTTTCTTTCGTATCAGTGTTAGATTCTTCGACAGCAGCATGCACTTTTGTATAATACAGTGAGTGTAATATTGTTTAAAATTATTATTTATTGTTTTGATCTTATCATTCAAATATGCAACATATAACTCATAGGTTGTTTTCATTGATCTATATGTGCTTTCATTAAGACTTTTTGGTGTGTTTTCCTCAATTGTTTTGGCAATATCTGCTAAATTATTCTTGTTCTGCAGCTCTGACATGGTAATAGTGTTAACAGCTAACTTCTTTTTCAGGTCAGTCATTTTTGTGCTAAAATAATTTATTATCTTTTTGATTTCTTGATCGTTTTGCTGGATTTTATTATGAAATATTGTCTGTAATTGTACTATTTGAGACGAGAGTACCATACATTTCCAATGAATTTTTTTTTATCCATGTCGCGTTATAAAACATCTATCTCAGCATTTGTATTCTGCTCTATCAGTGAATCGCTGTCTGTACAATTTCAGTGCATCTAAAATCATTTTCCTGTTCTTATAAATCTATTTTTGTTTACTCTTTGATTGTGTTTGCTCTTTCAGTACCACTCTGTTCAGTAGCTGATAATTTATTGTATATTTGTTCCCTAAGCGTCTTAATATATTTTAAATTGTCAAGTCCTACGTATTTGAATATCAAGATGTCTTTGTACAAACCAGATATTAGCTACATGCAATTTTTGTACTGTATCTGCTAGATTGGTAAATTAATGGTATCATGGCTACTGTTAAGGTTTAAGATAGTATTTATTGTGTCCTAGAAAGGCTATTTTCATCCGTTTTTTTTTTCTTCTCAATGTTTAAAGGTAACAACTCACTAGGATCTTTAAAAGATATCACAATTGTGCTGCGCACTGACTCCATTATTTATGTGGCATGAAAAACATACTTTTCAGGCATACCATGAAACTCTATTACTTTTACATCTCAACTTTTATGCTTATATTCAGTCTGCTAATAGTGCCCTTGTGTAATTGTTTGTAATAACCATTAACGTTGTATGTAACAAAGTCACCATGTTACACATTTTTTTACGGGCAAAGACTCCAAGAAAGGAAAATAGTTGCCAATGAAATATTTTAATTTTAATTTTTAATTTTTATTTTATGGATTTGCCTGAGATAAATATATGGATATCCAGGTTTAAAAACCTTTAAACAGTATCAGATTTAGTAGATATCTGTATATGTCTACGTTTATTGAATCTTAACAATTCTGAGTTGTAGTTGGTGATATCAGCCGTGTAATTGTTACTCGGATTGATTTTAACTTTAGAACCACGTTTCAAACATTCGACGTCGATATTTTCTTCGTTGTCCCTATTTGCAGTCATTTCGTCTTTGAGTTTATTTATGTACATCTCAAGGTTGTTAAAATAGCCAGATTTAAAACGGTCCTTGCTTCATTCTTGTCGCTGATGTAGTAAAATATATCATTCTTGAGTTTATCAGAAATATTGTAGTAACCAACAACAAAATTGATTCTCTGTAATGAAATGGATAAATGACCATTCAATTTGTCAGTTGGATTTGTGAACTATATTTCTTCCTCAGGGCAGGAGTCTATTGTAATATAGGTCTCGATTTATCCGTAGGTAAAAGCTTCTCTATTTGCTAGTCACTACTGGAACTAATAAAGGTTTGCTTTTGCAAAATATTTATTGAGCAGCAGTTTTGTCGAGTAAAAGTCTATTTGCTGTGAGGTACTCTATTGTTAACTAGCTTTACAACTTCTTCAATCTCCATGAATGATGGTGGACCAACTGTAAACTTGAATAGCTTTTTAAAAGCATGCTGTAAGCAGCCGAAATAAGGAACATTAATGTTGCATGGTAAATTGCGTTGGCGATGTTTTTAGTGGCAACATTTTATTATTTATGTAACTAAAAACTAAACGTTAAAGAATCTCTGGTAATGGACTATATGTTGACAAAGTCTTATCGTCTCCTGTCGAGAGGTATCCCATATGGAGAACATACTGTTCTTTAGTTGTTTTGATTTTCGTGCTATCTAATGAGTTTCTTTGTACAGGCTTTGTTGTACGAGTTTCTTTGTACAGGCTTTGTTGTATGAGTTTCTTTGTACAGGCTTTGTTGTATCATCAGCTCTAAAAAACAGATATAGCATTACCCTTTGACCAATTGATACATAAAACAGTTATACCACCACCTATCAAATAATAGATAGTTTTATTTAAGCATTGTAATTTTGTTTCATGTTATGTTATTTCAGTATCTAGCTATTTGGTAGACTCTTATTGTTCTTTCTTAAAGCGTTCAGCTTTGACTTTTTAAAATTCCTGTTAACGTTTTCCAAGTTGTCTGCCAAGTTCAACTCTGCGTGGATCTTTTGGCTCTTGCGAAGTTACACTCAACCTTAGATTCAGCCTGTTTTTTTATGTTCGCTATCTTCGATTTAATTTGAACGAAAATTTGGAAAGATAACTAAACCTGATTTTCAAATGTTGTAAAGGTTAGTTGTAAGTCAGCTTATAAATCTATTTTGAGTAGTGAAAAATAATTTGCAATTTAATTGTTTAAATCATTAATTTCAATATTTTGGGATGTGTTATTGTCTCCTATCTTTTTAAAATTATTATGTCTTAATGTTATCAAACTAGCACTCTATGCTGATAAAGGTAATCATAATTTGAATGTCAATGCTCAAGTGAAATATCTTATACCATTGAAGTAATGTAGTCATCTTTCATTTCATTTTGTACACTAAAGTTGTCGATGGAAAGAAATATCTTGATCAACGACGTAATAGCATAAATTGTAACATCTGACAATGATTTGGAAATTTTAGCAGCACTAGCATTGATAAAAATTTCAAATGTCTTCTGCATTTGTTTCTCGTTTATTTTTGCAACTCTTTCTCAGTTAAAGTTTGACTGGTTATATGTTTGTGAGTTCCAAGCACAACGTTCTCCAATATTCAACAATATGAGCTCCATAGTTATATTTACGTGTGTAATCAGCGAACACAACACAAGGCGGAGTCTCTCCACACCTTGTTGTACAGATATATGTTCATTACTGAGGTATCTCCAGTCGTGATGTTGTGTAATTTTAAAATTATTGCATATTAAGTTACATTTTTTCATATCTATGTTATTGTTATTTGATTTGGATGTATCATCAGGAAAAGGTATTTTACATTCAGACATCGGTTTTTCAGATCAGGAAATAAATGTGAAATTTGTGTACTGATTTAACCAATTCTGGTACATTTTTATCTATCAAATGCCAGGATGAAATCCAGCAATTAGCTGTTGCCATCCACACCGCCCAGTTTTGTTGATTCTCCCAAAATCGCATTTTGTATTGCTGTCGGTAGCTTTTCATAGAGTTATCATTGACAAAAGGTAGTTATCAAAGTGTTTAATGGTCTGTATCAAAAGAAACAAAAAAAAAAAAAAAAAAAGAGCTTCGGCTTAATATATATTTATCTCGTTAAATATTTTTCTAATATAAGGATTGGACTGAGGAATATACCTATTTGCATAACAAAGGTAATGTTCATTGCTAGATGTTTTTAAAAAAATCTTGGGTCCATTTATCTACGATAAAAAGTATAAAAAATGTTTACCCATACTTCGTATGTGAAATTGGTCTTTCTTGTGCAAATAGATACATTGATCATATATTTATTATTTTTCCACATTACACGTACAGTCAAACCTATTAATAGCGGCCACCTATGGGGAAAAGCCAAACTGGACTTTCTACACAGGTAAACTCTGTATGCAGGTTCACCTTTCAGACCTGGTTTTTGAACAAATGCCATGCAGAGAATACCATTATTGTTATTATTATTTTTATTATTTTATCAACAAATTTAGTTTAGTGCACTATTCAACAAAATCATAAAATGCATGTATATGTTGTTCTCTTTCAAAATTAATTAATTGTAACTAATTCTTTGTTGATTTCTTCCTATAGTCTGTTAATTTTCTCAACGGTAATACCATTTTATGATCGTTGATTTAACACACTATTTACATATTTGGTATTTTGTATTTTGTTCTTCCATTTCTTCTATCATTATGTTTTTGTTAAATTTGCAACATTTTAGATCTGACGGTACTATTTATTTCAGTAGTCTAATTTTAATTACTACTAGATTACTTTAAAAACAACTGTATCTTCAAAATCTATGTATTGACACACTGCTAAAGACGTACAAGAACTTCATTCATGTCCTGTAAAAACTTTAATCATATTAACTGATTTTTGGTTAATTTTGTAGTAATTCTTTGTAACAGAAGGGTCAATAAATGTGCTAAAATTTAACATGGTAAATATTTTGTCCTGGAAAAATGCGTAGCTAATGGTGTAGTTTCGCGAAGCACATGTTCTGTTGGCGTTTGTGTCACCATTGTTATATCTTCTTTTAATGAAATTTGAAAGAAGTCCAATATTTTAATGATTGAATCAATATTCGTGTCATTGCATTTTATTCACAATCTCGTATTCCAGCTTGTAGTCTTTAACACGCTTTACAGCTTTTTGTGATGTAGCTGGAGTCAATTTCATCTTTTTTAATGGTATCGTTTTTTATTTCTTCCCTAATTTAATTTCTTATCCTACTAAATTATTAATCACATTATTTACATTTTAGTCGACCTATCACCTTTTTCATGTGTAATATTTTGTTATTACTGTAATCTTTTTTATTTACTTATTTCCCTCTTTTCTCGTGATCAAATACATTCGCATTCAGTGCATCTTTTAATTCCTTCATTATCTAATGTGCTGTTCTTCTAACTCTATAATATTCTAGCAACTCGTTATATTTATTTAAAAAATCCAAAAGTTGTGATGCTGTTTAATGCTCTACTCTCTGTCTTGTGCTTCCTTCAGCAACTATTTTAATGTCATAATGTTTCCAGCTGGTTCCCAAATGTTATAATAGTCACATATCATTTCCATTTTACGAGCATACACTCTTTTCGTTTCATTCTTTTGGTTTTAACCTTTTCAGCTTTGTATGTGGTCATCTTGTTTGTCACATATATATAATTCCAGTTCGTAAAATATATCCTATCCCTTCATGCCTTCCAGTTTAATAAAAATGGATCACCTAAAATTACTTGCCTGATTTTAAATATTTCCTATGTAAAGTTAAGGAAGTAACCTTTTCAATTTTTTTGTATTTCAAATTTCTGTTTCACCTATTTTGAATTTATTTAGGTGTTCCAAATGCATCAGTTGTGAAATAACCAAGTAGACTGATCCATACTGTTAATATGTTTTATTCCTTACTTCTTTTAACCGGATACGTGTCTGTTGATCTGGGATGAGTGTTATCATGTCTCTCAATTAGCTTGGTAACCCATTTACTGGTTTCATTTTGAGTTAAATACTTCCACTTTCTTGTCTTGAGGATTCTGTTAAAATTTTACGCTACATGTGATTTCTTGTCTGAGAAAGTTGAAAAGTTTTCGAAATTTTCCTTTTCCAGAAAACCCTTAACTTTCCGGTTATAGAACTAGTTTTCCTCATGAAACTATATCTTTTCAGGTTTTGGGTCTTTACAGTTTTCTTTAAAAGCATTGTGTATGTCATCTCCCTTTTTCGTTTTCGCGTTGTCGGCCAATAAGTGTAAAAAAATATTTAAAAAATCTATCACTGTCAAAATATATTATACCTATTGTTATGTTTTTCATGTTTGTATATGACAATGCCTGCTTGCCACTCGTCATCCACTTGACCAACATAAACTGTTTTTTATTGTATGGAAATTTTTTCTCGCTTGCCTGTGCATTGTGTAGGTAGATTATTCGGTCAGCCATTCTTTGAGTTCAGAGTATTTGATTTTAGCGATATTTGTGCAAGCAACTTCAGGATAGTAGAAAGATGTCTCAATTACGGTTCTTAATTGTCAGTCAAACAGGTTACAAAACTTCAGAGTGTTATGTATGATGTTTGTATAATATTATAAATATTTTAGAAAATTATAAATGTTTCTTAACTTTAATATTTGCTTAAACTTTAATGTTAGGTATAATGTTGACATATTTAGCTATTGCCCTTGAATAAAGTTGTTTACTTAATATTTGGGTTCAAGGAGGGTTTCTGTAAACAAGTTGTTTATTCCATTTGAGGTCAGGGTTGATTTTGTTTACAGATAAAACCAGAATTTCCTCAGAGTTATGTGTTAAAAGTCACACACACTATTTAATATTCTAGAACGTTCTGTCACGTGACCTATCTTTATATATACCATGTTTAGTAGACAGTTTTACAGTTTCGACCTTACTATCAGTCTTTAAAAGAGTTATTACAGTTGTGAAAATCATTCCAAATTCAGAGAGAGGAATTATTAAAATATTCATTGGATTATAAAAGTGCTCATAGACTTTTGGATTTTTGATTTTTAACTGATGATTTTGGGATTTATGTGAACTTATTCATATATATTCTGGAGTATTTCATTTTGGCACATCAGCACATTAAAGATTACTGGCACATCATTACATTAAAGACTATTGGTACATCAACACATTCAAGGATACAGTCATTCATTCGGAATATTCTATATTTGGGACTTGTGATTAGGACACTTAGGATTATTGGATTATTTGGATTTTAATTCACATTACTGTACGTGTCTTTAGAAGTTTCACTTTAATTGTCAAGAAATAAATTGCTTGTTGATTTTTACTTGATTTGTTTCACTTTCTTTCTGTTACATTTTTCTTAGACCATAGAGTCGTAAAAAGAGATAAAATGTATTTGGGCGTTATCAGCAAGTTAACAGGACGACCATCTAAAATAGGTACTTTTATTTTCAGCAATCTACAATGTTTCTTCAATCCTTTCAAAAGTACGAATAATTTCAAATTTATGTCAAATTGTGCCATTCCTATGGTTAATTCAAAAACATTTTCTTCACCGTTTGTTGTTTTAAATCTTACTTTGTTTTCCATAAATTCTATCTCTGTTTTTGTTGAATTTTCAAGTTGTTTTGTGAATTTAGCCGAACACAAATTTGTGTATTTACTCATACGAGATACGTAATTTATTTATTCCCCATACTGTATTGTTTTCACCATCTTGCTATCATAGTTTTTTAAAAAATACTTATTTCGATATTATCATCATTAAAAAACTATATAGATTAGCATCTTTTGCAAAGGATTGTTGTGCATCTTTCTTGTGTTTGAAATTATAAAAAGAACAACATTATATTAACAGTGTATTCTGTTTTGTAACACAACTAACTTTGACCACACTTCTCTCCCTTTCAAACTTGTAAACAAATACACATTATCTCTTGATACCCATATTGTTGCCTTCATATTAAAGTCAATAAATGAAATATTTCTACCATAACCTCTATGAAAACTGTTGATTTCAAAACAATGTAGCTTTTCGACATTATCTATATAGTGTTAAAGAATTCCCTTTAGTTTCGTGCATGTTAATGCGAAAGACAGAAGCAATGTATACATTGGTCCATGAACCTGGGGCTATATTTATTTTATAAAAAAATATTAATGGTCCTTACATCTTCTCACATAGGGATACGAGGACGTTCTTCTTCAACAGCTCTCAATAGCACCTTCGTTGTTTTAATCAGATTGAAACTGGTTGAGTGATCTAGAACTCGAATATAGTTACTACTGTCCAAAACGGCGGAGTCATGTATATTGTTACGGGTATATAGTTACTACTGTCCTATATAGTGGAGTATTGTCTCCTTCCCAGCTAGTCACAGTAAAGATAAACATGGCTTCGCTTCGTGAGATATGTAAGGGGATTCCTCTTAAACCCTTGCCCCTACCCCGACCCCGAGACAAGTCTGTCACACACGCACCAGTTCGGACACCCAATTTGACTCCAGAAGAAGAGCGGGTGAGTGTGTAATTTTAAAAATTCACCTTTTGCCTCCGTCGATTCTGCTTAGTAGCTACTTGTTCTGATACCTTGCCATGTGTCCTTAATTGAGTGCAATACAGTCTCCAATCATTTCAGCGATAATTGAATTCGTGACCGGTCATCAAAATGTTATCGCACTGCAGAAAGTTTTTCTTCTACATTCGGGTTATTAACCAAGGTTTTGAGGTCATTCGTACTTGAATGAGTTGTTACAAATCATACAGGTACGATGGCCGATGTAGTGGCCGACAGATAACACCACAGAGACAATACTTTGTACTTGTACACAGCTATTGTAGTACCCCTAGCGTCGGCGCCCGCATATGTAAAACGTGTATCCATATGTACATCCTAATTAATTGTCAAACATTCATTCTTTCTAGGTCCTAGGCAACAGTTTGGAGTGGGTTTCATAGCATCAACCCCCTGGAAGGGGGCTAACTGTACATACATGTACATTAGTTGTACATTCTTGATGACGTTTATGCATTTAGATAAACATGGCTTCGCTTCGGGAGATATGTACGGGGATTCCTGTTAAACCCTTGCCCCTCGACCCCGAGACAAGTCTGTCACACACGCACCAGTTCGGACACCCAATTTGACTCCAGAAGAAGAGCGGGTGAGTGTGTAATATTAAAAATTCACCTTTTGCCTCCGTCGATTCTGCTTAGTAAGCTAATTGTTCTGATGCCTTGCCCTGTGTGCTTAATTGAGTGCAATACAGTCTCCAATCATTTCGACGATAATTGAATTCGTGACCGGTCATCAAACTTTTGTTATCGCACTGCAGAAAGTTTTTCTTCTACATTCAGGTTATTAACCAAGGTTTTGAGGTCATTCGTACTTATTAGTAACGAATCTTGAATGAGTTGTTACAAATCATACAGGTACGATGGCCGATAGATAACACCACAGGAACAATACTTTGTACATGTACACAGCTACTGTAGTACCCCTGGCGTCGGCGCCCGCATATGTAAAACGTGTATACATATGTACATCCTCACTGAATGTCAGCCATTCTTTTTTTCTAGGTCCTTGGCAAGAGTTTGGAGTGGGTTTCATAGCATCAACCACCTGGGAAGGGGGCTAACTGTGCATACATGTACATTAATTGTACATTCATGGTGAAGTTATTGCATTTAGCATTCATATTTTATAGGATTATGTTAAGGTTTTGCATTTAGCTCATAACCAGATGTTTTTCTGCATTACACACACACACACAGTCATAGATTCATGAAACTTGGTGAGGGGATGCACCTTGACAAGTACTGCACCCTCATCACCAGTATGTGACACTGTTTATCTATATTTCATGCTTCTCTTGATTTTCTTGTGGTTTAAGTTTATTTTGCAAGATCTGTTCATGATAGAATTATTGAACTATGTAATTGTATGTATCTCTATTAGTACCACACCCTTACCACAAAGGAAGGTCAATGTGACCTACATTTCACAATTTATTGGCCTAAGTTAAGTTTTTGCATTGCAGTTAGCTCATTTTTTGTTGTTGTTGCACGCTGTATATATACCGTTATACCTAGATTCATGAAAGTTGGTGATAGGATGCATCTTGATGAGTACTATACTTTCATTCCAATAATAGGTCACTGTGACCTATATTTCATGATTCACTAACTTCTGTTAAATTGTGTGTTTTAAGTTTATTCTCAAGCTCTGTTCATGCTAGAATTATCACATGAGATGATTGTATGAATCTCTACTAGTACCACACACTTACCACAAAAGAATGTCACTGTGACCAACATTTCACATTTTACTAGCTTAGGTTACATGTAAGTTTTGGGGTTTAGCTCAAAACCAAAAATTTTTCATGCAGCTCTCTGTATACATACTGTTATACCAAGATTCATGAAAATAGATGACGGGATGTATCTTGATGAGTACTACACCCTCATCACAAAAGTATATCACAGTGACCCATATTTTATGCTTCACTGCTTTGGTTTCAGTCACAAGCCTATACTCTTCCTGAATTGGTGGTCATATCAATATGGGGTTTTCACTGAAAGACTTTTTATGATGTCTGGTTGGTGCTAAATGAAAAATGGTGTTGATATGATGTCCAATATGGCCATCTTAAAAATCATCTTATTGCTACTCCTCCTGAACGGAAAGTCATATTGACATGGGGTTTTCACCAGAAGACTTCATATGATGTCAAGTTGGTTCTCAATGAAAAAAGTTCCAATCTGATGTCTAATATGGCCACCTAAGTGGCTATCTTGAAAATCTTGTTATCGCTACTTCTCCTGAATGGATGGTCATATCAACATGGGATTTTTACTAAGTGACTTCTTATGATGACTAGCTGGTCCTAAATGAAAATGGTGCTGCTCAGACATCTAATATGGCCACCACAGTGGCCATCTTGAAAATCTTGTTTTAACTACTCCTGAATGAATGATCATATCAGCATGGCATTTTCACTAAAAGACTTCTTAAGATGTCTAGTTCATCATAAATAAAAATGGTGCCAATCTGACCTCCAATATGGCTGCCACAACAGCCATCTGAAAAATGTTATTATTGCTAGTTCTCCTCAATGGCAAATCATATCAACATGGGGTTTTCACCAGAAGACTTCTTATAATGCCTTGTTGGTCCTAAGTTAAAATGGTGCTGATCTGATGTCCAATATGGCCACCATGGTGGCCATCTTGAAAATCTTGTTATGGCTATTCCTCTTAAATGGAAAGTTATTTTGACATGGGGTTTTCATCAGAAGAGTTCTTATAGTGTCTAGTTGGTCCTAAATGAAAATGATGCAAGTTAATCCTCAATATGGCCACCATGCTGGACATCTTGAAAATATTTTTATCTCGACTCCTCCCAAATGGATGGTTTTATCAACATGAGTTTTCACCAGTAGACCTGTTATGATACCTAGTTGGTCCTAAATGAAAATGGTGCCAATTGTGCATCCAATATGGCGGCCATGATGGATGTTTTGAAAATCTTGTTATCGCTACTCCCACTGAATAGCTGGTCATATTGACATGGTGTTTTCACCAAAAGACTTCAAATGATGTCTACTTGGTCATAAATGAAAATGGTGCCAGTCTGACATCCAGTATGTCCACCACAGCAGCTAATTTGAAAATCTTGTGATCACTGAAGAATATCAGAGATGATTTCAACACTCAGCAGTTAAAAGAAAGAATAGTCTTATCTAGAATTCCTGGAAATTCTTTTTTCCCGGTAAAGCACGAGTCTCTTTGAGGGACTCTTGTTTTTACCTTCAAATGTAGACACGTTATATATACATTTTAGCAAAATGTGTACATATACACTGTACAGTTGTTAGCTCTACTGGTCATAGAGCAGAAGAGCTTATGGGATGGCCTGTTGTCCATATTCTTTCCTTTACCACAAATTTGTTATCACTCCTAAACTACTTGGAGGATATCTATGAAACTTTACACACACAAACTTTACACACACAAACTTTACACACACAATCATCATATGGTCTAGTTGGTCCTAAATGAAAATGGTGCAGCTTGAAAATCGTGTTATTACTACTCCTCCTGAATGGATGGTCATATCAGCATGGGTTTTTCACTAAAACACTTCTTATGATGTCTAGTTGGTCCTAAATGAAAATGGTGCCTATTGGCCATCAGATATGACTGTCACAGCAGCCATCTTGAAAATGTTGTTATTGCTACCCATTTTGCTACCCATTTTGAATGGATGGTCAATGGATGGTCATTGACATAGGGTTTAAACTTATTTATAATCTGAGTCCAACTGCAAACTGCACAGACTCGGATCTGTCATCACATAATGTGCTGCAAGATCTGGGTCTATGAAGTTTGTTAGGAGTAATCACTAGAACCAACAACACAGACCCTGATCTGCCAGTGTATTATGCAATGGCAGATCAGGGTCTATGCTATTTGCAATTGGACTCGGCTTATAAGCAAGTATATTTGGTACATTAGTAAATTTACAAATGCTGCAAAAGAACAAGTCGTGCTTTATAAAAGAACAATCCCTTTTCCTGGTACGCAAAGCAGGAAGTCGATAAATTAACAAATTTAAACATGAACATTGTAATCCCATGTTAAGTGACTAAATCTTAACTTAATTAATTCCAATAGCCATCCATGTAACTAATAAATAACAAAAGTCCCTCAAAGGGACTTGCACACTACTGACTGAAAATAAATGCTGGAATTCAAGAGAAGTCTGTTTCTTCCCTCCTGTTATCTTTTGTTTTTAAATTATTGAGTATCAAAATCATCTCAAGTAATCTTGAGAAAATTCATCATACCAAATTTAATAACAAAAATATCTTCTTACATATGTCAGTTACCATGTTTACAAGAAAGTGCAGTACAAAATCTTTGTCATGGCCTTTGACCCTGAATCCTAATACCACAGAGCTCATCTATAATACTGACAAGAAATGCCTCCATGACTGTCAAAATTTGATTTAATCTATAATTATTTTTGGGGGTGAAAAAACCCATGTTAATGAACTGGAATCATTGAAGGTATTCTTCAGACATATCCAAAAACTGGGTTTGACAAAAATCCATTCATACTTGCTTGTGTTATCTTGCTCACTACCCATGGGCCATCACAGATAAAAACCAGAATGAAGATCTTTGACCTTGAAATCAATGTCAGAGTGCTGACTATGAAACTTCTTTATTAAAATTCAACTAAATACAAAGTTTGTCAAAATCTGTTTTTATATGCACAAGTCACTAAGTTTGTAAGGTTAGTGAAGTACAACATGAGTACTGTGATGGTATACCTGTCTCATGACCTTTTCTCTACTAATACCTTGACCTTGCAACTAGGGACTTGTTAATTGAAGGATAAGGTCTGGACATGGATAAAGTTTCATCAAAATATATGTAGGGGTTAAATAAAGACGGCTTGGATACTGAAACAGGCCACTGGCTACTTGCATTATTTCTTGTTGTAACCGTGACCTTGAGGCAGGGGGTATGACTGAATACAAGAGACACTGTCACATCAATATATACGATGTTCTACCGATACATGAATAGAAGTCACCGATTTATATTTTCCGTTGCTTTGACCTCGACCTTGAGGCAGGTTGCATGACTACAGTATGCAACACACTGCCTAGTGACAACACCGTCTAGTCATGATATATATTTGGCCAAAGTTCCATGAAATTCTCTCCAACTATTACAATGCTAGTGGTCAGACAATGTTAAAGGATGGATGGATACATGGACAATGCCCTAAGATAATAAATCTGAATTAGGACGAGTATAAAAATGCATGCTGTAACTTTACACTTTACCCCAAGGTCAATTAGGTCTAGTTTTCAAACTTGTTCATAACAGCATGGGCATATTGGTGGTCAGATCTGCACCATTTTCATCCAGGTGTTTTAGTGAAAGCCCGAAGTCAATGCTACCATTGTGTCAAGACTAGTAGTAGTAACAAGATTTTTGAGATTACCATAGTGATTGCCATGTTGGAGGTCAGATCAGCACCCTTTTCATTCAGGACCTTCTATATATTGTTATAGCATTTTACTGAAAAGCCCATACATGCCAATACAACCATTCATTCAGGAGAAGTAGTTGTAAGTTTAAAGCTGCCATCAGGGCAGCCATTTTGGAGGTTTGATCAGCGTTTCAATGCAGGACTAACTACATATTACAATAAGTATTTTAATGAAAATCCGATGTCGCTACAATAATGTTATGTTATGTATGATGTTTATATAATATTATAAATATTTTAGGAAATTATAAATGTTTCTTGACTTTAATATTTGCTTAAATCTTAATGTTGTTTATGTTTAAATAGTATCCTTGAATTAGGTTGTTTACTTCAGATTTGAGCTAAAGGATAGTTTTGATATGCAAAATGTTGACCATGTCGACCATATTTGACGTCAAGGTTGATTTTGTTTACAGATAAAACTGGAAAAACCTTAGGAGTTACCTGTCAATCGTCACACGTACATTTATTATTCTAGAACATTCTGTCATGTGACCAATCTTTATATATACCATGTTTAGTGGACAGTTTTTCAGTTTCAACATTTGTATCAGTCTTGTAAAGAGCTATTACAGTTGTGGAAAGTCATTCCAAATTCTAAGAGAGGAATTATTTTAAATATTCATTGGATTATAACAGTGGAGTACTTCATTTTTACATCAGCACATTAAAGACTACCAGGACTTTGGAGACCATTGGCACATCATAACATTCAAGGACACAGCCGTGAATTTGGAACATTCTATATTTAGGACTTGTGATTAGAACAATCATTCTTATTGGATTATTTGGATATTAATACACATTACTGTAAGTGACTTTTTGATTTTTCATTTTAATTATCTAGAAATAAATTGCTTGTTGATTTTTACTTGATTTGTTGGTTTCACTTCCTTTCTGTTACATTTTTCTTAGACCATAGAGTCGTAACAATAAAAGTTGACCTGAAATATTACTGGCAAGAATCTCTGTACCAAATTTGGATCCAAATACCGAGTGTCTCTGAAGCGACTACGCTAAATTGTACCAAATTTGGATCCAAATACCCAGTGTCTCTGAAGTGACTACACTAAATTGCCACAAGAAAGATGGATAGTCAAATATATGGACAAAGTTAACACTTTTCCTGCAGCGTATGACTGAGGCATCCCTAAATGATGCCAAAACTTAAAAGATAGATAAATACTTAAACCATGATACATTAGTTAAACGCTCAATTTGATACATTAAATATGATGCTTTAAGTTACACAAATTCTATCTAAATATGTATATTTCTTGCCATTATGCATACTGGAGCAAACTATGTACCGAAAACGAGAAATATGCAAACATTTATATGAACTCAAAATAAAAATATATAACTTCCTCCATTGCAACTGGTATATACAGGTAGCTCCACTATGTATACATGAGTTTGGAGAGCAATATTCCATCTACAACAATACCTGTGATATGTGATATAAAATTTCCAAAAAGATGTACATAGAATCTTAACATTGATAACAACACAACTACATGTACTACAAATAGTAATGTATGTACATGTACCATGTACCTATGTCTTCTGATACATGCACACCGTACCTGTCTTTTTATACATAAACACTACCTATGTTTTCTGGTACATGTACACCGTACCTATCCTTCTGATACATATAAACTGATTTGATTCTAGGCTTTTCTTATACATGTGCACTGTACCTATGTCTTTCTGATACATGTACATTGCACCTGTGTCTATTTGATCTGCCAATACAAGTGAGACAGAACAACAAAAAATTTAATTATCGTCAAATTTATCCATGCATAGTGATTATCCGACTGCAAACAATACAGACCCAGGTCCCATATGAAACATAATATGCTGGCATGCAGTATTTCTCCTATGATAAGCCCCCCATAGACCCAGATCTGGCATACAGTATTTCTTTTATGTTAAGTCCCCCCATAGACCCAGATCTGGCATACAGTATTTCTTTTATGACAATCCCCCCATAGACCCAGATCTGGCATACAGTATTTCCCTATGAAAAGCATCCAAAGACCCAGATCTCCTGTAGCATGTACTGGCATACAGTATTTATTCTATAATAAGGCCCCCTCCCCCACATCAGTTCTGCAGGTACTGGCATACAATATTTATCCTATATTTACTGGCATAAGGTATTTTTCCTAGGATAAGCCCACCCCCACCCCCAATAAACCCAGACCTACTGTAACATGTAATGGCATACAGCATTTCCCATATAATAAGCATCCACAGACAAAGATCTGCTGTAAGATAATGTACTGGCAATCAGTATGCCCCCTATGACAAACATCCACAGACCTAGACCTGCTGTAACATGTAATGCATACAGCATTTCTTCTATGATTAGCCCATACCCTACCAGTCATTCTGAAGTGAATTACAGTAGAGCAACTGCAGTACTGGCTTGCCATTGCAAATCCCTATATTTTACTGCATATTCCAAACTCTCTCACCACCCCCAGTGTGTGCATATACTCACAACACCCTGGAAGGTGACCCATGAGTAATGATACAAAATCTGTCACATATATGATGCATCTTCCTGTTATGACTGCATACCTTAAGTCTGGTATGAAAATATTTGAAAACACTGTAACACACGTTTTTGTACATCATACCTTAGCCGCCCCTCCCCCCCCCTCTTCTTCTAGGGGCAGAAGCCAAGAATGAACTCCCTCTCACAGATGGTTATCAGATGGGCAACAGAACTACCAAATTTTCAGAACTTCTACCCTGTGGTTTAGGAGATGTGGTAATGTAGAGATGGACAGATGGATGGATGTACATGCACACAGAGAGTATACAGTGGTCCTCCTCGTGAACGCCCCCCCCCCCCCCGACCAACAGCCACCCATTTTTTTACAACCAGAATCCCTTGGCACTGACAAGCTTGTGTTCAAAAGTACCCCTTTAGGACTGCCACTCCTCTTATGGGGCCAGCATATTAGCGCAAAAAATGTTATATTTACCCCTTATAAGCAGACACATATTGGGATTTACAGATGGAAATCTCACGAATATTTGTTGATCTCTGAATTCAACACATAGACATTTGTTCCAGTACCTAACTTTAAATAAAGTACCTAACTTTAATCCATACACAGAGGTAAGTAATCCGATTATCCTTACTGTTATGTGTTCCTTAGATGTCAGGTTTTGTTCCCTTGGTAATTACAGGATATTATTACCACCAATAATTATCAAGTTGACAAAAGCCAACAGCTGAGAAGTACAGTATTGTTCAGCTGCAACTCAAGTCAGCATGATGTCCAGTCACCATAAATTAAAAATGGTATGTTAGGCATTGTGGCTGCTCTCTGTTGGATTACAAGATCAGAAGGAGTACCAGGCTATAACCAGTCGACCACATGAAAAGCTCACTTCCTTTGTAAACACTGAGCTTTTGTGTACTGGCTAGGTAGACATGAGCGTTTACTATAATAGCTACAATTTAGTTTGAAAGTGGTATAGTTGCCAATGAAAGTACAAGTTGTTGCAAAAGCGCAAAATGTCTTTAGAAGGGAAAGTGAAGGCAACTCAACTAAAGAAAATGAGGGAGAGTTCTATGATCACTGCTGAGAAATTTTGACATCAGAAAGATTCAAATAAAAAATCAAAATACATTCTGCAACAGTATGAAAATGAAATGGATGGAGATAGCTACAATATCGTTGCATTTACTCCGAATGAGAATAATAATTACACTTACATGTTTATACCGTGATTCTATTGACAAAGTTTTTAAATGTTTTTTTGCACTGTTATTGATGGTTGTTCATTATTTTAAATAACATTATTATCAGTTTTATCCGATTCATTCCATAACATACATGTGATTTTTAAATCAATATATTAATTAAAAAATTAGTTACACCTTTCTTACTTTATATGGATCTGTTACTCACATCTGTGAGATCCCCATCTAGAAAGGCCACCCTTTCTTATAAGGCCACTTTCCTGCTGCAGATGGGGTGGCCATATAAGAGGGCGACCTCTATGTCACAATATTCCCAAAGCTTTGTACAAAAAGTGTGGGGATAAAGAACACAACGGATGACACCTCTCACGCATGCATTGAAGAACTTGAAAAACAATCACTGACATATTATTAAAAAATCTAGCATATGGAACAGTATGATCTCAAATTAAAATGCATTGTACATGATAACACATAACATAAGGAAATGTATGATACTGTTTCAGTACAGTGTACACGATAACCCATTTCATATGGAAATGTATGATACTATTTCAATACAGTGTACATGATACCCTTTAACATGTGGCAGTGTATGATACTATTTCAATACAGTGTACATGATAACCCATAGCATATGGAAATGTATGATACAATTTCAATACAGTGTACATGAAGCCCTTTTGCATAGTGAAGTGTATGATACAATTTCAATACAGTGTACATGATACCCTTTAGCATGTGGCAGTTTATGATACTATTTCAATACAGTGTACATGATAACCGATAGCATATGGAAATGTATGATACAATTTCAATACAGAAGATAAGAATTAATTCATTGACAATTTGCACAGTGTGTAAATGATATGTTACTATTCATGTGAATAAGATTATCCAAAATATCAAACTTTGTTATGCTCCAAAAAGTTTGTAATTGACAGTAATGCATTTCTCCACACATAATGAACACATTTTACTGATTTCTGCACCATAAAAAAAGCACATAATACTGGCATATATGGAACTCAAAAACTGCCATCATATTTCATGTCCATTTCATACACAAAAAAAGGGGGGGGGGGCGAGATGTATGTTAGGCTTCTCTTGATCAAAACATTGTATTAAATTATTCCTTTAATATCTTAGAATGCACTATTTCATTCCCTAACGAAAGACCACTAGACCTATGCATCATCTTGAAATCAGAGGCATGATACACATCACAATACATAGTAAATGAAACAATACATATCACAATATATATTGGTTTGGAGACTTCAACATGACACACAATGAAATATTGAATTTGTGATGTGACACACATCATTATGCAGCAAAACTGTAGAATCTGCAAGCATGGCAAGCATTTTGGTGACCAAGAATAGTGGAAATTTTCTGATTCATGAATGGTACATGATTTTCAGAGTGTAAACCATAGTCACACAAAGATGTATGTTCGTAATTCATTTAATGCTATCTCCATTTGTTTACTGTTTATCACTGCTCTGATTATAGTTAATTCTCTGTTTACAAGAAAAGAGAAGCAAAAAATCTGGCTTTCTTTTTCGTAATTTCTATTCCTATTTCTTATATGTATCATAATGCACAATATTTTATGAGTTGTATTGATACAATGTCTCTGTTCTGATGTATTGTATCATGATGAATCAGAAATTACTGACTTCAGCCAAAACATCCTTCAGCAGAAAGAAATACTGGGATACCAATGTGCATCAATGAATCATTATATCTATTTAGATACCACCCTTTTTATAACGACATATTTTCAATGCAGATGGGGTGGCCTCATACATGGGGAACATCCTCTATGCCATCTTGCTTCTTAAACAAAACTGACTCTAATCTTGAAAGATGAAAACAGGAATTTGTAGCATTTTGAGATGCTGGATACCGTACAGTCAGTATATAAAGAAACTAGAGTTTCTTGTTTATCCAATCTGTGTGCCTCATTTAAATATTGTGCGTATTTGATAAAGACGTGCATTATATTCAGTAAAACATAGTGTAATACTACTGGATTATAAACACCTGAGTGTAATCAACAATTACATTTCTCACCTCCACTTTTAGTAGTCTCCAGTAGCCATTGTTAGCATTCACTATCATACCAAAAGTAAGTTCAAACTAAAGTGATCTTTATAATGTCATGTTGGACCATTTTCTGACTATTTTTGGGCAATTTTTTCACTTCACACGTCAATGTTGATTCTTTTCAAAATTAAAAATTTTAACTTTTAATCAGCACTACCAACATACCTACCTAAAACCCACCACTCCCTCCCATCCACCCACCTACCTACCTAACTTACCAGGCATAAAAGACATAAAACAATAAAAAAGAACATTCTTTGGTATGATACAAAAGTACAAATACTTTAACAGGTTGATAAGAATCAGATATTAACGTTGTTTTTATATTATTCCTTTTTAAATCATTGTTAATAAAATCTGCTCAAGAAGTTATTATCACTAGTATATACATGGTTCATGCATCAATAACTACCTTGATTAGCCACTACAGATGAGGCCTCACATGAAAAACAAGTAGTATGCAGTCCATTCATCTAACTCCTATTCCCATTCATATGTACCAAACAGAGTTAACATGTCGAGGGTAAATTATTGCAATATATAATGTATAGACATTAATATGCAAAGTTTACCATTGAATAAACATATTTATTTCTACTTCCAACTGCACTGGTCAGAAAGGGCCTCCTATGTAGGCTAGGATATATATATATATATATATATATATATATATATATATATATATATATATATATATATATATATATATATATATATAACATGGAAAAATCTATGTGGTCATACAAACAAGAGTCCCTCAAAGAGACTGACACTCTATTGGCCAAAAAGAATTTCCAGGAATTCAAGGCAAGACCATTTCTTCCTTTTAACTCCTGAGTGTTGAGACCATCTCTGATATTCTTCAGTGATAACAAGATTTTCCAATTAGCTGCTGCATAGTACATATTGGATGTCAGCTTGGCACCATTTTCATTTGGGACCAATAAGACGTCATAAGAGGTCTTATGGTGGAAACCCCATGTTGATATGACATTCCATTTGGGAGCAGTAACGATAACAAGATTTTAAAAATGGCTGCCTTGGTGGTCATATTGGGCATCAGATTGGCACCGTTTCCATGGACCAGCTATACATCATAAGAAGTCTTTTGGTGAAAGCACAATGTCAATATGCCCAGCCATTTAGTAGAAGTAGCAATAACAAGATTTTCAACATAGCCATTGTGGCAGCCATATTGGAAGTCAGATCAGCACCATTTTCATTTATGACCAACTTTCTGTGAAAACCCCATGCAGATATGACCATTCATTCAGGAAAAGAAGTGATAAAACTTTTAGGATGGCCACTGTGGCAGCCATAGTGGATGTCTGAGTGGTACCATTTTCATTTAGGGCAAACTAGTCATCATAAGAATTTTTTAGGTAAAAAACCCATGCTGATATGACAATCCACTGTGGTGCTCATATTGGATGTGCAAGCAGCACCATTTTCATTTAGGACCAACCAGACATCATAAGAAGTCTTCTGGTGAAAACCCCATGTCAATATTACTTTTTGTTCATGAAGAGTAGCAATAACAAGATTTCCAACATGGCTGCTGTGGTGGTCATTTTGGACATCAGACTGGTACCATTTTTATTTTGGACCAACTAGACATCATAAGTCTTTTAGTGACAACCCAATGTTGATATGACTATCCATTTAGGAGGAGCACTGATAATAAGATTTTCAAGATGGCTGCTGTGGTGGCCATACTTGACATCAGATCTGCACCATTTTAATTTAGGACCAACTAGATATCATAAGACATCTTCTGGTGAAAACCCCATGTCAATATGACTTTCCATTCTGGAACAGAAGCACTTACAAGATTTTCAAGATGACTGTTGAGGCAGCCATATTCGATGTAAGATCAGCACCATTTTTGTTTAGGATCAACTAGACATCATGAGAAGTTATTAATGAAAAACCCATGTTGATATGGCCATCCATTCAGAAGAAAGAGCACAACAAGATTTTCAAGATGGCTGATGTGGCTGCCATATTGGATCTCTGTGCAGCACAACTTTCATTTAGGACCAACTAGACCATGGGATGAATGTGTGTAAAGTTTCATGGCAATCCTAGAAGCAGTTCAGAAGGATTAGCAATAACAAACTTGTGCTAAAGAATGGAAGGATGATAGACAAACTATTCCATAAGCTCTCCTGGTATATGGCGAGTAGAGCTAAAAATACTTAACCCATGTTAGTAAAGCATAAAATGTATGTCATAGTGACCTGCTTTGGCTGTAAGGATGTAGTACTAACAGATATGCCTCCAATTATCAAGCTTCATGATTGGAACATAAACAGCACCCAATAAATGAACTCTGAATACAAAATTTCAACAAAATCACTGAAGCATAAAATAACAGGTCACAGAGATCTCTTTCTGCATTAAGGATGTAGACTTCATCAAAATGCATCCACTCACCAAATTGATCATGAGCTAAATGCAGACTTAACCAAAGCCAGGAAAAGATTAAATATAGGTCATGATAAGCTTTCTTTTATTGTAAGGGTGTGGTAATAACTGAGATGCATATCATCATCAACTTCACAATTCTAGTATGAACAGTACCTGAGAAATGAGCATCAAACACAAAATATAACCAAAGTCAGTGAAGTGTAAAATAAGGGCCATAATGACCTAGAACTGAAATGAAGGAGTAGTGCTCATCAAGATGCATCCCTCAAGTTTCATAATTCTAGATAGGATAGTCTCTGTGGTCATGAGCTAAATGCATAAACTTAACCTAAGCCAGTAAAATGTGAAATGTAAGTCACAGTAACCTTTCTTGTATGGGCATGGTACTAAGAGAGATGTATACAATCATTTAGTTTAATTATTTATGCAGGAACAGTAAAACACAAAATTTAACCAGAGTCGGTGAAGCATTCTGAGATGAGGGTGCATTGGAGATTTAAAAAGCTACGCAGTCATGAGCTAAATGCTAAAATTTGACATAACCTATTAAAATGTGAAATATAGACCACTGTGACCTTTTTTTGTTGGCATGAACAGTGCTTCAGATTAAACTAATGTCAGTGAAGCATGAAATATGCATCACAGCGACCTACTTTTGTGACAAGTACTCATCAAGATGCATCCCCTTATCAAGTTTCATGATTCCAGGTATAACAGTATGTATAAAGGGTGTCACAGGTCTATTTGGTCATGAGCTAAACAAAAAAACTTAACCTAAGCCAGTCAAATGAAAAATGTAGGTCACAGTGACCTTTTATTGACAGAGTGTGGTACTAACAGAGATGCACACAATCATCTGTCTTGACGATTCTTGCATGTAATTAGCACAAGAAAAAAAAGTAAACTGCTTTTGTGACAAGGGAGTAGTAATCATCAGGATGAATCCCCTCACAAAGTTTCATGAATGTAGATATAACAGTAGATACACAGGGTGCAAAAGATCTATTTGGTCTTGAGCTAAATGCCAAACCTTAACCTAAGTCAGTAACATGTGAAATGTAGGTCACTGTGACCATTTGTTGTAAGGGTGTGATAACAATAGTGATGCATAAACAGGGTTCATACAGCTGTTGGTAATAAAGATTCCAGACCTTTTCCAGACTTTTTTCCAGACCCCTCTAGCACATGTATTCAAAGTCTCTGTCACTATAAATGAGCATGTGGTATCCACATGATCTAAATTAGTATTCACCAATCATGAGTGTCTCACCAACTAAACTGAACTGGTATGCAGCAGCCAACCCTACAAAGATAAATATTAGTACAACACATGAACAAGTTCAAGCAACAACAACAAAAAAAGGCAGCAACACGAAATTCCAGACTTTTTCCAGACCTTCAGGGCAAAATCTTTATTTTCCATACTTTTTCCAGGTCTGGAAAAAGCACACTTTTTTCCCATACTTTTTCCATACTTTGTATGAACCCTCATAAAATCACCTACTTTTATTATTCTAGCATGAACAGAGCTTGAGATATGAACTTGAAAGATAAATGGTAACCAAAGCCAGTGAAGAATAAAATATGGATCATAGTGTCCTACTTTTATGATGAGGGTTTAATACTAATCAAGATGCATCACCTCATGAAATTTCATGAATCTAGGTATAACAGAATATATACAGGGTGCAAAAAGCTATTTGGTCATGAGCTAAACTTAACCTAAGCTAGTAAAAAGTGAAGTGTAGGTCATAGTGACCTTCTTTTGTTGCAAGGCTGTGGTACTAATAGAGATGCACTCAATCATCTAGATTGATGGTTTTAGCATGAACAGATCTTGAGAAATAAATGTAAAACGCATAAAGAAAGTCAGTTAAGCATGAAATATCGGTCATTGTGACATGATGAGGGTGTAGTATTCATCAAAATGCATCCCCTTACCAAGTTTTCTGATTTATAAAAGTATAACAGTATTTATACAGGGTGCAAAAAAACTGAGCAAAACGGAAAAACTTGACTAAGAATGTACCACAAATGTACAAAGTTAGCCCCACAGCCCCATTCCCAGTGGGTATGTGCTATGAAAATGTCTCCAAACTGTTGATTAGGACCCAGGAAGAAAGAGTGGTAGAGATTTAGTAAGGCTACACACATGTATGCTTTTATCTATGCAGATACTGATGCCTTGGGGTAGTACAACAGCTTACTTCTACTTCGATGAGAGGTGAGCAAATAAACGTACTTCAAACTAAGAGCAAGCGTATATCGCCTATTCCAATGTTATCATATCTAAATAATAAACATGAGTATACAGAACTGCCCATGTATGCCTTTTTCCAATGTTATCATATCTAAATAATAAACATGAGTATACAGAACTGTCCATGTAGCATAATTTCAATACTGACAGTAATGCTCCTCATCTAAATAATGCCCTTTAACAATTTAACAATGGATCAACAATCAATACTTTATAACATTACTAAATCAACAATCAATCCACTTTATAACATTACTGAATCAACAATCAATCCACTTTATAATATTACTGAATCAACAATCAATCCACTTTATAACAATGGATCAACAATCAGTCCACTTTATAACATTACTGAATCAACTGCAATTAAAAATTACATTTTGAATAATGCAGGACTAGAATGCTATATCAAATCAATTAAAAGTGATCCATGATGCATATTTGCAATAGTAAAATTGGTACAATAAGTGAACCTAATGTATAGGTTGCTACATTTGTATGGAAAAATATGAAAGAGTTTCTCCTGAGTGATACTGCATGATGTTAGTAGTGCAGTATCACACGGGACAAAAACTTTATATCTTCTCATTCAAATGTAGCAAAGTATTTATTACAGTACAGCTCACGTGATTTTTCGGAACTAAGCGCTTCGCTGTGGGGGTGGAGAGTGAGTTGAGAGGATTAAGAAAAACCCCTCCACCATCACTCCACGCATCCTGACAGAGTTGTCGCGGAGAATAGCCCTGCACACCACGCTTTCTTGTGGAGTCGCATCCGATCACCACCGCGGAGTGGACGTGGTCTCGATAATATGGGCATAATTACTGTTTATTACCCATGCAAGCAGAAGTTGAGAGAGAGACGGGGGAGGGCACCGATTTAGCTACATCGTTATCCCTCTGGGGAGCAATTTGCTAACTTTTTGATACTTAAAAAAACGTAGTAATTCAGTTAATTATAAATATTTCCTTGTTCTAACGAAGATAATGTATGATACATAGTGCCAAATCATATTTAAGATGATGATAACATAATGACAATGCGTCGTAAACTGTATTAATACTACATTTTGCGCAATGAATCTAATTTATTTTTCTTCAATACTATGTTATGGGAATCTAAACATGCATTCATATCCTTATTTCTTTTTCAGTAAACGCAATACAAAATTGTAATGATCATATGAAAGTCAGTGATATTGTACTACCTGCAAAGAAAAAGAACGATAAACATCGAACAAATTAATAACAAAGCTGCAGTCATACCTGACTGAAGTGAAACAAAATCGCACAAGTTCCAACGGTTACTCCATGCATGAGTCGTCATTCACATATTGTACGTTTTTTTTCTGACATCCAATCGCTTAAATAAAGCATTATTAAGATTTCACATCATTATTTTATTTTAAACTGTACTATTTTGCATTAATTACCAAAGTATCGGGTTTTTAAAAAAAATCACAAATGGTCGCAAAAGGTCATCCTAGATACATGTAGTTGACACGTGCAAGTAACCTAGCACAATAGAAGCCATCAGCACTGCGTGTTTTCTTTGATATTGATGTGTTAATTTCATGTGCTAACTGTTAACCTAAAAGTACAACAGCAATGCTTCTGCAGGTTTGTTTTCTTTGCCATTGATTTGACAAACTTGCGCATCAGATGAAATTAATGTTTAACTTTTTCTTTTCTGTTCATTTTCCTATTGCATAATACATAATACATGTGATAAAAATAAGATGAATAAGTTTAGATCATTAACTCTTCTTAGTAAAGCTCCCCTCTCTCTCTCTTTCTCTCTCTCTCATAAAATATGGAATCCAAATCACTACTGCACAAGTTATCGTAAGCTGAAATCTGGAAAAGTTTGCAAGTGGTAAGAAACAGAAACACGCTCAATAACCAAAGGCTATAACAGTCACAAACAGGAAACTGCATTCTTTAATATCTGCATAAAAATAATTAAAAAAGTATATTTTATTTTTTTATTTTCGCCGTAGGAAAATGAGCAAATAATAGGATACACGTGGAGACAATACATCCATTCAAAATGCTCTAAACTTGTTGGAAATTAAAATCTCTGAACATCTCAGATTTTAGAATTTTCCATATTATTTTTCATTTCGGTAATAAGCCGAGTTCAGATTAATTACCAACAATTATCAAACTTCCGTTGTTAATGGTGGGACCATAATTGCGGCTGTAAAGTACAACGCGCTAAGTCAGATGGCTTCGTGTGATAAAAACACACAGTTCCCAAGCTGAAACTTACATCATCCTTTGATGCAAACCATTGTTAATATTTTACAACAGTGTTCAAAATGGTCACTGCCTTGATTTCTGTAGAACATCCGCTGAAGTCAAGTCTTTATTAGGGAGAGACAATTGAATTTTCCAACTGTGGGGGGGGGGGGGGGTGTTAAATGAATGAAAACAATTGTCTTTCTCTGATTTTTGTTACAGACGTTTATCTGTTCCGTATTTCACTTAAAATAAATAAATACTGTGATGAAAGAACAAAAAAATATCCCGGTCATAAAAACCAAAACAACATATAAACCCCGTATATTAAATGGTCAGTCCCTTACAGTACACATGCAGTCATAATAATTTGGATTTTAATTGTCCATATCTCAGAGAATTACTTTCCTTTGGAACAAAATGATAAATTTATTCTGCTTGAGAGGCTCAGCAATGTGTGCTTCTCGTCAAGTCAGTGCACAAGTTTGTTCATATTTCTTTGAAATAAATTAAAATCATAAACTTATTGCAAAAGAAGTCGATCAACCTTTTATAAACAGTAATGTGTACTGAATATACAAGACTTTTGAAATTATATGATTGAAATAAAAACGACTGATTCTTCGGATGGTGTCCGGTTGTAAATCACTCTTGACCTCTCAGTCTTTCCATAGGTGGTCTTCATTCATTGGCTGTTCAGATGTCAATCAGTAATGTGGACTAGCCCCTCCATGGTGGAGTTTACATCGGCGTGGCTGCCGAAACGCGGTGGTGATTTGTAGGTATTTATGCCAATTTATGCCTCCACCACGGAGTGCTATCGCAGAGCTAAAGTGGAGGGGATTAAGTACCCCACCGCGATGCGCGGAGTTCCGAAAAATCACGTGAGCTGTACTGTATATACTCATTTTTTACATTTAGGAGTGATTTTAATATGAACCCATTTGGTTGTCTCCATGTATACAACTTGTGGAGAAAACGAGGTATTTATCTGTCATAATATGCCTTTTTGAGGCCCATGTGTAGCACCAACAGTAACGTTCTTTATGACACATTCTGACATCATCACTGTTGCACAAAGGGATTATTTAAAATTGCAACATTGAAAACAGGTATTTCTCAATTAAAATAAATACCTCTTTTCAATTCATTATTTATTAAATAAAGAAAACAAAACCCTAACTGAAGCAAACTAGTTTAATTTCTGGTAATTCTGGGGGAATACACAGTCATATGCAAATACGCCACTAATAAAAATACAACTGTGTATTCACATGCGCATATCACCGCAAACTTGGCTGAAGGTTGTGCACATGTTGTACAGTATAATGCAATGCAGTAAGCAGAAATACTGTACAGTTCCGACAGTGTTAAATTAATGAGAAACAAATGAGTACATAATATATAGTGACTGTAATTATAAGCGTATAGCAGGTATCAACCTGTGAAAAGCTTAGATCCAGCTCTAAAAGGACAACAAACAATGCTGATCTGTAAATACATTATGTAACAAGTCTATAGGTCAATTCTAGGACATATGATTGCAGGATTCATGTTAATTTCTCAACAATTGTACCCAAATATCAATTGAATAATTGAATGCACATAAATCATGCATAATATTGACAAGAACTGCCTTTGTTTACTTAGAAAAATCCCCCCTGCCCATTTAGAGAATCCCCCCTTTTTCACATGGTGGAATTCATCAATCTTCATTTTGCTGAGGAAAACAATCTCAGAGAAGTATGAATAACTAAAAATATACAGTTCATAGTGATTTACAACACCAATAAATAGGGGCATTTTGTTTTGTTGATATTTTTTTCCAACATTGCAAACTTGACCTGTAAGTTCTAAAAGATCTATTTACAGTAAATTAAAACCAAGGTCTGGGCTTAGGAGAATCATTGATGGAAATGTTCTTAATTGTAAAGAATTATATCAGATGAACCCCACCCCTATTAAACAAAAAGCTCACCATCCACATGTACAGATGAAACTCAAAGACCCAAAATTACTGGGGGACATGAAAATGAATTTGACTGGTGTTTAGCAACACATCAACACATTATTGTGTTAAGGCTTTACTTAGAAACACAACATAGTGGCTAAACAAACCTGGTTGGGCATAATTCAAACCTGCACCAATCTGGTCATGATTCCAGCATGCTATCCACTGAGCTATAGCAGCCAAAATGAGAAGAGTTCAGGTATTTGAGTCTGTGGCTGTATACATGCATGGCTTGGTTTGCAGGAACCAAAAAATTGGATAATTGAAGATCAGATAATTAAGGCTGTACTGTATGTGCATGACTTTCCATTTGGGTGATTCTGGCAAAGTAACTCGTATTATTACATTATTTCTAGGAAAGATGCTTTTTCAATGGAAGACCCAATGTAATAGCAATTACTGATTGTATTGTGCTGTTGTGACATCATTAACTTCTGCGTGATGTCATGAACAACTTTTTGTATCCTCTTGCTGCTGAAATGGCATTTTTACTATTCTGAAATAAGTTTAATTGAAAAGTTGCACACCAAATCATGCAATAAAACAATTACAGGACTATCACAAGTTGGATTTGGACAAGGCCAATCTGATGAAGATACATGCGTAACATGTTGATACATATCAAAAACCTAGGCGTAAAAGAACTTGTTAATACAGTCAAATCTGTCCTACTTAGCCGCCAAGTAAGAAACATGATCTCTACATTTAGACAGCTGGTTGCCTAAATGAGGTTTATTTTTACAATAAAGTGGTTTATGGGGTATTAGAAAAGTGACTGTTTGTAAGATGAGTGATTTCCTAATACAGATGACCTATAACACAGGTTAGACTGTAATAGATATGCTGGGTACAACATCAGCTGTTCATTTATACAGACTGGCACATCACACATACAATATAGAATTTGCAAGGAAATTTATAATTACAATTATATTAAGCTTGGCAATGTCTCTGGTTTCTTGTGTTCAAACCTGTGATACATGTATATAGAAAGTGAAACAAAGCCAACCCCAATGATAAATTGCAGAGATAGATGAAAGTCAAAAAAAATAATTGAAGCTATACATGATATTATAATTGATGCTGATGCAGCAAAACCTTTAAGTATATTATCTGCATATTTGACAACTATGGCCACCATAAGACCTCCATATGACTGCAGAATGACTACTACCCATACGACAGAGTCATATCCAAACAGGAAGCCCTGCTGCCGCACTTTGTCTCCATCTTTTATCTCCATTGTAATATATCCAATCACTACACCCAGAAACCCAAGTTGAACATTTCTCAGCCATACAGTCTGATCTGTTCCTTTTAGAATTTTCTCAAAGTACACACCTGCAAAGCCTGACATAAGGCTAGATACTAAAACAGCCAAGAGACCAATACGAGGATTCTGCTCAACTGGAACATTTTTGGCTTCTATACTGTCTGAATGCAACTGTACAATAGAAACACCAAGGAACAGAATGACTAGTGAGAGCCACTGGAGTCTACTGAGAGATTTTTTCAACATCAGCACTGAGAACAATGCAGTAGTCAAGATCTTTAGCTGATAGGTCACCTGTGAAGGTAAAAGAAATTAGTGAAAATTATTAGCCAAGTACATGGGCAAAACTAAAAGATTTTTTAAACAATTCACTGTTTAAATCTGCATAATAATACACATGTTCAACTAGATACTGTCACACATCCATATTTCCTAAACATGTACTTGCTGCTCATGCTATATGACCCAAATGAACATGTATAAAACTACCATTTGTCTGTGAACCATATAAAAGTACTGGAAAATGGCTTACAACATAAAATGATGTCATCCCTAAACAAGAGTCCCTTGAAGAAACTGACACTCTACTGGCCAAATAGAATTTTCATGAATTCAAGATAAGACCATTTGTTGAGTGTTGAAACCATCTCTGATATTCCTGAGTGATAAAAGTTTCAAATTAGCCACTGTCACAGCCATTGGATGTGGGATTGGCACCATGTTTATTTAGGACAAAGTGGACAAAATTAGAAGATTTTTGGTTAAAGAAAACCCATGTGGATATGACCATCCCTTCAGAAAAATTAGTGACAAGATTTTCAATATGTTCATTGGGGTAGCCATATTTGAGGTCTGATCAGCACTATTTTCATTCAGGACCAACTAGATATCATAATTAGTATTCTGGTTACAACCCAATGTCAATATAACTTTCCATTAGAAGGCGCGGCAACATCAAGATTTTCAAGATGGCTTCCATTGGTGCCATACTGATATAAGATTGGTACCATTTTCATTTAGTACCAACTATACATCATAAGAAGTCTTCAGGCGAAAACCCAATGTTGATATGACCTTCCATCTAGGGAGTGGAGATAAGATTTTCAAGATACTGGATATCAGATAGGCACAATTTTTATTTAAGACCAGCTATACACCATAAGAAGTCTTCTGGTTAAAACCCATGCTGATATGACTTTCGATTCAGAAGTAGTAATAATGAGATTTTCATGATGGCTGCTATGGTGGCCATATTGAATGTCCAAGCGGAACCATTTTCATTTAGGATCAACTACAATTGATATAATAAGAAGTATTCTGGTGAAATCCCATGTCGATATGACTTTTCTTTCATGAGTAGTAGCAATTACAAGATTTTCAAGATGGCTGTAATGGTGGCCACATTGGACACCAGATCGGCACCATTTTCATTTAGGACTCTCTAGACATCATATGAAGTCTTTTAGTGAAAATCCCATGTTGATATAACTATCTATTCAAAAGAAGTAGTGATAACAAGCTTTTCAAGATGGCTGCAGTGGTGGCCAGCTTGGACGCCTGAGTGGCACCATTTTCATTTAGGACCAACTCTACCTTGGGATGAATGTGTGTGTAAATTTTCATGGCAATCCTCCAAGTAGTTCAGGAGAGTAGAGACAACAAACTTGTCCTAAACAGATGGGCAGACAGCGGACTACAGACAACAGACCATCCCATAAGCTCTCTTGGTCTTTGACCAGATGAGATAAAAATCGCTGGAACTGGCTAAATTATATGCAAGAATAATAATATAACACAGGTTCCTTGAAGAGACTTATGTTCTACTGGCCAAAAAGAATTTCCTGGAATCCAAGGTAATCCATTTCTACTGTCCTTGTATTCTTTTTAACTGCTGAGTATAAAACTTGGATATTCCTTAGAAACTCCAACATATAAAATTTGGTAATGAAAATATTTTTTTATGTGTCAAAATTATCATGTTCACAAGATACCTGTAAGTGCAGTACAACATTCATTGCCATGTCCTTTGACTTTAGACCTGATATAATTGATAAAATAATCACTGAACTTGTTTTAGACAATGTTAAGATATACCCACATGCCAAGTTTGGTTAATCTATAATTATCATTTTTTCCAAAGAAGAATAAAATCATTTAAGTGGCATCATTCAAGTTATTCATAAGATATATCCAAAAACTGGGTTTGATAATAATGCATTCATACTTGTGAGTTATCATTCTCAAAAGCCAGTGCAGCTAAAAACCCGAGTCAAGACCTTTGACTTTAACATCAATATCAGAGTGCTGACTAAAAAGATGTTTATTAGAATGTAACTAAATAAAACGTTTTGTCAAAATTGACTTGTGTATGTACAAGTCACTGTGTTCATAAGTGCACTGAGTACATGTAGAAACAATTCAAACAATGACCAGTACATGACCCCAAGGTCAATTAAGTCTGGTTTTCAAAACTACTTCACAAAACTGCAGATATGCTGGTGGTCAGATCTGCACCAATTTCACTGTTTATTGGAATGTAGCTAAATAAAAAGTCTGGTCAAAATTGACTTGTGTATGCCTTGCAAAATATCCATACATATTTGTGTTTCATATTTGTCTCATACATATATGTGTCTCATACATATATGTGTCTCATATATATTTGTGTTTGTCTGTATATTTAGTATTTCTGTAACCTTAAACTGAAACTCGTTAATATTTGTTTCTTTCAAATTATTGCTGCTATAGATTTTCACTAACAGCTTTGTTATGTTGATTTGACAATGACAGTTGTTAACTCTTTGGGGTATTTTATGGGAATAATTTATTGTGATTAGAAATAAAGAGATCCACATTTTCAACACACAAACACAAAAACAATAAAGGCAATCTTTTAGCTCTAAGAAAGGTTGCCGATACGTATTTTATTTTGTCATCAACTTATTCAGAAGCAACCCAGTTTGAGAATTGTACTGAACTGATGTCAAGAATAAAGAGGCAAATGACTAATAATTATTCATGGCTAATAAAGATTAAAAGCAATTTTTATAAGGTATATATTATTTTGAATCAATTCTCTACCTTTACTGTTGATGTATCAAAATGGCAAATTTATTGATGCATCGTTACATCAGTGAATCATTTAAAATTTTCCCTCATAGAAAGGAAAAATACTAGCAAAACTTGTAAGACATGATTACTGCTGTCAAGCCAATGTATAAAGACATGATTATTGCTATGAAATTATTGCAATGAAAGTCAATGTATAAAGACATGATTATTGCTATGAAAGTCAATGTATAAAGACATAATTATTGCTACGAAAGTCAATGTATGAAGACATGATTATTGCTACAAAAGTCAATGTATGAAGACATGATTATTGCTACAAAAGTCAATGTATGAAGACATGATTATTGCTATGACAGTTAATGTATGAAGACATGATTATTGCTATGAAAGTCAATGGATGAAGACATGATTATTGCTACGACAGTTTATGTATAAAGACATGATTATTGCTATGAAAGTCAATGTATGAAGACATGATTATTGCTATGAAAGTCAATGTATGAAGACATGATTATTTCTATGAAAGTCAATGTATGAAGACATGATTATTACTATGAAAGTCAATATATAATACACTTAATGAGATTACATTTGACAGATTTTGTTTCCTTTTTTGGTCAAAGTTTTGAAACATAATATTACAGAACAGATTTTAAGGAAAGTATTAGTTATGTAATAACTCAGAAAATATAAGTTATGCAACTAAATATTATTGTACACAAGTTTTGTAGAAAAATGAATTGACAATAGTTTGGTGTTACGATTCTATGGTCTAAGAAAAATGTAGCAGAAAGAAAGTGAAACCAACAAATCAAGTAAAAATCAACAAGCAATTTATTTCTAGATAATTAAAATGAAAAATCAAAAAGTCACTTACAGTAATGTGTATTAATATCCAACTAATCCAATAAGAATGATTGTTCTAATCACAAGTCCTAAATATAGAATGTTCCGAATTCACGGCTGTGTCCTTGAATGTTATGATGTGCCAATGGTCTCCAAAGTCCTGATGTGCTAGTAGTCTTTAATGTGCTGATGTAAAAATGAAGTACTCCAAAATATCTCTGAATAAGTTCACATAAATTCCAAAATCATCAATTAAAAATCCAAAATTCAAAAGTTTATGAGCACTGTTATAATCCAATGAATATTTAAAATAATTCCTCTCTTAGAATTTGGAATGACTTTCCACAACTGTAATAGCTCTTTACAAGACTGATAGTAATGTCGAAACTGAAAAACTGTCCACTAAACATGGTATATATAAAGATTGGTCACATGACAGAATGTTCTAGAATAATAAATGTACGTGTGACGATTGACAGGTAACTCCAAAGGTTTTTCCAGTTTTATCTGTAAACAAAATCAACCTTGACCTCAAATATGGTCAACATTTTGTTTATCAAAACTATCCTTTAGCTCAAATCTGAAGTAAACAACCTAATTCAAGGACACTATTTAAACATAAACAACATTAAGATTTAAGCAAATATTAAAGTCAAGAAACATTTATAATTTCCTAAAATATCAATAATATTATATAAACATCATACATAACACCTCCCCTCAAAAAGAAAAAGAAAGATTTATGTAACAAAGCTTTCTTCTGAATATACATCTAATACTATAATAACCAAAATGACGTAAGAAAATGTTTTATGATATTGAACTGAATTACATCAAGCAATATAAGATTTCTATGCACGAGAGAGTGCATCTGCAATCACATTGTCTTTTCCACTGGTGTGTTTGATGTCAATGTTATATTCCTGCAATATTAAACTCCATCTCAACAATCTCCGATTTTTATCTTTCATTTTGTTGATGAAAGTAAGGGGATTGTGATCACTATACACAATAATTGGAGAAAGAGCTGAGGTAACATACACTTCAAAATGCTGTAAAGCCAATATCAAAGCCAAACATTCCTTCTCAATTGTGGAATAATTTTTCTGGTGCTTGTTTAGTTTTTTAGAAAAATAACACACAGGGTGATCCACACCACTTTTGTCTTCCTGAATCAATACTCCACCAACCCCTACATCACTTGCATCAACAGATAATTTAAATGATTGGCTGAAATTTGGTGCAGAAAGAACTGGTGCATTCTTAAGCACGGCCTTTAACTTGTCAAAAGATTCCTGACACTTGTCAGACCAATGAAATTTGGTTTTTTTACTCAACAAACTTGTCAAAGGTTCAGCAATTTTGGAAAAATTAAAACAAAATTTCTGATAATATCCAGCCATACCTGGAAATCACATCAGTTGCTTTTTACAAATTGGAACTTGAAATTCAGAGATAGCTTTGACCTTAGCTTCTATAGGTTTAACTTGACCTTGTCCGACAATATGTCCTAAAAATGTGACACAAGCATGGCAAAACTCACTTTTGCTCAAATTAATTGTCAGATTTGCATCGCTGAGTCGATCAAAGAATTTTAGAATGGTTTCCAAATGATCTTCCCATGTGTTGTTGTAGATAATGACGTCATCGATATAAGCGTCACAATTATCAAGACCAAATGTTATCATGTTCATCAGACGTTGAAACGTTGCAGGCGAATTTTTCATTCCAAAAGGCATGACTTTATATTGATAAAGTCCATCTGGAGTTACAAATGCTGAAATTTCTTTTGCCCTTTCCGTCAGTGGAATTTGCCAGAATCCTTTTAAAAGGTCAAACTTGGTGACATATTTCGCATTTCCAATTTTATCAGTGCAATCGTCCATTCTTGGGATTGGAAATGAATCGGTTTTGGTGACACTGTTGACTTTTCTATAGTCAGTACACATACGGAATGTATTATCTGGCTTGGGAACAAGAATACATGGTGAACTCCAGTTACTTTTACTTGGTTCTATGAAATCATTCTCCAGTAAATACTGAATTTCTTTCTTCAGATAGTTCTGTTTGAGAGGATTCATCCTATAAGGATGCTGTTTCACAGGCACAGAATCTACAATGTCAACGTCATGATAAATTTTACTTGTTCATGTTGGAACATCAGGAAACAAGTGCTCATAGTCATGTAATAGCTGTTTTAGTTCATTTCTTTCCTGTTGTTGTAGATGTGAAAGTTTATGGTCTAGGTTGTTCAATATTTCTGAATTCCGAAGATTGGTTATACAAGAGTCACTATAGTCTGATTGTACTCCATCGCTGATATCTTCACTGTGTGGGACAGGTACAACTAAATTAACAGAATAATTAGCTGGGCTATCTCTGTCAAAATATTCCTTTAACATATTTATATGACAAAGTTGTTTCTGTTTCCATCTCCCAGGAGTGTTAATGATATAATTTAAGTCATTTACTTTCTTTTCAACGGTATAAGGACCGTAAAATTTAGCCTGAAGAGAATTTTGAGGTATGGGCAAGAGAGCCAGAACTTTGTCACCAGGTTTAAAACTCCTTTCCTGTGTATTTCTGTCATATCTTAATTTCATTTTTGACTGGGTAGTGTGAAGATTAGTTCTTGCTACTTCACAGGCCTTTGACAACTTGTATTTGAAATCAGAGACATAATCCAAAAGAATAATCTTTGAATCTTCATTTGAAAGAAGTTTCTCTTTCAATAATTGCAATGGTCCACGGACAGTATGACCAAAAACTAGTTCAAAGGGACTAAAACCCAACGACTCTTGAACTGATTCCCTAACAGCAAACAACAACAAATGAACACCCTCATCCCAATCCTTTTCTGTATCAAAGCAATATGATCGAATCATATTCTTCAAAGTTTGATGAAATCTTTCCAAAGCACCTTGACTTTCAGGGTGATAGGCAGAAGATTTAAACTGTTGGATGCCTAATTCATGCATAACTTGTTGGAAAATTCCAGACATAAAATTTGATCCTTGATCCGACTGGACAGTTTTGGGAAGGCCAACAAGTGTAAAAAACTTCACCAAAGCTTTCACAATAGTTTTAGTTTTTATATTTCTCAGAGGAATTGCCTCTGGAAATCTTGTAGATGTACACATGATGGTCAACAAGTATTGGTTGCCTGACTTGGTTTTGGGTAAAGGACCAACACAGTCTACCATTATTCTACTAAATGGTTCATCAAATGCAGGAATAGGTTGCAAATGAGCCTTAGGTATTTTCTGATTGGGTTTTCCTTACATTTGACAAGTGTGACAAGATCTGCAGTATTTAGAAACATCACTTTTGAGTTTCGGCCAATAAAAATGATTCAAGATCTTGTGATAAGTCTTACGGACTCCTAAATGACCAGCTAAAGGAGTTTCATGGGCTAAATTAAGAATTTCCTGTCGATATGACTTAGTAACAACAATTTGATAGCTCACTGACCACCAGTCACCAGCAGGTACCTCAGGTGGTCTCCATTTCCTCATAAGGACCCCATTTTTCACAAAGTAACACACTGGAACTTGTGTGGCTTCAGTTTCACTAATAGCCCTCTGAAACAAACAAGATATCTCGGGATCTTGCTCCTGTTCAACGACAAGGGATTGTCGTTTGTCACCCTGATTAGAACAAAGAGAATGAGTTGCCAAAAGAGGATCACTGTGATCAATACCATTTGATTGATCAATACCTGAGGAAAAAGTGACCTCATCAAAAGACTGACCAATACATGTGCCAGCTAAAGGAATAATATCCTGATCAACATCACTCTCAAGAGCTCTTTTTGCCATAGCTCTAGTAACTGCACAAGCAGGGTACAAATCAGGGATTTCAGTTTCGACAGGATCAACTTTCTGATCCAAACAAGGCTTGTCAGTTACAAGTGGATTAACCACAACCTTGTCTCCAGCTAGGTCATTGCCTAGTAATAAATGAACACCCTCTATGGGTAAAGAAGTCACTGCCCCAACAGTCACAGGTCCAGAAACTAAGTCTGATGCCAAATTTACACAATGAAGAGGAACATTTACAAAGCCGCACTCTACTCCCTGAACAAGAACACTTTCACTTGAAGAAGACTCCTCAGACAAAGGCAAAGTACCTGATAATAAAAGACTCTGAGAAGCTCCAGTGTCCCTTAATATTTTAACTGGGATAGGCTTGGCAGAATCACCAATAAGTGATATAGAACCTTCTGACATGAATGGTTCATAAGCCTCCAAAATAGAATCAGACTGGGGTTTGTTTGACCCAACAAATGTATTGCTTTCAATACAAGACCGTGACCTTGACCTCTTAGAAATAAGAACATTTGGAAAAGCTCTGTCTTTACTCTGTTGCTTATTTTTCAACTTGAAGCAATCAGAAATAATGTGCCCTTTTATTTTACAATAAGTGCACGTAGGAAGAGATAAGGATTTCTGATCAGTCTTATCAGATGTTTGATTCCTAACAGTTGTGCTGTTGTGAAATTTGGAAGTACTCGTATGAGATTGAAATGGTTTTTTACCAGAAAACTGCTGAGAGGACGACTTATTACCAAATGAAATTTTGTGAGTCAAGGAATAATCATCAGCCATACGAGCAGCATTTTCCAAAGTTTCCACATTCTGCTCGTCAAGATAGGTTTTAACATCACTATAGATGCACCTCTTGAACTCTTCAATTAATACGAGCTGTCTGAGGTTATCATAAGCTTGATCAACTTTCTTGGCTGAGCACCACCTATCAAATTGTCATTCTTTTTCCCATGCAAATTCGACATAAATTTGTCCACTTTCTTTTCTACAACTCCTAAACCTTTGTCGATATGCCTCTGGTACCAACTCATAAGCTTTCAAGATGTACTCCTTAACCACATCATAATCAGTGCTTTGTTGTACTGACAGTGAAGTGTAGACTTCACGAGCTTTGCCAATAAGTACACTTTGTAATAACAAAGTCCAATGCTCTCTGGGCCATTTCAAGTTTTCAGCAATTTTCTCGAAATGAAGAAAGTATTTATCTACTTCTTTTTCCTGAAAAGGGGGTACTAACCTAATATATCTAGTAAAATCAAAACCTGAACTTGTTTTTGAAGGAGTGGTGTGTGCTCTGTTTGCCAGTTCTAATTCTCTTAATTTAAATTGCATTTCCCTTTCTTCTCTTTCTCTCTCTCTCTGCATCTCCCTCTCCTGTTTCTCTCTCTCCATCTGCATTTGTATCTCCCTCTCTTCTTTCTCTCTCTCTCTCTCCATCTGCCTCTCTTCCTTCTGCATTTGTATCTGCCTCTCTTCCTTCTGCATTTGTATCTGCCTCTCTTCCTTCTGCATTTTTATCTGCCTCTCTTCTTTTTCTCTCTCTCTCTCTGAATCTGAAGCTTTGCTAACTCTAAATCCATCTGGTTCTTTAACTCTAATTCCCTTAATTTTCTGTCAGAACCAGATACAGGTTCTCTCTTCAAACTTAAAGCACTATTTTCAAAAATTCCCTTTCCTACTAAATATTGAATTAAAATAATCTTTATTTCCTGTTTTGTCAATGATTCTTTCGCCTAAGACAGACTGTATTTTCTGGCAAGTTCGAGCAACTCATCCTTTCTCATACACTCTAACCCCTCCTGGGTAGGTTTCGCAATGAAATTCTGAACATTAGATGTCATTGTAAATGCTTATTGGTTTCACACACAAAAAATTCTCTATTTCAAATCTTTGCCAAAGACCAAAAAAAAAAAAATTCAGAGACAATATCAATATGAATTTCAAAGATAACTTTAATATCTCAAATATGCTTTAAAGAAATTCAGATCCCAGAACGGCCCCCAATTTCTGTTATGACTCTATGGTCTAAGAAAAATGTAACAGAAAGAAAGTGAAACCAACAAATCAAGTAAAAATCAACAAGCAATTTATTTCTAGATAATTAAAATGAAAAATCAAAAAGTCACTTACAGTAATGTGTATTAATATCCAAATAATCCAATAAGAATGATTGTTCTAATCACAAGTCCTAAATATAGAATGTTCCGAATTCACGGCTGTGTCCTTGAATGTTATGATGTGCCAATGGTCTCCAAAGTCCTGATGTGCTAGTAGTCTTTAATGTGCTGATGTAAAAATGAAGTACTCCAAAATATCTCTGAATAAGTTCACATAAATTCCAAAATCATCAATTAAAAATCCAAAATTCAAAAGTTTATGAGCACTGTTATAATCCAATGAATATTTAAAATAATTCCTCTCTTAGAATTTGGAATGACTTTCCACAACTGTAATAGCTCTTTACAAGACTGATAGTAATGTCGAAACTGAAAAACTGTCCACTAAACATGGTATATATAAAGATTGGTCACATGACAGAATGTTCTAGAATAATAAATGTACGTGTGACGATTGACAGGTAACTCCAAAGGTTTTTCCAGTTTTATCTGTAAACAAAATCAACCTTGACCTCAAATATGGTCAACATTTTGTTTATCAAAACTATCCTTTAGCTCAAATCTGAAGTAAACAACCTAATTCAAGGACACTATTTAAACATAAACAACATTAAGATTTAAGCAAATATTAAAGTCAAGAAACATTTATAATTTCCTAAAATATCAATAATATTATATAAACATCATACATAACATTGGAAAAATATTAAATGCTAACAAAATTACAGTTACTAGCCAAGCATTACAAAGCACTTAGAGTTCATGAATCCCATATGTGGGTCAGAAGATACAAATATCTGCCATACTATAGAGACAGAGTTAGATGACAAAGTGTCACAGGTGTGCAATATTTGAGTTAAAGCACCTGTAAGCCAGTGGTAAATGTAGTGGTCACAAGTTCACAAGCTGATTTAAATTAATGTGTGTACATCACTGGAATGTCACAACATAAGTTGTATATGCATTACATGTAGAATGAAATTACTAATGCCACCCTTACACATAATACTCACTCTTGATATCTCTAACAACTAAAGTCCCTCGAAGAGACTGGTGCTCTACTGTCCAAATTGATTTCCAACAATTCAAGACAAAACCATTTCTTCTTTCTAACTGCTGAGTGCTTAAACCACTCTGATATTCTTAAGTGATAAGATTTTCGAAACAGCCACTGTTGCAGCCATATTGGATGTACGATTGGCACCAGTTTTATTTTGGACAAACTAGACACCATTAGAAGACTTCTGCTGAAAAATCCATGTGGATATGATCATCCATTCAGAAGAATTAGTGACAAGATTTGCAATATGTTCATTGGGGCAGCCATATTTGAGGTCTGATCAGCACTATTTTCATTCAGGACCAACTAGATATCATAATTAGTCTTCTGGTGAAAACCCAATGTCGATATGACTTACTGTTTAGAAGTTCATGTAGCAATGTAAAGATGTTCATGATGGCTGCCATGGTGGCCATACTGAAAGTCAGATTGGCACCATTTTCATTTAGTACCAACTAGACATCATAAGAAGTCTTCTGGAGAAAAACCAATGTTGATATGACTTTCCATCTAGAAGGAGTAGCAATAAGATTTTCAAAATGGCTGCTGTAATGCCCATATTTGATACCAGATTCACACAATTTTTATTTAAGACCAACTAGACACCATAAGAAGTCTTCTGGTGAAAATCCCATGCTGACATTACTTTCCATTGATTAGGAGTATCAATAACAAGATTTTCAAGATGGCTGCTGTGGTGGCCATATTGGACATGTGGGCGACACCATTTTCATTTAACACCAGCTATATATCTTAAAAAAGTCTTTTAGTGAAAAACACCATTTTCATTTAGGACCATCTAGACATCATAAGAGTCTTCTCGTGAAAACCCCATGCTCATATGACTTTCTGTTCAGGAGAAGTAGCAATAACAAAATTTTCAAGATGGCTGCCATGGTGGCTATACCGGATGTCAGATCAGCACCATTTTCATTTAGGATTGACCAGACATCATAAGAAGTCTGATGGTGAAAACCCCATGCTGACATGACCATCCATCCAGGTAAAGTAGTGATAAGATGTTTAAGATGGCCACTGTGGTGGCCTTACTGGATGTCCAGGTGGAACCATTTTCATTTAGGAGAAACTTGACATAATAATAAGTTTTCGGTGACGACCCCATGTCTGACTGCTTGAGCTCCCGTTTAAACAGAGCTGTTGCTCCCTACTGGCTGTACTACATGTAATGTTATTTATTTACTCACCTGCCATCTCTGTGGCAAACAATATGTAGGTGAGACAGGAGCAATAAAATCTGGGCAGTCTAATAAAGAACAGTTTTTCTATATCACTCAAGGTCATAAACATCTTTATAAATATCTTCAAAATTTATTATATAATAACTGTCTTTGTTTTCTTGTTTAAGTAAAGTAAACAGTAAAGTTTAATTAAACAGTCACTTAATAAATTTGTAACAGTTCAGTTTTGCATGATTGCATAAATTCTCATTGTAGAATTCAATGCAATTTTCTCCTTAAATTTACATTTTATAGTGTTGATCATGTATTTTGTCCAATTTTGTTTTTATAAGTATATACATTATTGTCAAATTGTTTGTAACATTTTTGCATAAATGAATTCCTGAAGTTGTGTTGTTTCCCTCTAAGGTTTTTGCTACACAGCAAGGCATCTTTCAGTAGTATTCTGTCTAGTGGTAATATTCTATTTCATTATCCTTCAGTTTATGACAATTAGTGTTGGGAAGCGGACAAGTTTAATTTTGCAATTAATATTTACGGTATTTATACCCAGTCTGAAGGTTAAGGTTACAAAATTTAGCATGAATGCTTTCAAATGCTTCATTTTCTGCTATGTCCTAGAATTTAGAGACATCATGCTTTCTGCATATTTCATAATAGTTCAGTCAATCATATTTATGAGTTATACAGAATGATTTGTTTAATAAAGGTGTTCAAGATTTCATTGAAGACTTTTGGGCTTGACTGGTTGTTGAGGCCTTTCTTTGATAACTCTTCCTTTGTTTAAGTAAAACTGCCTTTGGAATCGATTGTACATCCTAGGCACAAGTTTATTCATGGGTTATCTTTGATTTCATTATTTCCTATAGTAATGTTATGGACTGATGGGATTAATTTTTGGATAAATCTTAATATCTGATTTATTAGTGTGGACACTCAAGTGCCATTCTTTGCAAAATGTATTTATTTCATTTAAAGAGTTTTGTAGACCTTTTGGATATAACAAGTCATCAGTCCAAAGGAAGTGTGAAATTGTTACATTGAACAGCTTACTATTTGACATAACATGCCTTAATAAGAGCACAAACCTATTTTTCTCCAAAACTCAGATAAAACACCCATTTTTTTAAGCTCACATCTTGATTGCATATGGCTTAATGATGGGAGAGGCTGCTAAAATCTGTGTAGAACATCATGATTTTCACCAAATTTACCATCATACAAAGCTGGTGTCTCTCTCATTACCATTTAATTTTGTGGGTTAAATCAGTGCCAGAAACAGATCTTACATGTGCTTTATTTAGCACGACCATACTCGGGTCACAATTATTACTTCTGGTTCAGTACCCATGAATGTAGTCCCAGCCTATTTTTAGATAATTTTTTCCTCCCTCATTTTGGTGGTGATGCATGCATTAGATTTAGGCATTCTTGGTATTGATTTAAAGAAAACTGTTTATTCTTGAGAATATGAGCATTATGGTGTGGTTGTCTGTGTGAATTTTGGTGACGATGCACAGTGAGTAATGAGGCATGCATTGGTGCTGATCCGGAAGTGAAATCTGTGACCCATTGCACGTTGCTTTGTTTACAGTCCAGCCTCTCAAAAGAATGCCCGTTAACCTATGACTAGAACTTTACCGTGAGTTCATCTTTGAAGATACTTTAGATCAACATATGATTTATTAAGATTTGGACACGGTGGAAAGTTCAGTACTGGCAAACAAATGTTGAGACTATATAGGAAAATTAATTGTGGTCTGAGGCCAAACTGGGAAAGATAGAATGCACCTCCAAAGATGAGAGCTCCCAACATATTCAAAGGGAGCTAACCCTTCTTCTATGTACATACATGTGATTGTGAAATTATGATATTGTCAGTGTGTGCACATTATGATCAGATTAACTTCAAAAAAATTTACCCAAATAATAATTTCCTAAGTGCACAGAGCAGATATTACATCAAATATGGTAACTGGTTTATATAAACCTAGGAATGTTGGGTCATTTATAAAGATACTGGATAGGACTGATATTATCTCCCCATTTTACTCTATGTTATTTTAAAATATGTCTGTAACATACCCATCCGGTTTCAAATAATCTTGTGTATATTTGTAGATGGCTTTAATAATGTTATAGACGCTTTCAAAAGGTCGCACTTTGCTTATGTTGGATTGATTTTCCTTACTAGCCATGATGTCAAATGAGGAATTGACTGCATGTTGATTCATAAACTGATGTAGAAAATCCAAAAATGCATTGCACATTATGTGAAATATATATTTTTGATACATCAGTTATTTACTATTTTGATACTTTTTAGTCAATCTGTACTTCTGGTACTGATTTATGATCTTTATCTAACACACCTAGACAAGTGTATCTTTATTTCTAGTAAAGTACACATACTTTCCTTAATTTATCCATTTAATTTTTTTATATATTAAACCCAGATTTGTGTTATCAATTTTTTATTTAATTTAAAAGAATGGGGAAAAGTCCACATAGTAACATTAAAATGCATTTACTTTATTTAATTTATCATTTTTAAATATGGGTATAACTTTTAGGCAACTTGTGTGACCTCATATTCAGTTATTTCAATCTGAAAAATTTGAACAAGAGTACAGTTACATTTCTATTCTATCCTAAAACATGAAGCTGTTTCATTCATCCTTTTTAAATTATAAGATGAATTTGTTTTGTCAACTCAGTCCAAGCGTTCATCTCTGTGTCGTCGATGTGCACTTGCACCTAGAGACTGCTTTTCTCACGTTAAAATCTTCAAAAACCGACTCTTTCCGTAAGGGTGTGATTAATAAGTTACATGCCACAGGTCGTGCTATATGTCCTTACTCTGCTCTGAAGACTTTTATGCAACTGAGGAGATGCTCATCCCCACAGCCATATGCCCCACTCTTCATTACTGCTACAGGTCAAGCATTATCAAGAGTTGTGTTCCTTAATCACATGCAACTTGTATACTGTAAAATAGGAATTGACACTTCCTAGTATAGTGGCCATTCATTCTGTATAGGTGCTGCTACTTCTGGGTTGATGGTCATCAGATTGTTACATGAGATACAATCGCACTCCTCAGAATGCTATCCAGGCAGTGCAGAAGGCCATGGCCATGGATGCGGATAGTAATACACAGCGATCATGATGCTGCTGCATTCAACATACAAGAACAGGAGGTCTCCCATTCACCCTGTTCCTCCATCCTGGGTGTATTCTCTGTATCCAGTTCTATGGTACTTTGCCGTGTGATGTCATTGCTGTGGTTGTAGTTTCCATAGTGGTTCATTGTGTTTCTATATTCATCATATGTGTGGAGTTCTGCACATGTGTGATACCAGTGTTCATTGTGTGGCATTTGTGCATATCCATCATTTTCATGGTCATATGTGCATTCAGTGTGTTTAATTCATGGAGGTGTTAGTGCATTTCGATGACCTTCATCTGGCCATATCATGGATGTGGTCATCTCGATTCTTGCCCGAGTTGGACGTGATTATTTCATCGTTTTCATTCTCAATTTCCCACTGATTCATCTTCACCATCTTCCAAGATGTATCCTTTACATGCTAGGCTGCCAGCATCCTACTCTGATTCGTATGCAATTATTTTACATAATGCTGTCCATATGTGATTAGATGACTGTGCAACAGTGCAGTGTTTTAAGCACGCATGGAACCACTCGCAGACATTCATTCGCACAAGACATTACATTGATATATCATAGGTTCCTTACAATTCATGTGACTTTGTCTTGATATTTGCAATATTCTTGTGTTACAGTAATACCAGTCTTCTTATAGTAATTGCATGCTGTTTCTTGCCATTGTTGATTTATTCCTACCTGTATGTATGCCTTTCTTTTTCAATTGTTGTTGATATGACTGCTGTTGTATAAACAATTTTTTTTTTCTTTCTTCATTGAACACTGAAGGCTTTCCCAACTTATTACATTCTTGGGGGACAACATCTGCTATGCATATGTTCTTTTTGGGCATTCACTTCATTCCATTTTGTTGATTCACCCAAGAATATAATGTCATCACTATATTGCGTATTCAAACTAAAACCATTGAGTGAAGTCCACACAGTTGCAGCTGTCATCCCAACATTTGTTGGACAGCCCAGTCTTTGCTGGGCTCCTTCAGTTTCTGCTGAAGAAACCTTACTCAAGGGTTATCCATAACAGTCCCCCTAGGCAAACATATATAATTATAAATAACAAGTTAACTGGATCTGTTTTTTGCTGTGAATACAATCAAATAAAGCTCAGCTATTGTTAATTCAGCTTGATTAATGTACTGACAATATTATCTTTAACATGTGTTTGTTTTGCTTTAACCCTTTTTGAGAAAAAAAAGGACAGAATTATAAAAGAATTATAAAGCATTTGCATACTGTTCTAATCCACATGTATGTATATGGTATTCAGTTACTGTTGGTTCTACTCACTGCCTAAACTGATAAATGTTGTGAGATCAGTAAGGAAAGATAGAAAAGAGAAAGAGCATAAAATATGTTAGTATTAGTATCATTGAAAATGAAAGAGTGAATAATTAAATGATGCATGAAAATTAGAGTTAATACTTATTTACATTGTTACTCTTCTCTGTGGTCAAAATTTTTACCACAGTTGTGATCGATCAAAATGAGTGATGTACATAAAGCATAGATAAATGCAAACATTAATACTTCTAATTACTGGTAGCAAACTTTCCTGTTCAAATTTAAATCCTACTGAAGCAAATCTCATTTTATCCAAACACTTCTAATCCCAAGGAACAAGACTGTAAATACTAGAACTATTGCTAGAAGCATGAGTACTAATTAAATACTATGTACAAACGCTCATTACAACACAGTATTAAAACTCAGATTTCACTGATATTCGGAAAGACCATTGAATAAATGTTGTGTCAATCAAGTCTCTTGGTACACAAACATTTGTCATGTAAACAATCACAAAACTGCAAAATTAAATAAGTCAAACTTTCTCCAAGCCACGGATAAATGGGTCTGTCAGACATTTTCTTGTGAGCCCTGATTTTCCATTCAGTATGAATCAACTTTTGTGCTAATGTGTCAAAGTCCATTGATAAAGTGCATTCATCAGTGATGTCTTATTGTTTCCCTTCATGGTCTCTGTGACCCATTTCACATATCAGCTCCGGAAATGTGATTTCAGTTCTTTTTTGCAGTGCTTGTTTACTGCCAATTGTAATGGTTGGAGTTTGTCCATGCCTGAGGCAGGCACAAACAATCAAGTGATTCGGTTGTCTTTGAGTTTTGCTATCATCTTTGCTTTGAACACATCCCAGTTTGCCACACCCCACTGATTTCATTGAGCAAGGGGCTGTTGGTCATGTGTTTGGTTCACATGGAATGATGACATTATCCACATAACTTGAATTGTATCACTCTAAGCCGCTGTGCTAATGCCATGATCATACTTATGATGCAACTTTATGGACAGCAGTTCAATAAAAGATTATAGAGGTGTGCTTCAGCAAATGCTTGGCTAAGTTCTGTTGGCTGGGTCAACTCCGTTTGATGTTGAGAACTCCAAAGAAAACCGATATCATGGACTGATCATGACAAGTGTTTGAGATTATGCTCATACTAGATCTTGTTTTAATCATTTAAGTCACAACCTTATGTTTTCAGCATAGTTTTGTTTTTTTGTATTATTTTTGGGGGGTATTTGTAGATATTAACCCATGAAATATGCAAACTGTGACACAGGCAAATCCACAAAATTAAGTACCAATAAAAATGACCATTTTTAAAAATACGATACTACCAAAATTGATACCCACAAAAATAAATGAAGCTACAGTATTTAGGTGTAACAGTTTACTTACTGTAAAACACTTTAAATTAGTTGGGTTCCAATTTTCGTGGCTTTCGTGGGTGAGCTAGACCACGAATTTAAAGTCACAATGAAATATCAACCAATCACCCCCACCCCCCTCCATAATATGCAATTGAAAGGCATCACCTGTTTCTTTATTTGTATTAATACCACGGCTATCTATTATAGTGCTGAGAATGCGAAATATACATTAGGATAAGTACATGAATGACGAGGAACACTGGAACTGATTGATTACAATTTAATTCGAATGCAAAAATCTAATGAGCATGAAAACTTGTGTCAGGTTGTAATGACTATCTGATTTGTTGTAATAAATGCAGATATATTCATTGTCTGTGTCTTTTTTTATTTCCCAAAGCACATATTATTCCCATTTATAAATACATTTTTGCACATATCAACTAACTGATAAGTAAACAATCAGCAGATTAGCCCTGCTTTCTCAAAGCCCATTTCAATCAGGTCTCTCGCAAGTGCTACTTTGTCATGTGTGCAGATAAGCCGCTTTGCACAAATTGGCTTACAGGTAGATGTTTTCAGGTCAACAAAGACCTGATCTGAATGTACATGTCCACTGTCCGTATCTTTGCAGTTTATGTTTAGTGTATATTGTAACAATTCCTTCAGCAACAGCCATCACGTTACGCGCATTTATAACACCGCTATTCATCCAAACTTTACAAATCCAAATTTGGACCACCAGGTGAAGGTCACCCAGCAACAAGGGGTTCCCATGGGGCGATATTGGCAGGATTTTTTCAAACAATACACGTTGACAGAATTGGCATTGTTCAGCGCCTAATCCCTAATTGTTGAGAACTTTATGCTTTGATATTGATCTTTAAGAACACATGAGAACCTAATTACTTAAGATTACAATAGTGGTATTAAATGTGTTAGCTCAGACATGTGTAGAAAAAGAAGTAGGCATTTTCTTTAAGATCTCCGCATTTACTCCAGATGTTAGCAATGAAATATCTTACTGAATCAACTTAATAACTGCAATATGGATTAAACCTGTTTGCTCGCAAATACATGGAAATGAATGTCGGTATAAGCTTTTACAGAGACATATGCATCGTTGTTTTTTTTGGGTTTATTTTTCTTTTTTTTTTAAATAATTTTTTTTTAAATGATAGGTCCACAAAATTAGGTACCCACGAATATGCACTTTTTACCTAAACCATGAAATCTGAAACCCATGAAAATAAAGTGTTTCACGGTACATGCACTTCTTTCTTTACTTTATATTTATCCAATTTTCAATGTTTATATTTTATTGACTTGGATGTTATTACATATTCATTGATTTTCAATCTTGATCTAATAAGGAAATCAGATTCCACCTAGTTACATGCATATTTCTTATATTTTATTACATTATTTAATTAATCCTTGGTTTTTACAATAGTGCACACGGGTGTAAAGTTTTGATTAGGTGCAACTGTAGCTGCATGTACATTATTCATTTTGATTCTTGCTAGCAGTAGAAGTGCATGTATTTGTGTTTATATACAAATATGCAAGACATGCCTTTAAACAAATTTTAAATGAGAAATTTGGTCTCTATTATGCTGTCTTGATTTGACTTTTCGTTGCAAAAATTTTCATTGCAGAAACTGGTATTCTCTTCACACACAACCGTAATGAGTTTAATAGTTCTGAATAAAAATTAGCATTTTACCTTTAATGGTAAAGTTAAAACTGGTTAATTACATTTTTTTCTTGAAGACTGCATGCTGTTTTTATCTGAATAAAAGATTCTCATTAGATTTTCTGTAATACATTCCATATCTTTTTAAAATTCTTTAAAAGGCTGATTTTGGTTATCATAGTAATGAAAGTAACTTCTAACAAAAACTTCATTTTCTGTATGAGTAGTATTGGGACCTTATCATTTTACTATCAACAATTTAATCGCTTCATATTTCATAAGGAGACAATTTGTGACTAATTCAACATTACTATTATTACATTCTGAAATTGCATGGATATGTTAGAATGTAAAACTTAATCATCCCATGTAGGCCTAGCAATAATGAAGTGTGGATAAAAGTGATATGTACACACAATATCAACTAGCCATATACATATTCTGAATATTTATATTTGATGGAAAAGTATAATTTATATTTCTTTTTTTTTACAATATACATGTATATTTTTCCACCCAATTTCCATATTTTGGGTTGTGATGGTAACCATGAACACACATCAATTTCACTGACTTTTTTGTGTTAGCAATCTGCATGCATATATGCATTACTTCATACAATAAAATTACAGCCCAATACTGAAACTCCGAGAAGCAAAGGACATATATAAGGACTCTTAGATGGCTTGATGGATGCACAAAGTCAATCATATACACTGTGAATACATTTATTATCATAAGTATACATTTTTATGGTTTTGCCAAAAAATTTACATTTTTTAGATGGAAGAGGAGTCTCTTTCTTTTTACATAGAGTTCATTTGGAATTTAAATGTGTCTTTTGTAGTAACCACAGAAGTTACAAAGATTTGTATGCCACAAACTAATGTGAATTCACATTCTATTACCTACTCCTAAAAGAATGGCTGTAATAAAAAATATGATGGACTGAATATGTACTATATATTTACCTGATAAGTAGCAGCATCCAGATTGGAGACTGCCAGATACAGTAAATTATTCTGCAGAGTATAGATGAGAGCTGGCACAGAAACCCTGATACAGTCCATTGGCTGGTAAAATATATTATCACCCAAATGCTTCAAGAATTTTAAGACAGAACCCTCTTGAACGAGGATGATGAATAAACTGGCGACGGTTTTAAGGATTTCTAACATAATGACAGCTGTTGATGCCAAAAACATGTCCTGCTTTCGAATGCGCACATAGCGTATGGTAAGAATAAGCAAAGCATTCTGTAGAGTTAAACACAAGAGGCTGGTGTACCTCAGGGTCCTATCTGAAAAAGATAAAAGAACTGGAATTGTTAACTTTTCCTCCTGTAGAGAAAATGGAACACCATCATCAACATGAGAGGTCTATTGAGAGATCAGGTTAAATTAAATTCCCTCAAGCAAAACTGCATATGTGGTGCATACTATGAAAGAGTGGATATAATACATTTAGACAACAATTATATATATATATATATATATATATATATATATATATATATATATATATATATATATAGAGTGTACATCTTATATACACACACATACAGTGTACATTTTTCTCAGAAGACTGCTTGGTAATAATAAATGTCAACAGAGTACATGTACTATAATGCTGTTCAGGAGAGTCTTAAGACTGGACCTCATTATAGGTATTTTTGATCATAATACGATCAAACTTGGAAACATTCCTATATGTAGACACTAGTACGTATGGTTGTCTCTGGCGATTATTGACCAACGGGTCTCAATAACTTTGACCTTTGGTCAAGGTATGCAGTCTTGAACTAAACTTACTGTGCATAAATCATTATTTTCTTATTAGACTTAACATGACCATGACCTCTGACCTTTAGACCCCAAACCTACAGGCTTCTGTATTACCCTAAGTACAAGCCATCCACAAAGTTTGGTCAAGGAATTTACTCTAGAACAAAAGGTAATCTGCAAAACACAATTTTTCTTTCAGTAAAAATGACCTTGACCTTTGGACCTAAAAATCCATAGGCCTCTTCCATATCTTAAGTGCAAGCCCTTCACAAACTTTTGCTTTTAGGCTTAAAACATTTTTATTGCAAATATTAGGAAAGCAAAAGGGTTGGGCACAAGTTCTTCCAACTTAATATAGTCTTTCCCATAACAAATACAAAACACATTTCATGCATCAGGTGAAACTTGCAAAGAAAACTGCAATGATATTTGAATGAGTGTAAGAACTCTAAAGCAATCCTTGTTTGAGGTGCAAGATTATAAAGGAATAAAGAAAGGTGAGGCCCCATGTGGTAATAGGTCACACACAAATGTGTAGATATTATACACAAATATATGATCAGTTCTTATATTATTGAACTGGGATTCCTGGATGAATAAATTTAATCATATTTGGATTCTAATATTATAGCTTCGAATACATGTGAACATATATGCATACAGATATAATAATAATAATAATAATAATAATAATAATAATGAGGACTTAGTACAATGCTTAATCTTTAAAAGCTCACTGCACTTTACAATATTAGTTAACACATAACAACATATATATGGACATAATTACAAAAAACAAACACCATGAAATTACAAACAAAAAACATGTTGAAAATAATTAAGCTACGGAAACATTACTAAGTCTTAAGTCTGTTCTTGCAGTCGAAATAGATGAGTTTTAAGAGCACTTTTGAATGAGATCACAGTGTCATTGTGTCCAAGTTCAACAGGCAATTTATTCCAGGTAGCTGGGCCCTGGTATGCAAAAGAACGTTGTTCATAGGACTTCGTTTTGATAGTGGGAATAATGAGAATACAAGTGTCACAAGAGGAGCGTAAGTACTGTATCTAGAAGGGATGTACACGTCGGTGAGGTCTGATAGGTATTTTGGACTGGAGGCAGTCAATGAAATGTAGCATAGAGAGAACAGATTTTGTGTTTGATTCTGGAGTGACCAGGTAACCAGTGGAGGGTACATAGCAGTGGGGAAGAGTGCTCAGTTCTTGGTACTCTAAGGATGATCTGAGCAGCTGTGTTTTGAACTTTTTGAAGTTTCTGTATGAGATACTGAGACTAACCAGATAAAAGTGAAGTACAATAGTCCAGTCAAGAGAGTACTAAGGAAAACACAGGTGTTTTTGTGGCATCAACTGAAAGAAAATTGCAAATGGAGCTGATACATCTCAGCTCCAGATATGCAGCCTTGTATATGTTCATGACATGTTGGTATAATGAGAGAGTACTGTCGAGAGTGACACCTAGTTTTCGTACTGATTGTGTTAATTTAATATTAGTGTTGCTGATATGTATTGTTTGAGGTCAAGGATGGGAATGAGAAAGTCTTTGTGTGGTGATCAGAATGGCTTAAGTTTTATCATCATTCATCTGCAGTTTGTTACATGTCATCCATGACTTGACATTGGAAATGCACCTCTGCACCTTGGATGGTAGCATCAACTTCAGTTGGGTGGCTAGATTTGTATATTTGGGTGTCATCAGTGTACAATTGGTGAGCCACCGGATGACGATCTATGACACTTGAGAGGAGCTGAGTGTATAGAATGAAGAGAATGGGTCCAAGAACAGACCCGTGGAACACCAAAACAGAGATCAATTGGGCTGGAATGTTTTCCATTTACAGACATAATTTGTGTCCTGTCGACTAAGTATGACTTGAACCATAGTAAGGCTGTATTGCAAATGCCAAATACATGCTGGAGATGGTGAAGTAATATATCATGGTCTATTGTGTCAAATGCTGCAGGCAAGCCAAGGAGGGTGAGGAATGTAATCTTTCCACTATCCAAAGCAGAGAGAAGGTTGTTAACTACTCTCAGAAGGGCAGTTTCGATACTGTGGCAATGGCGATATGCAGACTGTAAATTGATAAAAAGACTATTTAAATTCAGATGAGATGCCCATTGGGACAGAACAACTTTTTCTAAGAATTTTGACATGAATGGGAGGTTAAAAACAGTATGGTTGTTTTTTAAATCATTTGGGCCAAGAGTTGGCTTCTTCAACAGAGGCTTTACAATGGCAGTTTTGAAAAATTATGGGAATTCCCCAGATGAGAGAGAAGTACGTGTATTAATAACATCGGTTAGTGAAGGCAATATTGAATCTAAGGACTCAAGCGCAGTGATGTTGGAATCGGATCAAGTTCACATGACTTTGGGGCACTCATCATCAAGATTGTATGTAAGAAATCCGTAGAGACAGGCTCAAATGCTGTTAAAGGTTGCCTTTGAAATTCTGTATCACAACTGTGTGGTGACGATGAGTCGATAGAAATTGTGTTGTTAAGCTGATCTCTAATTGTTTGCACTTTGCCACAGAAGAAATTTGCAAACAGGTCCAGAAGTTTGACCTGGGAGACGATACACTTAATGACACAATTAATACTTAAGTTTTTAAGCATGTATCATCTTAGTACGTTATTCATTTGGAGGATTCGAGGATTATTGTACAGTTTACATTCAAAGAAATAGTGGTAGGCTGATTCATTTGATTCAGAGCAACTACACTATGGATTGGCAACAATGTGGTTCCAATATAGATCCACCTTAAGCACTGAATAGTTTTTCTTCAGTGTAGCATGTATGATAGACATTTTTCTTTCACCTATGGAGTAGTAGGATGGCACTTGCTTTTTCATTATAAAACTGTTTTTGGAAGACAGATATAGAATTGGAGTTTCTTATATTTTGGGGTAGATTGTTCCATAATTTGATAGTTGAGTGTATAAAAGACTTATTTGTTAGCTGTAAATGATAAAATATTACTTCAAAATTTAAACTGTTTCCTAAAGAATATATATATAACTTTTGGTCAAGGTATGTGGTTTAGAACAAAAGTTATTCTGCAAAAACCATTTTTCTTCTTTCAATCAAACTGGAACCTTGAACTTTTGACACCAAAATCAACAGGCTTCTTCCTTACTGAACATGTAAATCATCCACAAACTTTGGAGAGGGTACTAAGTCGATAGCAACATTTTTTTTCCAGAATCCATTTTTCTTCTGTCAGTCACAGGAACCATGACCTTGGATCCAAAATCTACAGGCTTCTTCCTTTTCCCAAGAGCATGCCAACCACAAAGTTTGGTCCAGCTCTGTGAGTGGAACTAATGTTATTAGACTGAAACAATTTTTCTTATTTCAGTCAGTGACCTTGACCTTTCGATACCAAAATTGATAAGCTTCTTCCTTACCCCAAGTGCCAGCCATCCCAAAATTCTGGTAACTGTAAATTATGGAGACTGAAGTTATTGTACAAAAACCATTTTTTCGTTCACTGACACTGACTGTACACCTTTGACCCCAAAATTGATAGGGCTCTTCCTTACTAAAAGTGCAAACCATCCACAAAGTTTGGTAACTGTAGAAGGTGGTCAATTCAAGTTATTGTGCAGAAATGAAATTGGTAACTGACAGACAGATGGTCAGCTGCCAGCCAGACTGACATCATAACCTTATGATAGGCATATTAAAAAATTGGAGATCATATTGCATTACAATACTACTACTGTCTTTATTTTATGAGGATGATAAAATTTTACTCGTACATGTACAAACAAATATATCAAATACAGCTGTAAAACAAAAATTATACAAGTATTCATGATTTGTATAGACAAATGCAAAAGAAGATGGATTCAGCACACAAAATATTATGCACACAAACATGCATGATTGCAAACATTTTCTGTCTCACACACACACACAAGTAAACATTAGGTGATACTTTTAGACACTGTTTGGTTGTAAGGGTGTATTACCAACAGAGACCCATCCAATTTTATCATGTTTCATGATGCCAACATATACACCACCCAATAAATAACCTTTCAACACAAAATTTCAACAACAACAAAAAGTCACCAAAACATGAAATATCAGTCACAGAGACTCCTTATTACAATGAACTAAAATGCAAAAACCTTACCAAAGCCAATTAAAGATGAAATATAGGTCACAATGAGCTTGTTATGTTGTAAGGGTGTGGCTATAACAGAGATGCATATTCTCATCAACTGTATGATTCTAGCATGAAGAATTCCTGAGAAATGAACATCAAACACAAAATTTACACCAAGTGTCAGTGAAGCATTAAATATGAGCCATAATAACCTACTTCTGCAATGAGAGTAGTGATCATCAAGATACATCATCTTGCCAAGTTTTATGATCCTACATAGGATACTTTGTAGATACTACATAGCTTGCAAAAAACCTATGTGGTCATGTGCTAGATGCAAAAATTTAACCCAACCCAGTAAAATATGTGAAATGTAGGTCACAATGACTTTCTTTTTTGCATGGGTGTGGTACTAACAGATAAGTATACAGTCATCTAGTTTTAATGATTCTAGCATGAATAGTTACAACACAAAACTGAAACAAAATCAATGAAGCATGAAATGTGGGTTACACTGGACTACTTTGGTGATGAGTGGGTAGAACTTACTCATCAAGATGCATCCCCTCACCAAGTTTCATAATTCCAGATATAACAGTACAGTGAATATATATATATATATATATATATATATATATATATATATATATATATATATATATATATATATATATATATATATATATATATATATATATATATATATATACAGGATGAATAAAAGTATCATGAGCTAAATGCAAAAACCTAATCCAAGCCAGTAAAATGTGAAATGTAGGTCACAGTAACCTTCTTTTGTTGCAAGGGTGTGGTATTCATGATTCTAGCATGAACAGTGCTTGAGAAATAACCTTAAAACACAAAATGTAACCTAAGTCTGTGAAGTGTGAAATATGGGTCACAGTGACCTTCTTTTGTAATGGGGGTCTAGTACTTAATCGTTTAGATGCATCCCCTGATTCAAGGTATAACAGTATGTATACATGATGCACCCCCCCCCCCCACCTCCCATCTAAATGCAAAATCTCAACCAAAAAGTTAACTTCACAGAGACAAGCTAAAAATGGGACAAATGTGTGGTTGGATTGATAGACACACTGATGGACAAGGACAACATTTTACAGACAGAGGCAATTTCAACAAGGACAACATTTTACAGACACAGGCATTTTGGACAAGGACTACATTATGCTGTATATGCCCTTCATTAAACATGGCAGAGTCATTAAAATCCCAGTAGTCAAACATACATGTACATGCATACAGTATGTAAGATGACCCAACTTATGGTGAGGAATTTTAGGTATTTGTGCCGTAAATCTATATCAATTGTTAAATTACGGTCCCCGACAGATGGGTGTAACCCCCTGATAGAATTTTGTTTCAGGCAAGAAATAAATTCTCTCATGGTTCAGCAGTTACATGTATACTTAAGAGAGTTACTATCTTTTAAACTGTACTGAAGTAATATATTGAACTGTACTATCTTTTCAACATCATTGTATTTGATATTATCTAACCTCTGGCATTGTAAGTGACATTTTGGCCCATTTTCAAGCTTGTTTAGTATGGTGTGTAAATAAATATATATACATATACATAGATGTACCTAACTTTTAGATATATATCAAGTTAAAATGCTGGTTGGAAGTGGGCTATGACAACTAGGTTGCATTATATCCTTCCTTGCCAATCAAGAACACTTAAAAAATGCTCTCTGTCAAAAAATATAGTATTCTGGTTGCAGTTCTGGTGTGGGGATTTGAATCCTTTGTACGAAATACCTTGATGTTAGGATTTTTTCATGCCAAAACTTTTTAAAATATTCCTAAACATTAGGAGATACTTACCATTGACCCCACAATCCCACTGAAATGTATTTATAATTAATGCATGATGAAAATTATAAAGTGAAGACCAGTTTACACACTCTGTACGATACAACATAAACAACCTGCATCATTGCATGCTGTGTACTTGATAAAAAAAGCCTTGCATATAGAAACTTTAAAGAATTAATCAAAATTGATTCATGCATTGCAAACTACAATTATTCCAGCCTGGTACGCTTGTGCTACATTGTTAGTGAATACCACCAATAATAATAATACAGTGAGCATGGGCACCAGACTACAACTTTTCTGGCAAAAAGATGCTCCTGTCTGTATGAAGGTAATTCATACATTTCTAAATTACTGGCATTTCTAGTGCAAGGCAAGAAAATACACTCTCTCGGTGTAGCCACTCCTGTGTGAACCTTCACAACACACATCAACCTGTTAGAAGAAAGAAACTACATTTAGAAAACTAAAAAGCAAAAATGCATCAAACAGTTCAGATATGCATGAGGTACATAGACCAGTCTATTTTAGTACAGAATATGCCATTTTAAATATAGATAAAATGAAGACACCCGATGGACCGACTTATTCTGTCTGTTATCCGGTATTTATGCAGAAAGCGAAAAATTTCTTTTTATTACCGGTATATACCAAACTTGCTCCAGATTCAAAGCTTAGAAGATTAAACTTGGTATTCAGCACAACCCCCTACCCCCATTTTGTTCATTTACCTCACTTTCATAGGTTGATCATATAAATATCAGTGGCTTAAGAGAGCATTAGGATTGGGAGGACCTAATCTGTCGCAGTAAATTACATTTTTGACATTGTGTAAACTATCCTCGACCCACCATGGTTCATGCCTTTAAAGTGAATTTTAATGCTTGCATTATAATATTGTGAGAAACTATTAAAATCACCATAGAATGTGTTCAATTACATCTACTTAATTTATTCTCTGAAAAATGTTTACAAACTCTCTAAATCATTTGCGAGCTACCGTTTTTCTGAGCATGTCTATTTCCGGAAGTTTGTCCATGGTTTGTGCCCCTGAAATAAAGGCCATGTGATGTAAGATTGGAATGTGAAAATTAGGCCAAAGTCTGGAAATAGATCATTTATAATGTCTCTGTATTTTCATTAATTGCATTTGTAATATATTTCATTACTTTCATACGCATATTACTGCAATAAAACACCTATCAAAAAATGATGCCAAAGTAAAAGAAAAAAATATAAAAAAATTGGATGCATTTTATTATTATTTGTTTTCAAGCCATTTCGATATAATTATCGCATTTTAAGACATGCTGAACTTTTAACAGATTTTTTTTCTTCAGGCTATGTCACAACAAAGATTGTTTCCACCTACATTACAATAATCCGATAAAGAATTTTATACTGCATACTCTTACATTTGATTTATTTTTTTCTAACATGATATAAGAAGTACATGTTATAGAAACTAAGTTTCTACATTGCCTTTGTCGTCTGAAAAATCTCTGTCGTGGATTTCCTACTAATAAAAAGGTAAAAAACAACAACATGTGAACAGCGGCCCTGGCTTGAACAGCTAACACTCACGCCAGGGCCACAAACTTGAGTCAAATATGGCATTAGTAAAATTGGCCATTTTCATTGTTTTGTTTTTTTTAATTTGAATTGTAGTACATATTTAAATTTCATTTTCCTTGTTTCCTATGATATCACGGGTGCTATGGTATCACAGTATTCTAAGTTTTCTGTATTTTTCTGCATAGTGCCACGTATCATGTGCTTATCTTATATACACTGGATGACCATAAATTACTAGTTCTGCATCACAATTTGAGTTCGGGAAAATGTCGAGATTGTTGGTTAAGTACTCTATTTTAAAATTGCTCCCATGAATATCACTGCTTTCCAAACATGGCCATAACCCATGTTCTCAAATAAAGTCTATATCTTCTTAAAATCAATATCACCGTAAACAATCTGTTATTCTGTTTGTCGTCTGATAATGTCCAATGATATCATGCAAGAGTCAGATCACATGATTACCATATTTGTCAAGAAACAAGAGGTCAAATCTATGGAAGCATATGAGTCAAAATGTGAAGTATGGTAATGTCGTTGTTTGCCGTTAGTTCTGATTTTTGCTACTGAGAGGTGTTGACCTTAAAACATGTTTTATTTTATCTCTTAGGCCCTTAAATGTGGATTTAAAACAGATTTATCAGTATACTTTTGGTTTAAAATAAAGCCATTTCATATGCATTATGACTTTTTGAAATGATTGAAATAACATAATGTGCTCTTTCAAATACAACTGTGTTAATTTAACACTATACTATAGATACATCAGTTAGCTGTTGGTTTGTTTAATTTAACATATTTCCTAGCCTTCCAGGTGCGTTTCAAGTTGATTACACTTAGTGCAACATATACATCAAATTGCCAACTTTTTGACAAGTACATGCCATCGTACTGATATTTTTGTCGGTATTACCACGACATCAGAGTAATTCCCCTTGCATAAAAAATATCAATTCTACTTGGCGCCTGTCTATCGATCATTTCCCGCAATCATCTGATATAAACTGGAAATTAAATGCATTTTAATAAAGAGCAAAGAACAACAAGGAGACATATATAATATCTTTAAGGTAAGTGTCTTTATGTATACATAATCTGTATAATTATGTAATACTGAAAAGTAGTTACTTATTTGCCGGTCGCTTATTTTAAGACCTGCAATACCATAGCACTCCGAATCTTTCTTAATCAGCATTTACCGTAATTGTTATCGGACGCTTGTGACTTAGTTGATGGTGCCTGGATTTCAACACAAGAGCATGAGGTCGCGAGAAACATGGCGCATGATTCAAGGATTTACACGATGTTACGAGGGTCGACGATATTTGATCATATCAGAACGTAAAGCAAATCCTATTCAGCAATATACCACAGTGGGTTTATCATTGTTGTCAAGTAAGGGGAAATAACTTCATAGAGATGCGAACGGCGTCAAGTCACATTTCTTCTGCAAAAATTAATTTCCATGTCTGAAGATAATGCAGTTTCTATTTATTTGTTCTATCTCGCAAAGTGCTCATTTTTCTTGCTGCAGGTATAAGATATAACTTCTGTAGCACACACAATCAAGCGTTGGATGGCATGATGGGAAATCATAGATTTTCACATTTCAAATATAAGGATATATTTTTCGCTTGTGAAAATATAGGAATGAAAAAAATATGAAAATTATTTCGCCAATAAGTTCCTGTATTTCACACTTAAGTATATATATATATATATATATATATATATATATATATATATATATATATACTAGTATATTATCTTTGAGATAAATGGGGCAATGGTGTCTGTATTTTGCACTTAAAAATAAGAAATATGAGAATAAAATTTAAAGAATAAAAATTTAAGGCCTATTTTTTGTGGTGCAAATGGTCTATATGCCTTTTGCTGAAAGCTGTAACGTCGATTAGTAAAAAAAAAAAATGGATACATGCATATCATAACAAATCACAAGGCTATTTATTATATATATATAAATCAGCAGAGAAATGCATAAATTCATGGTCAAGAATCAAATAAAAACATTCAAAGAGATGAACCTGCACCATAAAGTTACAACCCTTTCAAAGTATCCCAGAACTTTCACAACCATCATGCCATACACTGTGCTGTTTTTTTCCTATTTTCAGCACAATGACCTGCAATGTAAATTTGTGAAAAGTAGAGGATGGGCTACTAAGAATGTACTACAACTTTGTGCAAGTGGATAATTGGCTTATCATGATCCATAAGCTAAGCATAAGAAAAAATTATGAGGGACAATATTATTATTATACTCACAAATTGATAGTTGTTCAAATCGATACAATTTGGAAGATTATTAAACAAGAATGGAGAGAATATAAAGAAAATGGTATGACTCGAAAGTAGGATATTTTCAATTTTTATGTATTCAGTGTTTTCTCCAGGCTGTGCCTTTGTGTCTTTTAGCACAGTAAAATATGAATGTTTGTATGCAGACATTGGCAACAAATCATAAAAGAGCTAGGCAAACAAAATATAACCATCCATATTGTTTTAAAGCTTGTGCTATGTGCCAACTATTGGGCAAGTTACCCGAGTAATGAAAAGGCTTGATTATAATACCTAGACCATGAAGCAAGGTTTTCATTGATCAGGATTACCTCATGTTTGACAAACCTCTGACATGCAAATCATAAGGAATAAAGAATAATATACTTTATTCTTGAATACGAATGAGAAAATTTCATAATTATTTAGCATTAAAAAGAAATACTAATGTGAAATTAATGTATTTGAAAGCAACTTGATATAAATATTCATAATGGTTGTACTGTAACAAGCAACTACTATTCAGAGTAAATGATAAAATAATAAGCAGAGCCCCCTGAAATGGACCCCATCAATTTAACTCATGGGGCCCCCTAAGAGCCCCTTTTCTTGTAAACCCGGAGAAAACACTGCTTATGACAATTCCTAATGAAACATTATGTATACATAATAATATGAATAGTAAATTATGGATATAACAAAGTTAATTTATAGAGACTGTGGAAATTCATTTAATATAATCAAGTTTTACTGTACAGGTAATATCGATGGCATGATTTGCAAGTTTTAGGGTACTTTCAAGGAGTTGAGGATACTATGCCTTGTTGATGGAGGAAAGACCAGATGTCTGTGCAAATCCTGATTTTCAGAGATTTTATTGTAACAATCGCTCATTAAAGCTGTCAAGTTGTAATATGTCCTAGATCGAAAGCTAGTATGGTAAATGTACTAACTTGTCAATACTTACACTATATGTAAATATTTTTAAGAATTTTAACAAACTGCAGAGATTAAACTCTTGCAATATAGAGTATATGGTAAAATCTACAGTCTGTGAAAGGTTCTTGAGTCTGTTAAAGTTGGAATCCACCCACCTGACTAGATCGCATCTTTATCAACTCTATCATACCTACAACACTTCTACAAGTTTATGGATGTTTTATCCTTCCATAGTAAAGTACTTCCAAATCTAAAGTTGAATTCACGCATAAGAGGCCCCTGAATTTTTATGCAATAAATGAGAAGAAAGCCAAAAATAAACTGCCATAGTCAATAAATCAGTAGCAAAATATGCAATTTTTTACACATTAACTCAAAAATGGTTCAGAGATCTGTGTTGTATTTGTCTATGTGTATCCAGCTGAAAAAAGAAAAAGGTTAAAATATTTTTTGTTCTTTTATTCGCTGAATAAATATGAATCAACTGCTTCTCTTTAATTTTCTACCATTATTTACTTGAATTCATATGAGGAAATAAAGTCTCAATGTCTTTGAATTAAAATCTTTAACAATAGTGACTACTGGAGGCAACCTGTTTGTTGTGTAGGGTGCATCCTGTGATGGTGTTCCAAATGTAAAAGTCTTCCACATTTTACGAATGAAGTTGATACAGACAAATTCTGACCTTATATTATAAGGATTGTATGGGTTTTTTTTTTTATCTCTGTTATTTATGCCTTTTATGGGTACTTTTGCAACATCTTCACCTTTTACGAAATCTTTTGTCTCCTGCTAGGTATTTACTTATGGTTGGAGGGGTTGGTCTTCCAGGGAATTTTGGCATGGTATTTTACTAGCTTTTCTCAGCATTTTATAGCCAGGATTGTGCTGATGTGCCATTTACAATTTTACGAACAACACAATCTTGGAGTGCAAGTTACTTGATCTCATTTATTCTATAATTTACAAACCTTAAAAAACCTGACTATTCATATTGAAAGACATATGTCTATAAAAATTAAAAAGACGTAAAATATAAAATTTTACTGATTATTATCTTATCAGAAACTGCTGTATAACACCTATGACTACATACTGTACCCTATACTCTAAAACAAAGATAATATGACCAGTTTGTACAATATAGAGGGAGTCCCTATCTGCTTCTAGTAAAATTATTTATTAAGCTAATTATAAAAATAATTTTGAGTTGGAACCATACCTGTGTACAATTACAAATTAGATTTAGTATAACTCTTTAAAACAGTATCATATAATCTTGCTGTATAATTAGGTCATTATTGAAACATATCCAGAAAAGAGGTTCTGCAGCGGTTTATTAGAAGCAGCAAGCTGATGCTCATTTACCATATATTGGTCCAGGAATTCTGCCTACACAGTGCTCAGAGAACAAAATTTAAGACACAGGCCCAAGGCTGGTAACTTTTAAAAAATCACAAGCCCTGACTGAAATTCCACAAGCTTGGACTTTAATTCCATGTGCCCCAAAGGGCCCTAATTTTTACTATGAAAAGAAACAAACAAAACCATATTAAATTGACTTGTGTGTTTATTCAAATCTCAAAATATTTCACATAAGCAATGTCTTCCTCTAGGTCCTGAAGTCAACAATTGTCCAATTGCTCTATCAATGTCCAGCTTACTCGTTGGATCAGCAGTGTTGATATTCATTAGCACCTGAAGCATGTCTTGCTTTACACAGTTTCTCTTCACACTTTTGATGATATTCATAGGTGCCACTTAATATGTTTAACCAATGTTGCATTACTTACTCAAGTGTTTCTAACAAAATCATATTTTGGTCGGTCTTTCTTTTTATCTCACCTCGGCCAAAGGACGGACGATTTTTAATCAAAGACTCAGAAGGCATCATGGACCACCTTTGATCCCTTTATTACTTATAACACCTCAAAAAACATCCTGCATTTGGCCTAAACTCTCCAGATTACAACAATAAGTTAAGCCAAAAAAAAAATATGTGTTTCCTGTTGCACTGGTTTTTAAAATTAGAGTAGGCAGGTATTTTTATTTTTTTTAAAACATTATATATAAATCAAATAATATTTCAAGCGCTTCAAAGTACTGGGCAAAACCGACTCAATTATATGCACAAATCAATTTCGGCAATGTGATTTTGGTGGGGGGAGGGGGTGGGGGAAAGTGCTAGGGTCGGCAATGAGAAACAGGGATGGTCGGCAGACCGGAAACACACATATTTTTTTTTTGCCTAATCAATTAACAGCTTGTTATGTACACATGTTAGCTTTAATCTGATTACTCAGCCATGCACCACTGCATCGATCGCAATGACTGCTGGAACAGTTTCAGTCCTCAGTATACTGGTTCTGACTGGTTTCTGTAATGCGTGGATAGAACACGTACAAATATGGGGGTTTTCCCCTTGGTTTTTGTAAAAAAAATTAGTTAATTTTCAAAAGCGGTAGATTTCAACCATAAAACAGTAGGTGCGGCAGACAGCCTTAGAAACGGTATTTTTGTCCTTCTGCTGGTAGAATCACATGTATGTTAAAGCCAAGAGAGCACTAATTATAGGTAACACAAGCAATCTGTTCCCATTCATAAGTCACATGCTTCACTTTGTACACAAAGTTTACAGCTTTCGACAGAAGTACAGTAAGTAGACGATCTTCATATGAGTAAGGGGTATACATGGGGATAAATGTTAATAATTTACTAGTCCTTCAACAACTTGAAAATAAAATTCCACATTTCATCAGCGAGATAGAAGTTTCCTCAGGCAAATTAGATTTTTCTTTTTGACAAGCCGGATGGGCAGTTCATTTAGAATACAGGAGGGGCCCGATCTGAAATTAGAGGGGCTCTGGGCTATCAGATTTTTTCAGTACTGCTACAATTCCATCATTTTTAAAAATTTCATTTTACAAGTTTTATTATTCATCGCTGTATTCTGTCAGAGATGATTCATCCAATTAAGATTAGAATCTTCTTCCATTTTATAAAGACTGGTCTATGTCTAGAAGTCACTTGCTTTTCCAATTCAATTCACTTGCCTGACACATGATTTAATCTACAATAAAGAAAACCATAAATGTCTAGTATCTTTCCTTTCACACACTACTGATTGCCATCATGAGTGGTGATCAAGTGCTAATAATAATGGGAGGAAAGCACATGCTTGACTTTTAGCTAAATAAAAAAGTGGTTTGTAAGGAATTATCACCAAGTTCTATAAATTATGCAGCACGGAGGAGACGGCACAAAACAGAGACATGATAAAATAGGCTACCGAATGCTTACTACCTAAATACTTTTTGTGCAATTCTTCATTTTTACATTTTTAGAATTTTACTTTTATTTTGCACTATCGAGTCATTATTGTGCCAAGGTGCCATTAAATGCTAATACATACATTGACCTAAATACAACAGATAAAGAGCATGATGAAAATAAAATACAACATGAATACAACAAAAGCTGTGACATATATTCAACATTTATTGAAATTGGTTCTACTTTAATTCTTTTAGAACAAACCTGTACTTTATTTACAACATATTAACATTTTCAACACATATACAGTATTATAAATAAGGTCTAAATATATTCACCCCAGGGTTTTTCCCACACCACAATACATCCTCTTCTTAAGTTGATTACTTTTATGTATGAGTTTAGTTTGTGCATTATTATAAGACCTAAATCTTCCATCTCATTTTATTGCCTGACAACTTGCAATAATAATAAGCTAAGTAGGGGCCCTGGGTGGCCGAGTGGTCAAAGGTGCTCGCCTTTATAGATCATTCACACATCTCACCTCTGTCCATGTGAGTTTGATTTTTGGCTCAACCAACATGGGTATGTGAGAAAGCTTGCCAATAGCTTCCTGTGAGTCGGTGGTTCTTCCCGGGATCTTCCCAGATTCTTCCTCCACCAAATATACTGGCCGCCATGTATGCATATCATGTGCTGAAAGATGTCATTAAGTCCACAAAACCAAAACCAATCAGCTAAGTGTTAGGAGATGTTCCTTTCATTCAAGGAACTATAAACATACTGCAATGGTTTGTAATGACTGAATATCAATATCAATGAACCTGACAATTCAGCATGATAAATCTTTTCTTTTTAATAGAATGGAATATATATACGATCATCCGGAAAATAAATCCCAGAGATTTGAATTATCAACATGAATTTTAGACAGAATTCTATAATACAGAATAAAGAAATATTTTAAAACAAATTTCACATTTCTACATCAGGGAAAGACAGTGTAACCCGAGTTGATACACCAACACAATTTCAGCTAATGTAGGAATTTGCCTCCCATACCCCTGAACAGATGCAACTATTTCCCCCTTGACCACCAGAGAGAGGTTTTACTCTTGCCCCCCCCCTCACTATTTTTCCAACTTCTGTTACTTTATTTCTGGTTTTAAGCTATGTAACCAACATATGATTCAAACAGAATACCACTTCCTCCTTGTTTGTCATTTGCATCATGACCTTTGAATCAGATATATACCAATGTACTTTTGCTTTTGTCGTAAATTATGCAAATAAGTATCCTTCATTCCTCTCAGTCAAAATATAAATTTTTAAATGAGCTAAATACATTTATTCTGAAATGAAATGAAAAGATAGTTTAATGTACTATTCTGATCTCTGCTATTTTTGTTTGCTCCTTGCTAATTCTTCTTTGTGAAGACATAACAATATCTTGTAAATAAATGTATTGTATAATCATATTATGCTTATATTTTCTATATTATGGCCATAAACATTTCAATGGTTAAAGATGAATAAACTATTCTTCAATTATCTGTATATTAACTATTGGTATTAAATACTGAAAAACATAATATGCTAAAACTACATGCAAGTTGAATTTAATCAGGGTTTTTTTATCTTTGGATTATAAACTAATTTTTGGGTTTAATCCACAGTTCACCATTTTGGATGGAACCAAGGTCTGACAATACATGCAAATTTAAAGTTAAACCTACAGTATGTATTTTTTTCTGTCACCAGATAAACTACATATTCTGTTTACAGTTGACATTCTTTCCTGCCCAACTGGAAACTAATTTTGCATTAATTTTTCTTTTCCCACAAAACAGGAGATGGAGTTGGAAAAAAATAACATTACAAATATCTCTACATTTTATTACCTATAAATATTTGACTTTTGGTTCTTGTCTCCTAAACCACAGGCTGCATTATGGATATAAACAGTAACTGTCATGTATTCATGCTCCTCAAGAAACATCATGCCAAATATATCACCATATGTTTCTTAAACTGGTGTAGATGGAGTTCAGCTCACAAGCCACAAGCTTACATCTCCACCACTCACCCACAGCTGCATATAATGTCATCCCTCTTTGTTGGTGTAGATCGAGTTCAGCTCACAAGCTTACATCTCCCCCACCCCCACAGCTGCATCTAATGCAAATTCTCTATGTTGGTGCAGATGAACTTCAGCCCACAAGCTTACATCTCCACCACACACACCCCACAGCTACATCTAATGCCATTCCTCTATTAGTGAAGAAGGAGTTAAGCACACAAGCTTACATCTCTACCACTTTCCCACAGCTGCATCCAATGCCATCCCTCTATGTTGGGGTAGATGGAGTTCAGCTCACAAGCTTACATCTCCACCACTTTCCCACAGCTGCATCTAATGCCATCCGTCCATGCTGGTGCAGATGGAGTTAAGCTCACAAGCTTACATGTAATCTCCCCCTCCCCCTCAGCTGCATTTAATGCCATCCCTCTATGCTGGTGTAGGTCTCTAAATGGAGTTAAGCTCAAAAGCTTACATCTCCACCCCACTACCCCACAGCTGCATCTAATGCCATCTCTCTGTGTTGGTATAGATGCAGTTCAGCTGACAAGCTTACACCCCACCCCACCCCCACCTAATGCTATCCCAATAGGTTGGTGGATATGGAGTTCAGCTTACAAGCCACTATCTCCACCCCAATCCCCCAATGCTGCATCCAATGCCATCTCTCTATGTTGGCCTAGATAGAGTTCAGCTCACATCCCCCCACCCCCACCTAATGCCATCCCTATAGGTTGGTGGATATGGAGTTCAGCTTACAAGCCACTATCTCCACCCCAATCCCCCAATGCTGCATCCAATGCCATCTCTCTATGTTGGCCTAGATAGAGTTCAGCTCACAAGCTTACATCCCCCCACCCCCACCTAATGCCATCCCTATAGATTGGTGGATATGGAGTTCAGCTTACAAGCCACTATCTCCACTCCAATCCCCCACAAGCCACTATCTCCACCCCAATCCCCCAATGCTGCATCCAATGCCATCTCTCTATGTTGGTGTCGATGGAGTTCAGCTACCAAGCTTACATCTCCATCCCCAACCCAACAGCTGCATCTAAGATCTGATACCTTTAATGCCATCCCTCTCTGTTGGTGTAGATATAGTTAAGGGTACAGATGCACATACATAAAGAAAGTTGAACACGACTAAATACAATATATCTGCCAAAGAGCAGAAAATATGAATATGGCATTTTCCTCAGAACTTAAATTCACAGATTTGGGATGCGGTCCTATTGTCTCCACAGAAGATAATTGTTCACTGGGTATTTAACTTTGCAATTTGTGGCAAACAAAAAATCCATAAAAGATGTTACTACATCAAATACAATGAATATATATATATACACACACACACACGTCAAAATTCAATACTCATGATCAAGCTTACATGCTTTGAAATATTTGTTTTTACATTTACAGCTAAGATCAAACTAGTTATATCATTTTATCTACATGTACAAAAAACTTCCACTCTCTGACATGTATTGACTATTTGAATCAATGAGACCCATATGTTGCCCTATCCCATTCAGTTATAAGGCATATGTAAATTTATCTTCTGAATATACGCCTTTACAATAACTTAAACTATTTTGTATATCAAAAACTACAAGATATAATTATCAAAATCAACAGCAAACCATAATATCTAGAAAATGTATAAGTTTTGTTCATTTAGCACATTTTATTACATTCTAAACATCGAATATTTTTCATATTTTGTTTTCCAATGAGTTACTTTACAGTTACCTGATCATTCTAATTGTTTTTCAATGAGTTACTGTACAGTTACCTGATCATTTTAATTGTTTTCCAATGAGCTATTGTACAGTTACCTGATCTATATTTATGATAACTGACAGCCTAGAAAATGTATTTTTGGGTTAAAAATCTTGATTTTTCAGCATGACAGATGTTATAGGGGTCAGCTCGTTCCAGGCCACTGGTACTTACCACTTAACAAAGACATGCCAAACTGAAGCTATATAAGCAGATGTTTTATAAGTATTGATTTACTTTTCAAACAAAATAAGTCCCAACCTTCAATACCAAAAAAGAATTTTAAATGTCTCCCAAACTATACTTTGCTAAGCGTCAGCATCTTTGATGTTTGAGGACAACTTCGAGTCCAATCCCCTTGATGTACCAGTACATACAAGTTAATAGTTTGATCTTTTAGAGAATTATAGTAATTATGTGGTACATACCTAACTTAACTCATTAACCCCTGGAGATTTTTATCATTTTCGGGTGAAATGTGGGTAGGCAACGCATTTTTGGGGTTACTTCTGAATTCAGCCAAACAGATCTGCACATGTGCACAAGGGTAAAAGTTGAACTTCTTTTTCTTTTTTTTTCATTTTTTTTTTCGCATTGGACCTCCGATTTTTGTGTCCTGGCCCCTTTTTTCTCCAAATCTCAAACTTATCCTACTTCTTGCAAAGGTTCATCTGTCTGTGTGCAGTTCAGACGGGTCTGCTTTAGATCTAAGTCCAAAAAGTCTAAAATCCGGACACAAACTCCGGTTCCGCAACTGTCAATTTTCGACCTAAAAAAAATCGGGTCTCAAAAAATGCATTTTGTTCGCTGTACTTTATAATGCGAGTAGAAAGTCAACATTATTTGGTATCATTGTAGAGCTACATCTGTCTACTTTCCTGCAATACCATCCACTTTAGTGTATCTTAAATGATGTTGATGTTACTGAGCTCGGAAGTAGGGTACAACCTCATGACGCGTAAACGTGGCGCTAGGGGTTAATGAGTTAAGATAATTGATTCAAAGCTCATACAAATAAATTTTAGGACAGGGATACTCAGTTGTGGGATATATAGATCATGTACAAATATAAAAAGTGATGAATATTTGGCATGACAGGTAAAATGAAATAGAAGAGTGTAAAAATATTGTTTCTACTTGCCACAAAAAGGACTAAGATGATCCTTAACATCATGTGAAAAAGCTCGCATCACTTATACATTGAAATAGGAAAATATACAAGACTCAAAGTGATCATATTAGGACCATCTAAATGCTAACATCAAGTTTTGTAACTAATGATGTAAAAGAGACAATGAAATAAAACATGCTCTGTCACTGTTTTAACTTTGAGATCACAGTATTATTTAAGCATTCTGCAAATAAAAAAACTAGATTCAATACAAACTCTGTGAGTTTATGGTAAGTTAATCTGTATTGATTTTTTTAACCCACATTTCTGTTTTTATTGTGTGTTTTGTCATTATAAGCTTTCAAAGCATGTGTAGCTATAAATAGTTAATTTGTATACTTTAAGTAAGACTACTGAGTAAAGGGTCATGTGTAATGGTTTTTTAAAAATTTATTATTGTTGTCTTTTGTATGTCTACAATTTATCTGATTTCTTCAAAACAGCAGATGGAAAAAGCAAATGGCTATTTTTGCTCATATCACAATTTTCTTTGATCGGCACACAGATATCTGACTCTGAATATGCTGACATATAATTTGCCTACGATGTGTTAAATCACAATTTTTTCCGCAATATTTTTCCATTTATAGTATCTTCACAATGATCCTTAAACCAAACAAACTTTCCAAAGCTCCAGATACTTTGGACTCTCCATTCATGCACATAAATGCATAAAACGTGCATATCTTTCCTTATACATGCATATCTTTTCATGTTCATGCATAGCTTTGATAATCAAATTTCTATACAGCAAATATATGTACTAGCTAGTAACTTTAGACAAAGTTAGATTTTTCATATGTTATTAAAGCTTTGAAAAAGCAAGCTAACAAGTCATATATATATTAAGGGTGAAACAATACACCTGTGCCAACTATTGATATTATTCACGATACGATACATTATCGATTCTCAGTTTAAAGAATAAGAAGGCAAACGACTAATAATTATTCATGACTGCTGAAGATTAAAGTAACTTATATAGGGTAGATATCGTTTTATATCGATTCTTCACCTCTTGTATCGATACGTGTATCGATATGGCAAAAGTATCTATGCATCGATATATCGATGAATTGTTTCACCCCTAATATAAATATATATATATTAATTACATGATACAGTCAGATGCCAATCAGCTGGACCCCTAGGAGACAAATCTTGTCCAAATAAATAAACATACAGATAAATAATGATAATAATATAATGAATGAAGTTTAGGTCAAGCCGACATTCCATTGATACGCGAGGGTTAAAAGTCTGAATAAATAAGGATAATTGATTTTTTTCTGTACTTGCCATAATAATACATTTGTGTGGAAAGACTGTATACATAATTTATGTAAAGCTATTCAGATGGCTATGTAGCATTTGCCTAGTCTACACTGCATGTACAATGCGATGGATATTTTCACATTTAAGAATTAAAGCTGTCAGAAAATCATATGTTCAAAAGTAAACTCATTTTTGCTATTGATTACCTTTAGTCCCATTTTCACAAGTTATTGTAGCTCAAACTGGTATAATGTTATGCTTTAACTCCTTCACCCCCTGCAGCAATGCAAATTTCGTAAGACCTAATACCGGTTGTACCATAATACCTTGCAAAATATTCCCACAATCTCTTGCAAAATATGTCTGATTTGTGCAGGAATTTTGATGTTTACCATTGTCTGCTATAAATTATATTTGTAACCAGTACTTGCATGATCATTACTTTATAAAAAAAACAAGTATAGTTCTGAATATTTTGGACTCGCCCCTAATGCATTCTTTGGTTACTGTGTGGATAGTCTTTGCTACAGTGGGTACACGGCAGTTGTGCAAACAGTCATTGTAAACGTTTATGTATAATGTGGGTATGCTTATGTATAATGATTGATCAATTACATGTTGCAGTGAATAGTTGTCTTCTAGAAAAATTTAAATAGCTACCATCACTGAATTCCAAGCTTTTAACTGACCTTTTTACACGGAGTTCCTCACTCTTGGAAGGTTTAATGCAGGAGTCACTTATAACTCCCATCCTCATCCCATCCCAAAATCCATATATGGACATATAGAAATTGGTGGGAGAGGGGCTAGTTTGGGTAACTAATGATTAGTGAAGTGGGACTGTACCACCTTTAACAGACTGTAATGTTATTGAGAACCATTCCAACAAACGAGATCCTGAGTCTACTTTCTCGTGCAGAGCGGTCAATATACCATAGTGAAATAGAGGGCAAGCCAAACAAGAGGTTATGAGCTGAAACGATTGTTAGACATTAATTTAGACACTGGTCACTTTCACACAATAAAACCTGGTTGTTCCTCCTCCTTATTAGGCCTAGGAGACTCATCAGCATTAGCATCGGTACCGCTTCTCCTTGTTACTGGCATCTTCTCTCGTTCTTGCACGTTCCAAATTTTGATTGACGTGGACATCCTCAAATTGGTTGTGCCGGATCAGTTCCGGAAGTCGGCGATCATAGAACCTTTCTTCAGAAAATAGCAGATCTTTACCAAAGCAATGGCCGAAGATCTGCCATGCACGACAACATTCACAATCAGGTCACATAATCAAAGTGTTTACCTGTACACCGGAAGTTGACAGCGAGAAATCGCGAGATCCAAGTGAACACGCCTAAATATTTGACTGCAATGTTAAAGGGGTACCTTGTATAGATTTCACTTGCCACAGATGTCCGTAAGGGTTGTAACTAGTGAGAGACAAAATATGTATGCGTGCATTTTATTGATTCACTGATAGCACAGTATAAATATTTGATATAATTTTTTTTTTTTAAAAGAAAAAAGCAGGAATAAATAACGTCTATGGTGGCTGCGGCAGATTTAATGGATGTGGTGGTGATAGTATGGGTTTCTGCTTCTACTTCAAGGTCGAACTGGCGGACTAGCCACCTCACCAGGAAATCGCTAACAATTTCAGGCCTCGGACCCGCCTCCTCTTTTTTGTTTCTTCTTCGCATTAATCAGAGATCTGTATCGTCCTGGAAAGCCTAATCATTGTAGGGGTGGTAACAAGCTGTACATAGCATGGATCTATTTAATTGTTTATGTATGTATGTATGTATGTATGTATGCATGTATGCATGTATTTAATATGTGCAAAACTGGCAATTTCATTATTTTTTTTTCTTCTTGAAATTAAATCTGCTGAATCCTGAACAACATTAACATACACTGACATGCATGTCTGAGTTTCTAATAAAGTGTATTTTTTTTTTTTTTATAAATTTTTTTTGTTTTGTTTTTTATGATGGATTCTAAGAGATTACAGCTTATATTCAATTCAGGAACTGCATGAGATGTATGTTAGTCTCTGATTTAGTTTTAGTTGAAACAAAATACTCAAAACATCTCAGTAATTGGGCCGCTTGAAGATAAGTCAATAAATCAACCAGATAATCAAAAACATATGTGACACACTAGACAGAGATTAGTTTTCTGCCATATACAGATATCATATAACAAGAACCGAATTGGTACTTCAAGTACCAAAGAAGACACGTGTGAAATATTGCACGAAACATAAATTCAAACCAACTGAAACATTTTTCTCTTCTTCGACCCTTCCAACTGGATACAAATTTGAAGGTCCGTGCTAAGAATGATCCAGCAGGAATTCTGTTGGATGATGTCTTGCCAGCTTCGCATGTAGTAAATAAATAAAAAAAACTGCCAAAACACAGTTTAGCAAGAAACGTGGGTCATTGCAACCACAATTTATTTTTTAAGGGTGTTAATATAAGCGATAAATGTGAATTCACACATGAAATTGCATGACCATACATTCAACAGTGTTTAGGAAATTGAGCTACAAGTGATAAAGAGTGTCTGGACAGTGGCGGCGCGAGGGTTCGGGGCTCCCGGGGGCAATATTATTTAGTGGCGCCCCTACCAGGTTCCTGGGGGCAATGTTCTTTAGTGGCACCCCTACTTTGCCACAGAAAACAGTTTTTATGTCGGTTGCCAACCTCCATTCCCACAGCCATCTACACCATGGGGACAGTTTAAAAAAAAAAAAAAAAAGAGTTCCCGACGGCGCCCCCCTCGCCCTGCGCCCAGAGGCAATTGCCCCACCCCCACCCCCCGGAAAAACTTAATTATGGAGCCCCTCCCAATTTAAAAAAAGGTTGTTTGATGGGAAATATGGGGTCCCCACTGGGCCTGGGCCAAAGTAACACATTAAATGATGCCATTACACACAAAAATGACTAGCTTTATCTATTGCTCTAAAGATTGAGGAACAAAACTGCTTTACTCCCTGGAGAATACATTACTGTGCATTGAAATGATTTCATTCCATCGGCGACAGCAAGTAATAACTAGTTTTCTGTTACCTCAGAGATTAACGTGACAGTATTTCGAGGTCTACCTGCTATTTACTGTCACGACTTTAGGTATTAAAATAATGTAACAGAAAGAAAGTGAAACCAAAATGTAAGTAAAATCAACAAGCAATTTATTTCTAGACAATTTAAGTGAAAATTCAAAAGACACTTACAGTAACGTGAATTAAAATTCAAATAATCAAATAATCCTAAGTGTTCTAATCACAAGTCCTAAATATAGAAATGTTCTGAATGAATTCCAGTAGTCTTGAATGTCCTAATGTGCTAGTAGTCTTGAATGTTCTGATATGCCTGAACGATGTAATTCAGAATACCTTTGAATAAATTCACATAAATTCCAAAGTCAGCTATTAATCCAATATGAGAATGAGCACTTTTGGTAATTCCAAGGAATATTTTAAATAAATAATTCCTCTATCTGAATATGCTCTGAAGTTTCACAACACAGCTATAAACATCTGATCATTAAAATGATTCTTCATAGACTGACCATTTGAAAAAGAATGAAATATTGTCCAGTAAAATCTACATATATAAACATAAGTCACGTGACAAAACGTGCTAGAATATGCGTAACTAACGTGACTTTTCTCACAGAAGCTATTGAAAATTCCAATCTAAGTACTAAATGCTATGTAAACAAGTCTGATCTTGAACTCAAATGTAGTAAATATGTTGTTTACAAAATGACTAAAGTAAAACTTACCTCATGGACACATGATAAATTCAATATACATAACATTACGTCTCAAGCTACACACTGAGGCGTCATCTGACCATATTACTCATAGTCATGCCCTATTTTTTATACGGGGATACCGTCTAGTAGGTCTAAACTTGACCTTGTTTCAACGCGATTTTCGGCCTTTTTACATTGAACACAGTCTAAAATATCGCTATGTTTCGAGATCTTGAATCGGATAGAAAAAAACAAATTCAAAGTAAAATTTATCAAAATCTATGAAACAGTGCTCCTCGAGGTGTCGTCCCAAATTTTGGCTGCAAACATTTTTAATGAAAATTTACACAAATCTATTCTGAGCCGACCCTATAAAATGTCCGATGTATTTGCGCAGACACTATAAAATCCATGTCTGACTGAAGAAGATACCCATTGATCATATAAAATTAATCTGTTTGAAGCAAATTATTGTTAGTTTCCTTTCAGACCATTCATTTTGCTTTAAAACTGCTGCTTTCCACGTTTCCGCCAATCCCCCGCCCTCCCCACTGTGCATGCACAGGAAGCAGAAAGAGGACATCATATTATTGACAAAAATATATTTTTGTACTCTAATCTGCGATTTAAACATAACGTTGCCTTGCATCAGGGTGCCGAAGACAGCCCAATACTATCAGTCACACCATTCTGTTTACATCGTATGTGCATGGTACACGATTGTGCTATTATGGTGTACCTTTCTTCATGAAGGTGAAAAAGACAGTCCAATAAGAAAGTACTCTTTTACTTCAGGAAATAAAAAAAAAAACAGCCCAAAATACCCGTATGTAAAACAATAACAACACCACTCTAATAAAGAGGACGCTGTAGCGTCCTGTAATGACATCCAGGTCTTGACAGTAGTATGGTAAAGAACTTAAGAGTTCTGGGACACGTACTATTATTTCATATTTCAATTTTTATCACTAGTCGCTGTCACTTTTCTGCAAGCTGCCACTGGGAGCTGCAAGCTGCCACTTCTCTACAAGTTGCCACTCTGTCACTTCTCTGCAAGCTGCCACTGGGATTTGGGTCAAATGGAAGGGATTGGTAGTGGAGTGGAGGATATTGTAAGGGGGCTCTATGTATTACGGAAATGACAAGTAGGGAGCAGACTTACCAGGACAGTGTTCCGTACTCTAGTCGTGTTCAAGCATCTGTACCAAAAAACTATAACAATCTAGGCTAAGTACGACTTACCTTGATTAGCTGTGGGCAGAACGTAGGTATTTAGTTGCAGGAACTTATGTATGGCATGTGAAATCGTCAGGAATATGCATGAATGATACTTTATAGACATAATTCCAATGTTAGCTAGTGGCAGCGAAATATATATATATATATATATATATATATATATATATATATATATATATATATATATATATATATATATATATATATATTGATGAATCGATCAAAGTTATTCATGCCTTACTTAGCTGTATATACTTTTTGTATGGAGCTTGAACACGATAGGGGTAAGTGACACCCTTCTAGCAACTTTCCTCCCATGTAATTTTCGTAATCCAACATATTATAATCGCAAACAATTTACTAAAGCCGTAATAGCATGTGTGCCATACTTTCACGTTCTTTACTTCATTAATAAACCAACTGACCCAGAAACTCTCGTGCGTGTTAAATGTGTTGCAGATGAATACCTTTGTTTAATGATAAAGGAATGATTAACATATACAAATCATAACTGATCTATTTAAACTTTGCATTGAAAAACAAAATTCAAATTCATTATCTATCTATTAGTGATTTGTTTTGCTCTATGTATTGTTGTATATATTTTAATTTTTTTATGGTGTTCGTCTGTTCTCTCGGTTTTGTTACTGAATTAAACGATACTTTTACCTATTCAACAATGATTTGATCAATCGATTCTATTATTTCAATTTGTTGTTTGACTGACTCCAACTCATCGTATGGATTATCAACTCGTTGCATTCTATCTCGTCAATTTGTTTTCTTCTCCATTTTTTTCTGGTGTTAAATATGAAGAATAAGTAAGGACATGGATAACCCGTTGCTGACCTTTTCGTCACCTGCTCATTCACGACTGTCGTTGTCTCTTCTGGATAAGCCTTGTGGAACAACTTTATTCTCCCTTCATGAAAAGTCTTGTGGATCAGCCTTGTTGATTAGGAACAACGTTGGTGTTTAGTTTATTTATGATCTTAAATCATTGTAAACTGGCCTACCATTAGCTGCCTCAACTTTTTTTATTTTTTATTTTTTATTTTTTTGTTGTTGCTTACCTCAGATGGTTATTTAACTTCATCGCCAGTAGTGGATCCATCCGCATGCACGGCACACACTAGAGCTCAATACAAGTTTGAGACAAAAGCTACGACATAAAGCTGATGATTTCTTCAAATATTGATGAATAACACTATTCATTATACAGACGGGGCATCACTTTAAATATGTTCAGATGAAATACATTTTTAAAATGCCAAAAAGATATTTAATTTATCAGAATAATAATCTTTGACGATGACTTTCTGCAAGTCAGTCCAACCCCCCCCCCCCCAAGAAAATCAAATTTACCAAAGTAATTTACAATCGTTGTACTGTGTTAGAGCTACCTCAATGGTTCATTACGAATTCTATTACAACAAGTTAAAAACAAGTAGAATGAGATTAATCATCACTGATACAGATTCATTATCAATTCATGTAGAGACATACAACTTTTAAAGCGATACGAAAGAAAACTTACAATTTTACGACGCTATTGATTACCAAAAGGACAACGTTTTGGATTACGACAGTGAATAAAGATACCCGGGCGTTTTCAAGAATGAACTAACCGGAACACTTGTTAGAGAGTTTTGTGGGTTAAGATCAAAGGTCTATTCATTCAAGATGAACATAGATAAAAAGAACTTGTGTAAAGGAATACATAAAAATAAAAAATGTGTGATTAAAAGGAATGTAAAATTCGAAATGTACCAAAATTGTCTTTTTGAACATATTGAAAATTATCCACCGATGAATTTATTCAGATCGTACAAACATGATATGCAGAGCATCACAGTGAACAAAGTAGCACTGAGTACTTACACTGATAAACGCTGCTTAGTGGATAACATAAGCACTTTACCATACAGACGCGTGAGTGTTCTAAAGTGAAAGGTAACTCTAAACACAATAAATGCTTTTTGTTCCTGTTGTTCTGTTTCAAAGGATCTACAATTTCTCCTTTTATTTCATCTGGAATAAGACGGTTTTCTGCAAATATTGTTTCATCTTTTTTTGTCCTGTTGTAGAAGACGACATAAAAGTTGCATTCTCTCTAAAATCTTTGATTACAGAATTGTACTTCTGTACGATCATCCATATGTTTAAAAGTGACTACGATTGAAAGGTAGTGTTGTTAAGTTAGTTACGTTCATTTTTACATCATCAATGTTGCCACAGTCATAATTCGTAAACAAAGAATTTGTACCTTTGTACACATCAACCAGTAGTTCTAACCATTTATCCAATTTTTGTATCAGAATCTATCACTATCACATTTTCATTTCTGAATAACCACTTTCTTTCTTAAGTCTTGTTGAAGAATAAAGTTTGACAAATAATAAAGATGTAATCGAAAAAGTCTCTGTTTTCATTCACTATCAGATTTATTGCAAATATAGTCTTGTCACAAATAGTCACTCTACATATTATCATGTTATAAGTTGTTGCTGTTGTTTCTTTTTTTAAAGAGGCATAGCTGTTCGCGTAAGTAAATGCTTTTTGCAGTTCTTTCAAATACATATATGCATGCTTCAAATATAATATATATATTCACGTGAGCAGCTGTCGCGAAATTAATATATATATATTGTGAACACCTACATTTTCTTTTCTGTTTAGTTCAAAGTTCATACCTTGTTGAAAGTTAGCAAATTTAATAGTAGTATTGCATTCTATTATCATGTCTACTTCTCAAATCAAGCCAAATGTAATGTTAGTCAGTGTCAATATTGTCAACTCTTCTGTTAATGTATTCAGTTTGCTTTTGGTGTTCATCAGTGAATTACTTTTTGGTTTCTTCAAACTGTTGCATTAACGGGAAAACATGGAAATAAACCATATTTGGTAGACCTTCAATAATCAGTAAGATTTTTCTATTGCTGAGTAATAAAATGTGTCTGCATCACTTTCTCTACTCTTTTTGCACAGTATCAAAACACCCTTTAAGCTCATTCTGATAGAATCAAGTTTCCAGTTCGATAAAGTTGTATTTGCTGGTATTTATATGATATTCTCCATAGTAATGTAATCATAAAAGTCAGCAATGCCAGTACTGCGGCTGTCACTTATCGATAGCGCAACTGATTCAAAAGTAATCATATCTTACTAGAGGCAAACGATTTTTCGTTCGTAACCCTGGATACCACTTTCTATCAATTCAAAGGCGTTTGCAAGTATTATGTTAATGCGAAACTCTGAGGAAGAGCGTAAGGATGGATAGTACAAAGATCTGTTAGAATCTGCAAGTTTAATGATATTCTAAACCTATTTATGTACATCATGAACGGTATAGCTTTAATACCAGTATTTTGCTAATTGTACCTGCCCTTGATGGTAACATTCTCAACTTTTCATTCATAATGCTTGAAACCACAAATCTTTGTATTTCATGAAGATGATGAAGTCGTTCAGTTTGACAAGATCATCTCTTTCATATGATACTGCGATTTCCTTAACAAGCATTCTACCTAAATTGTTTAAAAACATTTGTTTAGCATCTCCTTTCACCAAAACATCGAAAGACACGAAGAAACTACCCGGTACAATCAATATATTTGGACTTTACTTTGGAATTGCTATCTTCAAAGATTGTTCAGGTTTGATACTACTATCGGTGTATGTGACACAACGATTCATTGGACTGTAATATGTAGCTCCTAGTGGCATCTTTAAATTGTCCATGTTTCATAGGAACACTTCTGTAAAACATGCACGAGTAACAAATTTTGATACTGCTTCCAGTCTTTATCTTGCTGTAAACGTGAATCGCAAATATCATCAAGTGCCATTTTTGGATTATGTTTTAATTGTTTTTTTAAATTGTCTTGTAGATAATGTTTGTGATTCATGTACCCTGTATCTTCTATAGATTAGATTTCTTTTGTGGATTGACTTTGTATACAAACGTTTATTGCTTACCTCTACTCCGGTATAACAAAAATCAATATATTAGGTTAGAATGAGGTTCTGTATACAAGTTGATACAAATTGTTATAACATTTTGATATTGCTGTGATTTTAATTGTTGTGTGCAACTTGTATTCAGCAAAAGTGATGCGGCATACTTAATTCCATAAGTTTAAACAAAATCTTTGCGGTGGAGTTACGGACTTAAAAGTACAAATCGCTTGAGATTCATCACGAGTTTCATAACTAGATACCTTTATTTCTTTGTAAAGTCTAATTGCATTTGATCCGACATTTATTGTGCCACTCTCTGGATAATCCAAGTACACTGCAAAAATTGTAAGCAATATACATCCAGGCATTAGTTTGGTTTTGTCACAACTTCCTTTTTGTACTGATTGATTTCCTCTTTCAATTTTCTAATTCTATCAAATATCGCAATATTATTTATTCACACTTTCGTGTTCAGTTGAGTATTAAATATCTCTGTGTTTTTGTTTAGTTTAATGTATCAATTATACTGCTTAATGCGACAGTTTTCGTATTTACTTAAATTTGCATATGTTTCAGTTGAATAATTTTGTTGTAAATCACTCCAGTCTTTTTCAATGTTTAATCTTTTTCTCTTTTTCGGCAATGCTACCTTGTATCACATCGATACTATTAACCACTTCTCGATCAGTATTTTCTTTCGAATCAGTGTTAGATTCTTCGACAGCAGCATGCACTTTTTGTATAATACAGTGAGTGTAATATTGTTTAAAATTATTATTTATTGTTTTGATCTTATCATTCAGATATGCAGCATATAACTCATAGGTTGTTTTCACTTATCTGTATGTGCTTTCATTAAGACTTTTTGGTGTGTTTTCCTCAATTGTTTTGGCTATATCTGTTAAATTATTCTTGTTCTGCAGCTCTGACATGGTTATAGTGCTAGCAGCTAACTTATTTTTCAAGTCAGTCATTTTTGTGCTAAAATAATTTATTATCTTTTTGATTTCTTGATCATTTTGCTGGATTTTATTATGAAAGTTTGTCTGTAATTGTACTATTTGAGACGAGAGTACCATACATTTCCAGTGAATTATTTTTATTTTATCCATGTTACATTATAAAACATCTATCTCGTCATTTGTATTCTGCTCTATCAGTCGAATCGCTGTCTGTACAATTTCAGTGCATCTAAAATCTTTTTCCTGTTCTTATAAATCTATTTTTGTTTGAACTTTGATTGTGTTTGCTCTTTCAGTACCACTCTGTTCAGTAGCTGATAATTTATTGTATATTTGTTCCCTTCACGTCTTAATATATTTTAAATTGTCAGAGTCGTACGTATTTGAATATCAAGATGTCTTTGTACAAACCAAATATTAGCTACATGCAATTTTTGTACTGTATCTGCTAGATTGGTAAATTAATGGTAACATGGCTGCTGTTAATGTTTAAGATAGTGTTAATTGTTTGTCCTAGGGAGGCTTATTATTTATCCGTTTTTTTTTTCTTCTCAATGTTTAAAGGTAACAACTCACTAGGATCTTTAAAAGATATCACAATTGTGCTGCGCACTGACTCCATTATTTATGTGGCATGAAAAACATACTTTACAGGCATACCATGAAACTATTACTTTTCAATCTTAACTTGTATGCTTATATTCAGTCTGCTAATAGTACCCCTGTGTAATTGTTTGTAATAACCATCAACGTTGTATGTAACAAAGTCACCGTGCTACACATTTTTTAGGGGCAAATACTCAAAGAAAGGAAAATAGTTGCCAATGAAATATTTTTATCTTTTTTTTTTTATTTTTATTTTATGGATTTGCCTGAGATAAATATATGGATATCCAGGTTTAAAAACCTTTAAACAGTATCCAATTTAGTAGATATCTGTATATGTCTACGTTCATTGAATCATAAAGTTGTAGTTGGTGATATCAGCCGTGTAATTGTTACTCGGATTGATTTTAACTTTAGAACCATGTTTCAAACATTCGACGTCAATATTTTCTTTGTTGTCCCTATTTGCAGTCATTTCGTCTTTGAGTTTATTTATGTACATCTCAAGGTTGTAAAAACAGCCAGATTTAAAACGGTCCTTGCTTTATTCTTGTCGCTGATGTAGTAAAATATATAATTCTTGAGTTTAACAGAAATATTGTAGTAACCAACACCAAAATTGATTCTCTGTAATGAAATGGATAAATGACCATTCATGTTGTCAGTTGGATTTGTGAACTATATTTCTTCCTCAGGGCAGGAGTCTATTGTAATATAGGTCTCGATTTATCCGTACTGGAACTAATAAAGGTTTGCTTTTGCAAAATATTTATTGAGTAGCAGTTTTGTCGGGTAAAAGTCTATTTGCTGTGAGGTACTCTATTGTGAACTAGCTTTACAACTTCTTCAATCTCCATGAATGATGGTGGACCAACTGTAAACTTGAATAGCTTTTTTAAAAGCATGCCGTAAGCAGCCGAAATAAGGAACATTAATGTTGCATGGTAAATTGCGCTGGCGGTGTTTATAGTGGCGACATTTTATTATTTATGTAACTAAAAACTAAACGTTAAAGAATCTCTGGTAATGTACTATATGTTGACAAAGTCTTATCGTCTCCTGTCGAGAGGTATCCCATATGGAGAACATCCTGTTCTTTAGTTGTTTGATTTTTGTACTATCTAATGAGCTTTTTTGTACAGGCTTTTTTGTATGAGTTTAATTGTACAGGCTTTGTTGTATCATCAGCTCTAAAAAACAGATATAGCATTACCCTTTGACCAATTGATACATAAAACAGCTATACCACCACCTATCAAATAATATATAGTTTTGTTTAAGCATTGTAATTTTGTTTCACGTGATGTTATTTCAGTATCTAGCTATTTGGTAGACTCTTGTTGCTCTTTCTTAAAGCGTTCAGCTTTGACTTTTTAAAATTCCTGTTAACGTTTTCCAAGTTGTCTGCCAAGTTCAACTCTGCATGGATCTTTTGGCTCTTGCGAAGTTACACTCAACCTTAGATTCAGCCTGTTTTTTTATGTTCGCTATCTTCGATTTAATTTGAACGGAAATTTGGAAAGATAACTAAACCTGATTTTCAAATGTTGTAAAGGTTAGTTGTAAGTCAGCATATAAATCTATTTTGAGTAGTGAAAATAATTTGCAATGTAATTGTTTAAATCATTAATTTCAATATTTTTGGACGTGTTATTCTCTCCTATCTTTTTAAAATTATTATGTCTTAATGTTATCAAACTAGCACTCTATGCTGATAAAGGTAATCCTAATTTGAATGTCAATGCTCAAGTGAAATATCTTATACCATTGAAGTAATGTAGTCATCTTTCATTTCATTTTGTACACTAAAGTTGTCGATGGAAAGAAATATCTTGATCAACGATGTCATAGCATAAATTGTAACATCTGACAATGATTTGGAAATTTTAGCAACACTAGCATTGATAAAAATTTCAAATGTCTTCTGCATTTGTTTCTCGTTTATTTTTGCAACTCTTTCTCAGTTAAATATTGACTGGTTATATGTTTGTGAGTTCCAAGCACAACGTTCTCCAATATTCAACAATACGAGCTCCATAGTTATATTTATGTTTGTAATCAGCGAACACAACACAAGGCGGAGTCTCTCCACACCTTGTTGTACAGATATATGTTCATTACTGAGGTATCTCCAGTCGTGATGTTGTGTAATTTTAAAATTATTGCATATTAAGTTACATTTTTTCATATCTATGTTATTGTTATTTGATTTGGATGTATCATCAGGAAAAGGTATTTTACATTCAGACATCGGTTTTTCAGATCAGGAAATAAATGTGAAATTTGTGTACTGATTTAACCAATTCTGGTACATTTTTATCTATCAAATGCCAGGACGAAATCCAGCAATTAGCTGTTGCCATCCACACCGCCCAGTTTTGTTGATTCTCCCAAAATCGCATTTCGTATTGCGGTCGGTAGCTTTTCATAGAGTTATCATTGACAAAAGGTAGTTATCAAAGTGTTTAATGGTCTGTATCCAAAAAAAATAAAAAAATATTTTAAAAAATATGAGCTTCGGCTTAATATATGTTTATCTCCTTAAATATTTTTCTTATATAAGGATTGGACTGAGGAATATGCCTATATGCATAATAAAGGTAATGTTCATTGCTAGATGTTTTTAAAAACATCTTAAATCCATTTATCTACGATAAAAAGTATAAAAAATGTTTACCCATACTTCGTATGTGAAATTGGTCTTTCTTGTGCAAATAGATACATTGATCATATATTTATTATTTTTCCACATTCACACGTACAGTCAAACCTATTAATAGCGGCCACCTATGGGGAAAAGCCAAACTGGACTTTCTACACAGGTAAACTCTGTATGCAGGTTCAGGTTTTTGAACAAATGCCATGCAGAGAATACCATTATTGTTATTATTATTATTATTATTATTATTATTATTATTATTATTATTATTATTTTATCAACAGATTTAGTTTAGTGCACTATTCAACAAAATCATAAAATGCATGTATATGTTGTTCTCTTTCAAAGTTAATTAATTTTAACTAATTCTTTGTTGATTTCTTCCTATAATCTGTTAATTTTCTCAACGGTAATACGATTTTATGATCGTTGATTTAACACACTATTTACATATTTGGTATTTTGTATTTTGTTCTTCCATTTCTTCTATCATTATGTTTTTGTTAAATTTGCAACATTTTAGATCTGACGGTACTATTTATTTCAGTAGTCTAATTTTGATTACTACCAGATTACTTTAAAAACAAGTGTATCTTCAAAATCTATGATTTGGCACACTGCTAAAGACGTACAAGATTTAACTTCATTCATGTCCTGTAAAAACTCTAATCATATTAACTGATTTTTGGTTAATTTTGTAGTAATTCTTTGTAACAGAAGGGTCAATAAATGTGCTAAAATTGAACATGGTAAACATTTTGTCCTGGAATGGTGTAGTGTCGCGAAGCACATGTACTGTTGGCGTTTGTGTCACCATTGTTATACCTCCTTTTAATGAAATTTGAAAGAAGTCTAATATTTTAATGATTGAATCAACATTCGTGTCATTTTTATTGCATTGCATTTTATTCACAATCTCGTATTCCAGCTTGTAGTCTTTAACATGCTTTACAGCTTTTTGTGATGTAGCTGGAGTCAAATTCATCTTTTTTAATGGTATCGTTTTTTATTTCTTCACTAATTTAATTTCTTATCCTACTAAATTATTAATCACATTATTTACATTTTAGTCGACCTATCACATTTTTCATGTGTACTATTTTGCTATTACTGGTGATATCTTTTATATTTACTTATTTCCCTCTTTTCTCGTGATCAAAATACTTTCGCATGCAGTGCATCTTTTAATTCCTTCATTATCTAATGTGCTGTTCTTCTAACTCTATAATATTCTAGCAACTCGTTATATTTATTCAAAAAATCCAAAAGTTGTAATGCTGTTTAATGCTTTACTCTCTGTCTTGTGCTTCCTTCAGCAACTATTTTAATGTCATAATGTTTCCAGCTGGTTCCCAAATGTTAAAATAGTCACATATCATTTCCATTTTACCAGCATACACTATTTTCCTTTCATTCTTTTAGTTTTGTATGTGGTCATATTGTTTGTCACATGTAGATAATTCTAGTTCATAAAATATATCCTCTCCCTTCATGCCTTCCAGTTTAATAAAAATGGATCACCTAAAATTACTTGCCTGATTTTAAATATTTCCTCTGTAAAGTTAAGGAAGTAACCTTTTCAATTTTTTTTTTTTTTTTTTTTTTTTTTTGTATTTCAAATTTCTGTTTCACCTATTTTGAATTTATTTAGTTGTTCCAAATGCATCAGTTGTGAAATAACCAAGTTGACTGATCCATACTATTAATATGTTTTCTTCCTTACTTCTTTCAACCGGATACGTGTCTGTTGATCTGGGATGAGTGTTATCATATCTCTCAATTAGCTTGGTAACCCATTTACTGGTTTCATTTTGAGTTAAATACTTCCACCTTCTTGTCTTGAGGATTCTGTTAAAATTTTCCGCTACATGTGATTTCTTGTCTGAGCAAGTTGAAAAGTTTTCGAAATTTTCCTTTTCCAGAAAACCCTTAACTTTCCGGTTATAGAACTAGTTTTCCTCATGAAACTATATCTTTTCAGGTTTTGGGTCTTTAAAGTTTTCTTTAAAAGCATTGTGTATGTCATCTATCTTTTACGTTTTCGCGTTGTCGGCCAATAAGTGAGAATTTTAAAAAAAAAATCTATCACTGTCAAAATATATTATACCTATTGTTATGTTTTTCATGTTTGTATATTATAATGCCTGCTTGCCACTCGTCATCTACTTGACCAACATAAACTGTTTTTTATTGTATGGAAATTTTTTCTCGCTTGCTTGTGCATTGTGTAGGTAGTGTTATGTACGATGTTTATATAACATTATAGATATTTTAGGAAATTATAAATGTTTCTTGACTTTAATATTTGCTTAAATCTTAATTTTGTTTTTCAGGAAAAACATGTTTAACTAGTGTCCTTGAATTAGGTTGTTTACTTCAGATTTGAGCTAAAGGATAGTTTTGATAAACAAAATGTTTACTGAATTTGAGGTCAAGGTTGATTTTTTTTACAGATAAAACTGGAAAATCCTTAGAGTTATGTGTAAAAAGTCATGTCCATACAAGTAAAATTCCATTAAGATGACACATATTCTAGAACATTCGGTCATGTGACCAGTCTTTATATATACCATGTTTAGTGGACAGTTTTTCAGTTTCGACATTACAATCAGTCATGTAAAGAGCTATTACAGTTGTGGAAAGTCATTCCAAATTCTAAGAGAGGAATTATTTTATATATTCATTGGATTGTAACAGTGCTCATAAACTTTTGGATTTTTAATTGATGATTTTGGAATTTATGTGAACTTATTCAGAGATATTTAGGAGTACTTCATTTTGACATCAGCACATTAAAGACTACTAGTACATCAGGACTTTAAAGACCATTGGCATATCACAACATTCAAGGATACCCGTGCATTCGGAACATTCTATATTAGGACTTGTGATTAGAACACTAATTCTTATTGGACTATTTGGATTTTAATACATATTACTGTAAGTGTCTTTTTGATTTTACATCTTAATTATCTAGAAATAAATTGCTTGTTGATTTTTACTTGAGTTGTTGATTTCACTTTCTTTCTGTTACATTTTTCTAGACCATAGAGTCGTAACAGTAGATTTTTCGGTCAGCCATTCTTTGAGTTCAGAGTATTTTATTTGAGCGATATTTGTGCAAGCAACATCAGGATAGTAGAAAGATGTCTCAATTACGGTTCTTAATTGTCAGCCAAACAGTATACAAAACTTCAGAGTGTTATGTATGATGTCTGTATAACATTATAAATATTTTAGAAAATTATAAATGTTTCTTAACTTTAATATTTGCTTAAACTTTAATGTTAAGTATAATGTTGACATATTTAGCTATTGCCCTTGAATAAGGTTGTTTACTTAATATTTGGGTTCAAGGACGGTTTTTGTAAACAAGTTGTTTATTCCATTTGAGGTCAGGGTTGATTTTGTTTACAAATAAAACCAGAATTTCCTAATAGTTATATGTCAAAAGTCACACACACACAATTTAATATTCTAGAACGTTCTGTCATGTGACCTATCTTTATATATACTATGTTTAGTAGACAGTTTTACAGTTTCGACCTTACTATCATTCTTTAAAAGAGTTATTACAGTTGTGAAAATAGTTCCAAATTCAGAGAGAGGAATTATTTAAAATATTCATTGGATTATAAAAGTGCTCGTAGACTTTTGGATTTTTTATTTTTAACTGATGATTTTGGGATTTATGTGAACATATTCATATATATTCTGGAGAATTTAATTTTGGCACATCAGCACATTAAAGATTAATGGCACATCATTACATTAAATACTATTGGTACATCAACACATTCAAGGGTACAGTCATTCATTCGGAATATTCTATATTTAGGACTTGTGATTAGGACACTTAGGATTATTGGATTATTTGGATTTTAATTCACATTACTGTAGTGTCTTTAGAAGTTTCACTTTAATTGTCAAGAAATAAATTGCTTGTTGATTTTTACTTGATTTATTGGTTTCACTTTCTTTCTGTTACATTTTTCTTAGACCATAGAGTCGTAAAAAGAGATAAAATGTATTTGGGCGTTATCAGCAAGTTAACAGGACGACCATCTAAAATAGGTACTTTTATTTTCAGCAATCTACAATGTTTCTTCAATCCTTTCAAACGTATGAATAATTTCAAATTTTGCCATTCCTGTGGTTAATTCAAAAACATTTACTTCACCGTTTGTTGTTTTAAATCTTACTTTGTTTTCCATAAATTGTATCTCTGTTTTTGTTGAATTTTCAAGTTGTTTTGTGAATTTAGTCGAACACAAATTTGTGTATTTACTCATATGAGATACGTAATTTATTTATTCCCCATACTGTATTGTTTTCACCATCTTGCTATCATAGTTTTTTTTAAATACTTATTTCGATATTATTATCATTAAATAACTATGTAGATTAACATCTTTTGTAAAGGATTGTTGTGCATCTTTCTTGTGTTTGAATTTATAAAAAAAAGAACAACATTATATTAACAGTGTATTCTGTTTTGTAACACAACTAACTTTGACCACACTTCTCTCCCTTTCAAACTTGTAAACAAATACACATTATCTCTTGATACCCATATTGTTGCCTTCATATTAAAGTCAATAAATGAAATATTTCTACCATAACCTCTATGAAAACTGTTGATTTCAAAACAATGTAGCTTTTCGACATTATCTATATAGTGTTAAAGAATTCCCTTTAGTTTCGTGCATGTTAATGCGAAAGACAGAAGCAATGTATACATTGGTCCATGAACCTGGGGCTATATTTATTTTATAAAAAAATATTAATGGTCCTTACATCTTCTCACATAGGGATACGAGGACGTTCTTCTTCAACAGCTCTCAATAGCACCTTCGTTGTTTTAATCAGATTGAAACTGGTTGAGTGATCTAGAACTCGAATATAGTTACTACTGTCCAAAACGGCGGAGCATGTATATTGTTACGGGTATATAGTTACTACTGTCCTATATAGCGGAGTATTGTCTCCTTCCCAGCTAGTCACAGTAAAGATAAACATGGCTTCGCTTCGTGAGATATGTAAGGGGATTCCTCTTAAACCCTTGCCCCTACCCCGACCCCGAGACAAGTCTGTCACACACGCACCAGTTCGGACACCCAATTTGACTCCAGAAGAAGAGCGGGTGAGTGTGTAATTTTAAAAATTCACCTTTTGCCTCCGTCGATTCTGCTTAGTAGCTACTTGTTCTGATACCTTGCCATGTGTCCTTAATTGAGTGCAATACAGTCTCCAATCATTTCAGCGATAATTGAATTCGTGACCGGTCATCAAAATGTTATCGCACTGCAGAAAGTTTTTCTTCTACATTCGGGTTATTAACCAAGGTTTTGAGGTCATTCGTACTTATTAGTAACGAATCTTGAATGAGTTGTTACAAATCATACAGGTACGATGGCCGATGTAGTGGCCGACAGATAACACCACAGAGACAATACTTTGTACTTGTACACAGCTATTGTAGTACCCTAGCGTCGGCGCCCGCATATGTAAAACGTGTATCCATATGTACATCCTAATTAATTGTCAAACATTCATTCTTTCTAGGTCCTAGGCAACAGTTTGGAGTGGGTTTCATAGCATCAACCCCCTGGAAGGGGGCTAACTGTACATACATGTACATTAGTTGTACATTCTTGATGAAGTTTATGCATTTAGCTTTCATATTTTATAGGATTATGTTAAGGTTTTGCATTTAGCTCATGACCAGATATGTTTTTTGCATTCTACACACACACACACAGTCATAGATTCATGAAACTTGTTGAGGGGATGCACCTTGACAAGTACTGCACCCTCATCACCAATATGTGACACTGTTTATATTTCATGCTTCACTTGATTTTCTTGTGGTTTAAGTTTATTTTGCAAGATCTGTTCATGATAGAATCATTTAACTATGTGATTGTATGTATCTCTATTAGTACCACACCCTTACCACAGAGGAAGGTCACTGTGACCTACATTTCACAATTTATTGGCTTAGGTTAAGTTATTGCAGTTAGCTCATTTTTATTGTTGTTGCACCCTGTATATATACATTGTTACACCGAGATTCAGTTGGTGATAGGATGCATCTTGATGAGTACTACACTTTCATTCCAATAATAGTTCACTGTGATCTATATTTCATGATTCATTAACTTCGGTTAAATTGTGTGTTTTAAGTTTATTCTCAAGCTCTGTTCATGCTAGTATTATCACATGAGATGATTGTATGACTCTCTATTAGTACCACACCCTTACCACAAAAGAATGTAACTGTGACCAACATTTCACATTTTTCTGGCTTAGGTTACATGTAAGTTTTGGGGTTTAGCTCAAAACCAAAAAGGTTTCATGTAGCTCTCTGTATACATACTGTTGTACCAAGATTCATGAAAATAGATGATGGGATGTATCTTGATGAGTACTACACCCTCATCACAAAAATATATCACAGTGACCCATATTTTATGCTTCACTGCTTTGGTTTCAGTCACAAGCCCTGTTCATAATAGAATCATCAAACAATGTGATTGTATGCATTCCTATTAGTACCACACCCTTACAACAAAAGAAGGTCATTGTGACCTACATTTAACATTTTACTGGCTTGCATTAAATTTTTGCATTTAGCTCATGACCACATGATGTTTTATCTACTGTATAATACTGATATACCTGGAATCATGAAACATGGCGAGAAGATCCATCTTGATGAGTACTACACCCTTATCTTAAAAGTAGATCACTGTGACCCATATTTAACATTTCAGTGACTTTGGTTAGAGTTGATGTTTTTGATGTTCATACTGCAGTCATTTAACTAGGTGATTGTGTACATCTCTGTTAGTATCACACCCATACCAAAAAGGTCACTATGACCTATATTTCACATTTTACAGGCTTAGGTTAAGTTGTTGCACATAGCTCATGACCACATAGATTCTTAGCATGCTCTGTGCATGCTATCCTGTATAGAATCATAAAACTTGGGAATGCATCTTTATGAGCACTACTCCCTCATTTCAATATTAGGTCAATATTGACCTTATTTTATGCTTCACAGACTTATGTTAAATTTTGCTTGATGCTCATTTCTCAGGCACTGTTTATGCTAGAATCCTGAAATTGATGATGGTATGCATCTCTGTTACTACCACACTCTAACAACAAAAGAGGCTCATTGTGACCTAATTACTGGCTTTGGTTAAGTTTCCATAGTTAGCTTACAACCACACAAGTTTTAGGCATGTTATATCCTACCTAGAATAATGAAACTGGATGAGTGGATGCATTGTGATAAGTTCTACATACATTTTGCCAAGAGGTCTCTGTGACCTATATTTCATGATCAGTGACTTTCTTCAGATTTTGTTTTAAAAGTTAATTTTTTGGATGTCGTTTACATTCCAATCATGAAACTGGATAATTGGATGCATCTCTGTATGTACACCCAAAGAAGGTCACTGTGACCTACATTTTAGTTAAGTATTTGTACATGGACCCATTTAACAAAATGTGTACATGTACCAATTTTTAGCTCTACTGGTCATAGACCAGAAGAGCTTATGGGATGGTTTTTCATCCATCTCTCATTAGTCATCCTTTTTCTGTCCATTAGCACAAGTTTGTTATTGCTACTCCTCCTAAACTACTTGGAGGATTGCCATGAAACTTCACACACACATTCATCCCATGGTCTAGTTGGTCCAAAATGAAAATGGTGCTGCTCAGACATCTAATATGGCTACTACAGTGGCCATCTTGAAAATCTTGTTATTGCTACTCTTCCTGAATTGGTAGTCATATCAATATGGGGTTTTCACTGAAAGACTTTTTATGATGCCTGGTTGGTGCTAAATGAAAAATGGTGCTGATATGATGTCCAGTATGGCCATCTTGAAAATCATCTTATTGCTACTCCTCCTGAACGGAAAGTCATATTGACATGGGGTTTTCACCAGAAGACTTCATATGATATCTAGTTGGTTCTCGATGAAAAAAGTTCCAATCTGATGTCCAATATGGCCACCTCAGTGGCTATCTTGAAAATATTGTTATCGCTACTCCTCCAGAATGGATGGTCATATCAACATGGGATTTTTACTAAGAGACTTCTTATGATGACTAGCTGGTCCTAAATGAAAATGGTGCTGCTCAGACACAGTGGCCATCTTGAAAATCTTGTTTTAACTACTCCTGAATGAATGATCATATCAGCATGGGATTTTCACTAAAAAACTTCTTAAGATGTCTAGTTTGTCATAAATACAAATGGTGCCAATCTGACCTCCAATATGGCTGCCACAATAGCCATCTGAAAAATGTTATTATTGCTAGTTCTACTCAACGGCAAGTCATATCAACATGGGGTTTTCACCAGAAGACTTCTTACAATGCCTTGTTGGTCCTAAGTTAAAATGGTGCTGATCTGATGTCCAATATGGCCACCATGGTGGCCATCTTGAAAATATTGTTATGGCTACTCTTAAATGGAAAGTTATTTTGACATGGGTTTTTCATCAGAAGAGTTCTTATAGTGTCTAGTTGGTCCTAAATGAAAATCATGCAAATTAATCCTCAATATGGCCACCATGCTGGACATCTTGAAAATATTTTTATCTCGACTCCTCCCAAATGGATGGTTATATCAACATGGGGTTTTCAGCAGTAGACTTGTTATGATACCTAGTTGGTCCTAAATGAAAATGGTGCCAATTGTGCATCCAATATGCCTGCCAGGATGGCTGTTTTGAAAATCTTGTGGTCGCTACTCCCCCTTAATAGCTGGTCATATTGACATGGTGTTTTCACCAAAAGACTTAAAATGATGTCTACTTATTCGTAAATGAAAATGGTGCCAGTCTGACATCCAGTATGTCCACCATAGCAGCTAATTTGAAAATCTTGTAATCGCTGAAGAATATCAGAGATGGTTTCAACTCTCAGCAGTTAAAAGGAAGAAATAGTCTTATCTTGAATTCCTGGAAATTCTTTTTGCCTGGTAAAGCATGAGTCTCTTTGAGGGACTCTTGTTTTTACCTTGAAATGTAGACCTGTCATGTATACATTTTAGCAAAATGTGTACATATACACTGTACAGTCGTTAGCTCTACTGGTCATCGAGCAGAAGAGCTTATGGGATGGCCTGTTGTCCATATTCTTTCCTTTACCACAAATTTGTTATCACTCCTAAACTACTTGGCGGATATCTATGAAACTTTACACACACAATCATTTCATGGTCTAGTTGGTCCTAAATGAAAATGGTGCAGCTTGAAAATCATGTTATTACTACTCCTCCTGAATGGATGGTCATATCAGCATGGGTTTTTCACTAAAACACTTCTTATGATGTCTAGTTGTTCCGAAATGAAAATGGTGCCTTTTGGACATCAGCTATGGCTGTCACAGCAGCCATCTTGAAAATGTTGTTATTGCTACCCATTTTGAATGGGTAGTCATATTGACATAGGGTTTTCACCAGAAGACTTCTGATGTTGTCTAGCTGATCCTAAATCACAATTGTGCTGCTTGGACATCTAATATGGACATCAGAGTGGCCCTTGTGAAAATCTTGTTATTGCTACTACTCCTGAATGGATGGTGATATCAACATGGGGTTTTCACTAAAAGACTTCTTATGATATCTAGTTGGTCAAAATGAAAATGGTGCCAATCTGATGTCCAATATGGCCACCATGGCAGCCATCATGAAAGTCATGGTCATATTGACATGGGTTTTCACCAAAAGACTTCATGTGATATCTAGTTGGTCCTAAATGAAAATGGTGCTGATCTGACATCCAATATGGCCACCATGGCTGCTTCAAAATCTTGTTAATACTACTCTTCTGTAATGGAAAGTCATATCAGTGTGGGGTTTTCACGAGAAGACTTATGTTTGATTGGTCATAAATGAAAAGGGTGTCAATCTGATGTCCACTATGGCTACTATGGCAACCATCTTGAAAACCTTTTTATTGATACTTGTCAAAAATGGAAAATCTTATTGACATGTGGGTTTTCACCAGAATACTTTTTATAGTGTCTAGTTGGTCTCAGTGAAAATGATGCTGATATGACATCCAATATGGCCATGTGGGCATCTTGAAAATCTTGTTATCGCTACTCCTCCTGATTGGATGGTCATTTTCACATGGGGTTCTCACTAATAGACTGCTAATGATGTCAATTTGGTCCTAGATGAAAACTGTGCTGATCTTATGTCCAATATGGCCACTGCAGCGGCTAATTTGAAAATCTTTCCACTGATGGTTTCAACACTTATCTTGAAAATCCTGGAAATTCCTTCGGTCAGGAGAATCAGTCCCTTTGAGGGACTCTTGTTTGAAATTTTCAGTTGTAGACTGGCATTACCATGGTTTAGAAAAATGTGTTCATGTACAAATGTATGTTCCTTTGGTGTTGTACTCTGTCTGCTGCTATTGGCCATCATATATATGAGAAATATGAAACAAGTTGAATTTTCTCAACTGAAAATGAATAAACAAGTTCAGAAATTTAAAATGTCTAAGGTTACCAGGAGCTGGCGATGATTTATGTAAATATGATGTCTTTATTTCCATTTTATGGCTTGTGATGGAAGACTATTTACTCCCATGTATTTCAGATAAATATATGAAAACTTGTGCGGGTTAATCACAATATAGCTTCCTCGCTGTCAAAAAACACCATGCTGCGGTAGAGAGACGCAGCGATGGTGCAGTAATGCTGAGAAATGATGTAGTTACGGTACAGTTCTTTTATGAAGAAAAGTTTGCATTGTTGATATTACTTATATTTTTCATGAGTTTTGATCAACAAGTGTCCTATGGACTATTTAAATACGGCATTTCATTTTACGAGACAGGCAGGCCCATGTAGTTTTATTAATGCATGAGAAATTGTTGAAATAATTAAACCGTGGACCTTGTGCTAGAATTTCTTCCAAAAATTTGAGGGTCAGATAGTGAAGAATCCTGGACTTTTTCGTCTGATGGCAGACCGAGTTCAGTCTCAAAGTGTACCTGCCTATTGTTGCCATATCGTGGACACTTAACATGGATTTAGTGTGTCTGTCATTTGCAGAACATTCGCATAGTGGTTGCTCTCAATTAAGTTTGGAAACTCCATAATGAACTACAGTGATTGGTTGGTAGCTTGGCTGATACCCAACCTAAATTGGTAAGCCTATGTCACTGGTAAATAGTAATTTTCTGTCTCCTGATTGGTTAGTCAGTGACATCATTCCCACAACAGTGAGTTAATACCCATAACAGCTACCAGTAGATTCATTTTTAAAAAAAAAAGAACAGCATTGAAATTTGTGTTGCTTTTTATTTTTTATTGTTCTATCAGTAAAATGTTGATGCTATGATTTCATTGCCAGTAATTGCAAAATTTCTGTTTATCCTTGAGCAAACCTCTAATGTCAGCTTTGTAATTTTAAGTAAACTACAAACTTTGGATCTCGCTCCTCCATAATAAATCCCAGCTGTCTATGATACTAAGCTTTTTATGCACTGAGAAGGCCTTTCGTTTGGTTCCCATGCTATTTTTGATCATGTTTGCGAATGATTAGGATAAACCACTGATTAATGTTATATACTTTAACGATGATATTCATATGATAATCGTTAAATTGGTGTTCCATTGGTCAGTAAAAAGGATTTCACTTGACAAACGACCTTGACCATTAACGTTTACGCAGGTAGGATTTGAGTGCCTTTTGAACATTTTTTGTTTTACCTCTTTTACTTCATTTGATATAGAAGATGTCATTTAAATGTGATAATACAAAGTAGGTCTACTTTTAATTGATTGTAACAAATGCAACAAACATTTCTGCGAGTCATAGATCAAAACATAGTTGGCGCTTAATAAGGTTGTCACGGAAATGCTCACGGGTATCGCTGTTACGGTCGATTGACATGTTTGAATAGAAGACATAAATTTAACTTAACAAGACTTATTTAATTGGTTATTACTGGTATTTCTTAGTGTTGCCACCAGTAATCATTACCAACATTTTTATTGCTCAATATTTAATTGTGTTCTTTTTTTAAGTTGTGAATTTCATTATATTGATTCCACAGACTAATTGCCATTTTTCATGATAAAATAAGCAATATATGAAGGTTTCATTTACTAATTTTGAATGAAATTTTGTTCACATTCAGCAGATGGGGGCCTATTGTCTTTGTATTTTCTGTATACAAATGGGATCCAGACCTGCCCCTGCATTATAAGTGGATTTGCAAGTTGTCTTGGTGGATTAAAACAAGTAATATTTATAATAACACTTCATGACATCACTCAGATGTTTTTGAAAGTCTTTTTATTCTGAGCTTTTTTCAGATATATAGAACCTTACATTTGTGCTCATTTCAAATGAAATTCATAAACTCCTCAATTTAATTTCAATGTTTTGCTCACCAAAGCTCACAGTAGATTGAAATTATTCAATGCATTTCACACATTTCATTTGTATATAGATGCTTTAGCACTGTATTCTATAAATGAGGAAGAAACTCAAGATCAAGCTCACTTTTTGAGGAAGAAACTCAAGATCAAGCTCACTTTTTGAGGAAGAAACTCAAGATCAAGCTCACTTTTTGAGGAAGAAACGCAAGATTAAGCTCACTTTTTGTGGAACAAACTCAAGATTAAGCTCACTTTTTGTGGAACAAACTCAAGATTAAGTGCATTTTGAGGAAGAAACCTCAGATCAAAGTCACTTTTTTGAGGAAGAAACTCCAGATCAAGCTCACTTTTTGAGGTAGAAATTCAAGTTGAAACTCACTTTTTTGAAGAAGAAACTCAAGATCCAGCTCACTTTTTTGATGAAGAACTCAAGATTAAGCCCAGATTTTGAGGAAGAAACTCAAGACCAAGCTCACTTTTTGAGGAAGAAACTCAAGATCAAGCTCACTTTTGAGGAAGAAATTTAAGATTAAGCTCACCTTTTTGATGAAGAAACTCAAGATTAAGCTCATATTTTGAGGAAGAAACTCCAGATCAAGCTCACTTTTTGAGGAAGAAACTGAAGATCAAACTCACTTTTTTGAGGTAGAAATTCAAGAATAAGCTCACTTTTTGAGGACGAAACACAAGATTAAGCTCACTTTTTGAGGAAGAAACTAGCTCAATTTTTGAAGAAGAAACTCAAGATCTAGCTCAATTTTTGAGGAAGAAAATTGAGATCTAGCTACATTTTTGAGCAGGAAACTCAAATCAAGCTCACTTTTTTGAGGAAGAAACTCAAAATCAAGCTCACTTTCTCCAGCTTAAATCCCCATATTCACATATTATACTTTAAATACATCTATATAATGAAAAGTTTGCATGCTAGTAAGAAAACCAAAGTTAAGAAAATCATTAAAGTTCTGTAAGGCTGACTTCATTCTGATCAAAATTACCGAATGTTTAAGATTTTACACTTTGAGCATGAGATTGAGTTTCCTGCTCAAACAGTTATGAGGATATGGGGCCTGATGTGGTTTGTATATGGAATGGGTTTATGTGTCTATTTCTTTATCACTCAGAATCATTTATTCTTCTTCAAGGAGAAAGTACAGGCCCTCTTGTCCTATTCTGAATCAAGAAGTGTTTTTACATTTTAAGCCCAACAGTAGAAGTAGGTGACCAGTAGAGTTGGTATCAGTGGTTTTGGTACATTTCAAAACCATATGAAAGCTTTGTGTACATGTTTCTAAAGTAGAATCAGACAAAAATGGCAACAGCACATTGAAGCCCAAGCTTCTGCTCTACCTCTTAGTTAAGGCACTAGATTTGTTTTGGCATAATATATTTGTTATTCTTTCTCAAAGCAAAGAAAATGTTCACTTAAACAGAAAAAGTTTTTGTATAGTCACATGATTGTGATAACTGCCGTAATCATCATGACATTAAATTCACAAAGAGTTGGAGAAAATAAAATAAAATGCTTTAAATTCAACAGGTTTTATCATCATATAGTTTGTAAGTATGCAAAACAGCTATTTACAGGGAAAATGATATTATGAAGTTGTCAGATAATTCGAGTGGAGAGAAGGCTCCATTTGATATATATATATATATATATATATATATAAAAAATAGAAATCATAAAAGTTTACACAAAGTTGTCTAACCTGCATTATTAAGCCGCGGTGGCTCAGTGGTTAGTGTGCCAGACTCATAACCGAAAGGTTGCAGATTCGAATCCTATCATTGGACCAGCCTGGGTCAGCTACCATGATGTGTTCTTGGGCAAGGCACTTTACTCCAATTGCCTTGGCACTAAATATAGACCAACTTGTGTTGCTGTGCCATAAAGCACCAAACCAAATCAAACTAACCTGCATAATATCAGATATCAGGATATGTAAAGGTAACACTTGTCTGTGAGCGATGGCAACAGCATCTAAAATATTCAGGTTTTGTTTAAAGCTTTTTAAAAATTGTTTCTTATTTCTCAATTTAAGCTTGCACTGCGGAATGCTCTCCGTTACTTTCCTTCTGAAGTTCATGAGAAACTGACCACAGAGTTCGTGGATGAACTCAGGAACTATGGACACATCTACATGTACAGATTCATGCCAACAATTGAAATGAGGTATTAATACACAGATATATAGTCAGATATTTTGAGGCTTTGTACAGTGAAACACGTATAAGAGAGCCATCTTTGGGACTGACCTAAACAGTGTGCTGTAACATGAAGATGACTGTTATATCAAGGTTACTTTTATATGAAATGTATTATTTTGGTTTTGGAAAATGTGGCTGTCTTATAAAGATGGCTGTCATTACAAAGGTAGCTCTTAGAGTATGTTTGACTGTAGTTCCTTTATACTATGTACCCAACATTGGCTAGCAGTTGACTTTAGACCCAGGATTCATAAATCTTCTTCTGTATATAAAATAGACCCTGAACTCAAGGTTTAGATATCATACACCCAATGTAGGTCAAATTTTGAAATTGTATAGGACTGTTGAATGAGATTTAAATATATATACTGTATTATGCAAGTATCTTCTGTGTAGCTTTTGAGATATTTGATTGTAAGGCTTCAATGTTGACCAAAAATGTCTAAGTGTATACATAGTGTACAATAATTAAAACAATGCCATTGAATCAGAATGATTAAAAACTCAAACTTTCCCCCAATCTGCAGTTTAGACTTACAGTTGATGGCTATTTATATGTAAACCATTAACAGTGTGCATGCCGAACCTTGTTCAACTTGCATTTATTTCATTTGCTGTATGTCTTTTAAATTTTATTATGACAGGATTCACTGTTTAATATATCTGACAATTTAGGTAAAGCATTCTTAGTATTGTCCTGATATTGTTTTGTACAGCTACATATTCATATCATGAAAATATCAATAATGCAAGCTGACATACTGCCTGTACATGTACATGTATTATGGATGCTTTTTTAGGACCTACAATGACTACAAGAAACTGCAGTGGCTTATAAACTTGAAACAGTGTTTCTTGAAAGTAAAATGTTACTCATCAAAGGTTCTGGCTACAAACATGTTGTTTTAAAAGTAAATAATGTGGTTTAAAAAAAAAATTGTCAGCTAGTTCAGTAAATCAATTTGATATGTAATGTTATGTAATGTGAGGTACAACCAATTCTGATGAACTTTGGCTGAAGTATGATCTTGGTGAATTTTCTTTTATATTATATAAGCCACATTGAGAAAATAAATATGTCAAATCCCTGTTTTTATTCAGAATTATTAAAGATAACTTCAAAAAAATAACCGCAGTTCTTTAATATGGTACATAGGAACCCCACCCCCTTTAAATGTAACTCCTTATCTCCTAACATAACATTTCACCATGTTCGACTTGATAATACATGTACATGTAGCTGCTATTGTTTCACCCCATAAAGCTATAAAGCAAAGATTTAATGAAGATGTGTGTTTGTTTTTCAGATTTCTGTACCCAATGAACAGGGACAACTGATTTTTCAGTATTCTTCTTCCCCCTCTTCTAACACTCTCTTGCTCACTCACTAATTTTCTCCTGATGATTGTCCAGATGATATGTCTGCATCCTTTTTTTGAACATTTAGAAGGATTTTCATCATTTGTATACAAAATTAAAATGAGCAGTTATGGCCTACTTAGAAACATGTTCATAATACTTCCTGGTTTGGCACAGTATAAGTGGTAGATCCCTATTTTCTGCATCTTTCTTCATTTTGAAATTTTGAAACAAGGAAAACAATAGCCCATTTTTCTTTTTTCATCACAATTTCTGACATTATACTGCACAAAATCTGTCATTAGCTCACCTATGAAGTGGAGGTAAGCTGTTGTACCACCCCTGCTATCAGCGTCTGTGCAGATAAAAGCATATACATATTTACCCTCTCACTGAATGTCAACCATTCTTTCTTCATAGGTCCTAGGCAACAGTTTACAGTGGGTTTCATAGCATCTACCCCAGAGGAGGGGCAGAGGGGGCAAACTTTCTTTATATATGTACATTAGTTGTACATTTTTGGTTAAGTTTTTGCATTGAGAGGATACCAGGAGTCATGAAATTTAGTGAGGGGATGTGTCTTGATGAGTACTATACCCTCATCACAAAAATAGGTCACTGTGACTCATATTTCATACTTCACTGACTGTGGTGAAATTTTGTTTTAAGTTTATTTCTCAAGCACTGTTTATGCAACTATAATCATCAAACTAGATGATTGTATGCATCTTTATTAGCACAATAGAAGGTCATTGTGACCTGTATTTCACATTTTACTGGCTTATGTTAAGTTTTTGCTTGTAGCTCATGGTCACATTGGGTTCTTTTGGTTATTTTTATCTACTGTATAAAACTGTTATACCTGGAATCATGAAACTTGGCAAGAGGATGCATTTTGATGAGTAATGTCTACACCCTCATCTTAAAAGTGTCATTGTGACCCATATTTCATATTTCACTTTTCTTCAATATGATGTTTTTACTGTTCAAGTTTTAATCATTTTTAACTTTGTTACAGAATTATATATATTTTTTCTTTTAATAGTGGTATAGTTTATTAGTTTGTGATCTCTGTTCTTAGTCTAACAGCTGTCGTCTTGTGAGTACACACACGGTAATTGGATCAATATTTCACTGAGTACATTGGACTTGGAATTGTCACTTGTAGCATTAGTACATCACGTGTTAGCACGTGAGGTTGAACTTTTGACCTAGATTCTATGATTCTTCAGTGTCAATACATTATTTACTGTTTATTAATGGTGGTACACTAGCACTTTGGAGATGTCACACATAACCAAGTTTCTGATTGGTTCGGAGAGGGTTACAATATTTCAAAATGCCCAGTTGTTTATCAAAGACGTAATGGGTTTTATTTTGTTTCTCCATAGTGGGAGACTATATTATAGAATTAATAGTAGCATTCTGGCATTCTTCATAGTTACATTGAATTGAGAGGTCATAAACGAATTTGGTTCATTTTGTGTGTGGGATATTCTGCTTTGGAGATCTATTTATTTTAATACAGTGCATTCTAGATTAGTACTGTTTCTTCAACCTTAATAATTATACAGCTCCGTGAAATTATCGGAAACATTTCTAGAACTTGTGATAGTCCATATTTGCAAGGATTACCTGGATATAACTTATTCTTATCAACACATTAGTACAGTGAAGGTTGCTTCATTCGGAACATATTACATTTGGAATATTTTGATTGACTTCTGGATCAGTGAACTTTAGAACAATTTAGGATTTTTAAGGATATTCTATACTGTAAGTTATTTTTAATTCTTTCACTTTAATTGTTTGTTGAAATATTTTAATATTTTAGGAAATTAAAGATTTGTATTTTAAATATTGAAAGCTTGTTTGAGTCTTTTCTTTTGTTACATTACCCCTAGTCGTAACAACTTGATGATTGTATACACATCTTAGTACTGTTACGACCCTATGGTAAGAAAAATGTAACAAAAAGAAAGTGAAACCAACAATGTTTGTAAAAATCAACAAACAATTTATTTCTAAATAATTAATGTGAAAATCAAAATACACTTACAGTATCGTGTATTAAAATCCAAATAATCCAATAATTATTAGTGTCCTAATCACAAGTCCTGTATATATAGAAACTATCAAATGTTCCGAATGAATGAATGTTCCAAGTTAATGAATCTTCGTAATGAACGAATGTTCCGAATGAATGGGTCTGGAATGTCCTGATGTACCAATGATAATGTAATCCCGATCATCTTTAAGAATGTTCACAGGCATTCAAAAGTTGTAAATATAAATCCAAAGGTTGATGAATACTTCAGGTAACTCCATTGGATGTTCCAATAAATAATTCTAGTCTAATTATTTATACAGCATTACAATATTACAGAACTACAAGATAACAGCATGACTATATTTCCAAACATCTGATGATTCCAAAGGCTGATCATAAAAACAGGTGTTTTCAACACAGGATTTAAAAATTGGAATGAATATAATTCATATGTCCAGGTCTTTTATATTCTTTGCAAATGGCGTATTTCACAACAGGAAACGTGTCATATTACGACCCAGAATGCAATACTAAATGCGTCATTTAGTGGAAATTTACTCTAAGAGTGGTAAACAGTTCTGACCTTGAACAAAAGGTCAGTAAATACCTTGTTGACATCTTTTTTCAAACTTAAAGTGCGACTTACTATTTGACACAATTTAAAGTACAGTCATAGGCCAAAAGTTTAGGCACATTAATAGATTCCATATACATAATTCCGTAAAAGTATTTCACCCATAACAAAAAAAGGTCACTGTTATCTATATTTCACAATTTACTGGCTCATGTTAAGCTTTTGCATTTAGCTCATGATTGCATGGGTCTTTCGGCATGCTATGTACATTCTATCTTTTCTAGACTCATAAAACTTCTGGATGCATCTTGATGAGAGAGCACTACTCCCTTTTTTCAGTAGTTGGTCATTATGACCAATATTTTATGCTTCACTGACTTGGGTTACAGTTTCTCTTTGATGTTCATTTCTCAGGCACTGTTCATGCTAAAATTGTGAAATTGAAGATAATATATATCTCTGTTACTACCACAACTTTACGGCAAATGAGGTTCCTGTATTTCATCTTTAACTGGCTTTGGTTAAGTTTTTGCATTAAGCTCATGACCACACTCGTTTTTGGCATATTAAATGCATACTATCATACCTAGGATCACAAAACTTGGTGAGTGGATGTATCTTGATAAGTTCTACATCCTTGTTGCAAAAAGAGGTCTCTCTGACTTGTATTTCATGCTTCAGTGACTTTGTTGAAATTTTGTGGTAATAGTTTAACTATTGAGTGTTATTATATACCTTTTACTAATATGGATTAAGTATTTGTGCTAATGATAATATCCATGTACCCGTGATAGACCTATATACACCCTTGCCACCAGTCACCAAAGAACTGCATGCTAGTAATAAAGGATGTAAATCAGGTGATTATATCTCCACAGAGAAAATGTACCTGATGTCATGTGACTGAGTTTTGATATGTCAGTAAACTCTATTATTACATGATCTATTATTTAAAATAGTGCTTCTGTAATCTGATCTCACATGATCTATTATTTTAAATAATGCTTCTGTAATCTGATATCACATGATCTATTATTTAAAATATTGTTTCTGTAATCTGATATCACATGATCAAAGGCTATGAATAAATTGAATTTGTAAAATAAAATAAAATTTAAAAATATTGAATTATTCAAAATTAAACTTTATTACACTTCACTTTGTTCGTCTAGGCAAATATCTGAAATTATATGTCAAAATAATTCGGCCATAATGTAAGGTTGTTGTTGACTTTTAAAAACAGAATGCTTTCAGAGACATGCAATAAATATTGAATTTTTTTTATAAGAATTAAGAGTTACCTGTGGGTGAAGCCTACATCGATGCAACATCCATGAAGTCGGTGGGAATTTTTGGTCGGGAGTAATTTTAGATAAACAATGAATTGAGATAATTTAAATTGTTTTAAAATATAATTTTTAATTACTTTGATGCTACAGTAGACTATTATAACCTATAGATGACCTTTAGATTGATCACAGGGAAGGTGACTTGCAGTGTCTTGAAGGGGTAAGAAACTGGAAGGGCCAGAGAAAACAATAACTGAGAAATCATCCATGCTTTGATGTATCACCAGGAGGTAATGTGAAATACAGTCAAAAACTCTTTAAAGTCACATGCTGTTTAATTTCATATTTTTTTAGAGCTTATCCAATAGAAGAGTACCCGTCTGTCTGTCAACAGGCTGCTGCCATCATGCATATGATTATGAACAACCTGGATCCACATGTGGCACAGTTTCCACAGGAACTCGTTACATATGGAGGAAATGGCCAAGTTTTCTCAAACTGGGCACAGGTAAATGTCATCAAGTGATGTCCATTCTGGTGATAAAATCATGCTTTCAAGTCCTGAAAATGTCTGGAGGTCTCATAAAAGCTGAGACAAGGTGGAAAGACTCTAACGATAACTAGGCACATGATAGTAAAAATGATTAAACATATCCCAGGCAATAAATATTTTGAATGATAAGGAGTTCCATTGGTGACTATTTAAAAAAGTATTTCTAACTATTTCAGTACACCGAATAAGCCACCTTAAGACTGGATCTGAAAAAGAAAATACTATTACCGTATATACTCATGTATAAGCTTGGTCCAAATGCAAACAACATTGACCCTGATCTGCCATTGCATAATGTGCCAGCAGATCAGGGTCTATGTTGTTTGTTCTACTGATTAGTCCTTAGAAACTGCATCAACCTAGATCTGCTGTCGCATTATGCGATGGCAGATCTGGGTCTATGCAGTTTGCAGTTGGTATTGGCTTATACACCAGTATATACGGTAATTGAGAGAAATACTTTTTTCTTGCAGTTTTACTAATTTTCTTCAGGGGGTGGGGGTTTAATGGTCATCTTATTAAAGCTTTATGGTGGACATCATGAGTATAGAATGGATCCTGATGTATACAATCTTTTTGATTTGTATATTTGGCTATAATTTAATGCCAACTTCAATGCAAATGGGAAAACAACTAATATAAAAAACATTTTGTACACAATGTGTATGACATGAAAATAACACTTCTTTCTAATCTTAATTTTTAAATACATATGGAAAACACCGAAATATGGCTTATTTCCAATAAAAGATATTGTATTGTACATGTATTGTAAAATATTCTTGTCTGACATTACTTCAGTTCTTACTGGTGATGAAGTACCTGTCAGAGATGACACAGGAACAGACACTTGTCCTGTATTCAGGTCATCCCATGGGCTTATTCCCCAGCAGTCCATCAGCACCAAGAGTAGTTATCACAAACGGCATGGTGAGTTTTGTTTTAATTGCAAAATGAACAGAAATTAATTAAACACAATTTGAGAGCAGGGTCCGTTTGACTAATTTTCTTTTCTTTTCGTTTTTAATTTATATAGTTTAATAATTTTATATCACATAGCCTCGATGAGGAAAATCTACCAATTTACTTGAGTTTACACTGACTGTCAATAAATTCTCAAGGAGCAAAGTAAACTTTTCATCAGAGACAGAGATGTAAACCACTGACTATGTGACCATGACCAAGACCTTAGGGGCACAACGAAAATGTTCTACTACTGCCCTCTCTGCATTTGCATTGGTAATTAATTGCAATTTGGTGGGTCTATGTCCGCTTTAATATTTTATGGCTAACTTAGAGAAACTGCATTCATTTCTGTCCTGTTAGCGTGTCATCTGAATGCAGATCTTGGTGTCATGGCTCTTTGTAAGGTCACATCTCAAAGTTGTCGGACCTTAATGAATTCTAATTATGTTTTTGCAGTCCTTCTTGAAAACAAAGTGTTTGAAACATTGCACTTGGGGACTCTTGTTATATACTTAGGCACCAGGGGCAATGCTCATTCCTTTCAGATTCATGCATAAAGAGATTTAAATGCCACTTCCACTTGTTAGTTGAACTTTTTAGAAAAAAATCCAATTAAAAATTAATAAAGAATGATGCACATGTGCACACCCATCAGGTCTTATGCTGATGTTATTCATACCATGCAGTTCTGTAATCTACCATAACAATGCAACTACCTGTTGTTTCCATCTGCTCCCATAATTATAGATTAAAAATTAGCCTTCAGCCATGAGTCTTGTACAGAACATGCTGTTGAGGCATGATTCTAAATGGCCTGTAGTTTAACTGCTTTGCTCTCAATGAAAGTCTTATATCCCATAGAAAACCCAACAAAGATTTGTCACAGGCTTTGGACAAATTGTGACTCTGCAAAATTGATTTTATATACTCTATGTTATTGAGTGAATAAATCTTTGTCTAGGTCTGTGCCATTTGGTCAAACATTACATGCAGTGCATTTGTAACTGTAAGACTGATTCAAATGTTCTTCCTTCAGGTGATTCCTAATTACTCCTCCAGAGATATGTACGAGAAGATGTTTGCCCTTGGAGTTTCAATGTAAGCTTTGTTTTTTCATAAATCACAAGAAACATATAAATAATTAATGTTTTGTATGGGTCATATTTTCCCCTAAAACACTGTAATTACAACCTTCATTCATCAACAGGAAACCTTGTTTTGTTTGTTTGTTTGTTTGTTTGTTTGTTTGGTGCTTTATGGCACAGCAACACAAGTGTGTTATTTAGTCCCGTGGCAATTAGAGTAAAGTGCCTTGCCCAAGGACACACCACGGTAGCTGACCCAGGCTGGTCCGATGGTAGGATTCGAACCTGCACCCTTTCGGTCATGAGTCCGGCACGCTAACCACTGAGCCACCGCAGCTCCCCAAAACATTGTTTTGAATTAAATGGTTGTATTGATTAGTATGATAATGTTATGAACAGCTTAAATGCTATCCTAATAACTGTTATCTGTCGAATCTTGACAGATGTAATTTAGAAATTGTTTGTTTTCATTAGTAAGTTTTAAATTGCCTATTGAACCTGAATTTTTTTACCAAAATATGCACAGGCTGTATTAAAGATATAGATCTTTGTCAGTTATGCTGTATTTTCCTTTCAGGTATGGCCAGATGACAGCAGGTAGTTTCTGCTACATTGGGCCTCAGGGCATAGTCCATGGAACCACAGTAAGTTTCTGTCTCTACTGGTCATATACCAGATAGTCCATGCAACCACAGTAAGTTTCTAACTCTACTGGTCATATAACAGATAGTCCATGCAACCATAGTAAGTTTCTAGCTCTAATGGTCATAGACCAGATAGTCCATGGAACCACAGTAAGTTTCTATCTCTAATGGTCATAGACCAGATAGTCCATGGAACCACAGTAAGTTTCTATCTCTACTGGTCATAGACCAGATAGTCCATGGAACCACAGTAAGTTTCTAGTTCTACTGGTCATAGACCAGATAGTCCATGGAACCACAGTAAGTTTCTACTTCTAATGGTCATATACCAGATAGTCCATGGAACCACAGTAAGTTTCTAGTTCTACTGGTCATATACCAGATAGTCCATGGAACCACAGTAAGTTTCTAGTTCTAATGGTCATAGACCAGATAGTCCATGGAACCACAGTAAGTTTCTAGTTCTAATGGTAATAGACCAGATAGTCCATGGAACCACAGTAAGTTTCTATCTCTACTGGTCAAATACCAGATAGTCCATGGAACCACAGTAAGTTTCTAGTTCTAATGGTCATAGACCAGATAGTCCATGGAACCACAGTAAGTTTCTATCTCTACTGGTCATATACCAGATAGTCCATGCAACCACATTAAGTTTCTAACTCTAATGGTCATAGACCAGATAGTCCATGGAACCACAGTAAATTTCTATCACTAATGGTCATAGACCAGATAGTCCATGGAACCACAGTAAGTTTCTATCTCTACTGGTCATATACCAGATAGTCCGTGGAACCACAGTAAGTTTCTATCACTAATGGTAATAGACCAGATAGTCCATGGAACCACAGTAAGTTTCTAGTTCTAATGGTCATAGACCAGATAGTCCATGGAACCACAGTAAGTTTCTATCTCTAATGGTCATAGACTAGAAGAGCATATGGGGTTGCCTGTTGTCCATTGTCTGCGGTCCGTCTGTCTGTTAACACAAGTTTGTTATCACTACTCCTCCTAAACTACTTGGAGGATTACGATACAATTTGACACATTTATTCCATGGTCTAGTGGCACACTATATAACTATTGTTTGACCTGGAATCATAAAACTTGATGAGGGGATGTGTGTTGATAAGCTCTACACCTTCATCACAAAAGTAGGTCATGGTGACTTATATTTCAAGCTCCACTGACTTTGGTTAAATTTTATGGTTTATATTTATTTCTCAAACTCTGTTCATACTAGAATCATCAAACTATATGATTGCATGCATTCTCTACTAGCATCATGCTCTTACACAGATGAAGGTCACTGAGACATACATTTTACATTTTACTGGCTCAGGTTAAGTTTTTGTGTGTTTAGCACATAGCCAGATAGTTTTTTTGCAACCTGTATGTATGCTGTTATTCCTAGATTCAGAATACTTAGTGAGGGGATTCATCTTGATGAGTATTACACCCTCATCACAAAAGTAGGTCACTATGACTTTTATTTCACATTTCATGACCAAAAGTAAAATTTTGATAGGTAATAAAACGTACAGATATTTGTGATGGCTTCCATCACTAGTGTTATTTTTTTCCAACTCCATCTAATGTTTTATGGGAAGAAAAAAAAAATGAATGCAAAATTATTTTCAGTCAGGCAGAAAAGGATGTCAACTGTAAACAAAATGATGAACTATGGATAAAACCTAAAAATTACTTTGTAATCCACAGGGAAAAAACTCATGATTAAATTTTATCTTTTACATTTATTTATCAAGCTCTGTAAGTGACTGTGATCCATATTTTAGACATCACTGACATTGGTTACATTTTGTGTTTTAAATGTATTTCTCAAGCTCTGTTTATGGTAGAATCATCCAACAATATGATTGTATGCATATCTGTTAGTACCACACCCTTACAACAAAAGGTCATGGTGACCAACATTTCACATTTTACTGGCTTAGGTTAACTTTTTGCACTTACCTCATAACCAAATAGATTTTTAGAAACCTGTATGCCATATACATGTATACTCACGTATAAACCGGGTCCAAATGCAAACAACATAGACCCTGATCTGCCATTGCATAATGCACTGGCAGATCAGGGTCTGTGTTGTTTGTATCTACTCATTAGACCTTGCAAACTGCATAGACCCAGATCTGCCGATGCATTATGCGACGGCAGATCTGGGTCTATGCAGTTTGCAGTTGGTATCAGATTATACGCGAGTATATACAGTATTAAAATAATTGTCCTGTTTTTATTTTTGTGCCAAGATTCCTGAAACTTTTTAAGGGTATGTATCCTGATCACCCTAGTCACAAAAGTAGGTCACTTCTTTCTTGCTTCATTTACTTGGGTTCAGTCTCAAGCACTATTCATGCCAGAATCATCAATCTAGATGATTGTATGCATCTCTGTTAGTACCACATCCTTACAACAAAAGATGGTCATTGTGACCTACATTTCACATTTTAATGGCTTAATGTTTAGTTTTTGCATTTAATTGATGACCACATTGTTTTTTTTTATCTGCTGGATACTACTGTTATACCTGGAATCATGAAAATTGGTGCAAGGATGCATCTTGAAAAATACTACACACTCATCTTAGAAGTAGGTCACTGTGATCCATATTTCACATTTCACAGACATTGGTTCAATTTGATGTTGTTATTGTTCATGCTTTAATCATTAAACTAGATGCTTGTATACATCTCTCTTAGTACATTTTTCAGGCACTGTTATTGCTTGAATTGTGAAATTGATAATGATCTGCATCTCTGGTACTACCACACCTTAACAGCAAAAGATTCTCATTGTAACCTATTTTTCATCACTTACTGGCTTTGGTTAAGTTTTTGCATTTAACTCATGACCACATGAGTTTTTGGTATGTTATATGCATACTGTCTTACCTAGAATCATGAAACTTGGTGAGTGGATGCAGTTTGATAAGTTCTACATCCTTTTTGCAAAATGTGATCAATATGACCTGTATTTCATGCTTTAGTGGCTTTGCTAACAATTTTGTTAAAAATTCATTTATTCGGTGCAGTTTCTGTTCCATTTATGAATCTTGATAATTGGATGCTTCTGTTACTACTACACCCTTAACTAATATGAATTAAGTATTTGCGTATATGAATATATTAATGCATCCATACTAGACCTATATACATCCTAGCCTACTTAAAAGGCCCTTTCTAACGAATGCAGTAGGAATGAATATGTCTATTCAATGGTAAACTTTCCGTATTAATGACTACACACATTGTATATTGTGATATGTTACCCTCAGAAAGTTAACTGTGTATTGTACATGTGAATGAGTATAGGAATTAGATGAGTGGACTGCATGCTACATGCTTTTTATGTGAGACCTTACCTGTAGTAGTTAAAGAAGGTAATCATTGATGCATGGACTATGTACTGCTGGCTGTCACTTTAAGGTTACTCAAAGCCTGTGACTTTCATGTGGTAAAATCTGGTTTAATAGCAGTAATACAAAACCTGCTAATATTGCATTGCTTTCCTTTTCTGGGACTCTTAGTTCCCTGTCCATGCTAATTATTCCCTTGTTTGGTTAGGTTTGGAGGGCCAGAATTGAAAAGAAGATGATCTCAGTCTGACTCTTTAGTCACAGCCAACATCCAAAATACCATCCTCAGACTATTTTCCTTGGATGACTAACACAGTACACGCATGCTATATTGCTCGAAATTCACCTTCGTTTGTATCTTTAATATCTTTTTGGCATTTCACATACCTTTTTGCATCAATTGAGTGTTTATCTCCTCAGTCGTTGCTCTATTTGAGTGTTATCTGTGTTCTTTTTTGTTAATTTTGAGGGGTTTTTTTGCCTTGCATAGTAAGTGGTGCTTCTGTAAATTGCTTCACCCTTCATAGTTCTGGTGCTAGGGTAAGTATTGTCTACCCTTTTTGGGTTCCAGATTTATTGCTTTGTGTGAATTTTGCCGTTTCAGAGCTTCTTATGTCGCATGGTGTGGGCACAGGAATGCATCCTAGCTGCTTATTGTGCACAAGGTGTGCATGCATGGATGGATGTCCAATTTGTTGTCTCTGGTCTGTCTAAGTGTGGGACATCTCTGAAAGTTGCCGCACATACAGAGGGAGGAAGAAGGGACCCTCACCCTCCTCATCTTCACAGGATGACTCCCTGCATTCCCAGGAGATAGGGGTCTGGATCTCTTCCTGTGTTGGGGCAGAAATGTATTGCAACCTCCATGGTTCGGAGATCACCTTTACCCAAGGATCCCCGACACTCATTACAATGCCATCAGTGCCGGTGAGAGATTGATCTTTGGCCTCTCCAGAGGGAGGGAAAACACCCGAGAGCAAGTTGCGCCTCTCGATTAGGAATGAGAAACACCCTCTAAGGGTTGGTGTCCCAGTGACGGAGATAAGCAAAAAGTACCATCATGAGTGGAAAGAGCAGTAATTTTTATTGGATAAATCTGATGTGGGCTTGTCCATCAGATCTTCATCACCAAACTGGTCTTTGACCAGTGACCAACATGCAGTGAATGGTCACTTGGCACCAGTCACTGGGCTTCAATGACTGGGTTTTGATTATTGGTCTGCAGACAGGGATCGGGAATATACCCCCCACTCCTAAGTTACTGTTTAATCTTGATGGAGGGCCCTGGGTGGATGAGTGGTCTAAGGCACTCGCCTTTACACATCACTCACACCTCACTTCTGTCCATGTGGGTTTGAGTCTCGGCTTGGCCAGTGTGGGTATGTGAGAAAGCTTGCCAGTATCATCCCGTGGGTTGGTGGTTCTTTCCAGGGTCTTCCTGGGTTCTTCCTCCACCAAATATACTGGCCGCCATGTATAGCCTATCGTGTGCTGAAAAATGGCATTAAACTCCACAAAACTAAAACATAAACCTGATGTGGATAGGGAGTCAGGTTGCACTTGCCCAACTCGAGAATGGGATTGGATTGGCATTCTTCCTCCCTATGTTCCCATTTAGTGGCTCCCCCCTCCATCCAGGAATTGAGTCTTCCTTCCCCCTCCCATGGCACCATCGATGTCCCTTTCTTGGTTTCAAGGTAGGGCAGATGTGACATGCAGCGGACCTGCTCTGTTGCCTCCGACCTGGTCCAACAAAAGGGTGGGGGCTGCCACTCACTTCCTAGATGATCTAGAAGGGATCAGCAATCCCATTCTCCTAGGAGGACAGCTAGTATAGGGTTAGTCCTATCACTTCCCTATGAGTGGCATAGGGATGACGGCAACCCCATTTCAGTGTCTCTCTCTCCATATTGTTACGGAATTATGTATACGGAATCTATAATGTGCCTAAACTTTTGGCCTATGACTGTACTTTAAAATTGTGTCAAATAATAAGTCACACTTAAGTTTAGTTAACATTGTCAACAATGTATTTACTGACCTTTTTTTCAAGGTCAGAGCTGTTTACCATTCTTTCAGTAAATTTCCACTAAATCGATGCATTTAGTATTGCATTCTGGGTCGAAATATGACACGTTTCCTGTTGTGAAATAGGTCATTTGCTTAATGTATAAAAGACCTGGATAAATGAATTATATTCATTCCATTTTAAATCTTGAGTTGAAAACATCTGTTTTTACGATCAGCCTTTGGAATCATCAGACGTTTGGAAAAATATCCATGCTGTTATCTTGTAATGCTGTAATGCCGTAATGCTTTATTGCTGTATAAATAATTCGACTAGAATTATTTATTGGAACATCCAATGGAGTTACCTGAAGTATTCATCAACCGTTGGATTTATATTTATGACTTTCAGATGCTTGTGAACATTCTTAAATGATCTGGATTATATTATCGTTGGTACATCAGGACATTCCAGACCCATTCATTCGGAACAATCTTTCATTTGGAACATTCGTTCATTACGAAGATTCATTAACCTAGAACATTCATTCATTCGGAACATTTTATAGTTTCTATATATACAGGACTTGTGATTAGGACACTAATAATTTTTGGATTGTTTGGATTTGAATACACGATACTGCAAGTGTATTTTGATTTTCACGTTAATTATTTAGAAATAAATTGTTTGTTGATTTTTACAAACATTGTTGGTTTCACTTTCTTTTTATTACGTTTTTTCATACCATAGAGTCGTAACAATATAGAAATACTGGAAAGGACAGTCCTGTCTCACATCAGGAGCAGGTACAGAACGATGATGTAATTTCTATCATGGTGGACACAAATGAGTTCTCAGAGGAACTGGTGGCCCCTCCACTGGGGTCTCCTGCTCCTTCCCACCTGTTGGGCCAGGTGTTGGAGGAAGAGGAAGTTTTGAAACAGGCCAAGATGTGCACTCACCCTGATCACCCTATGGGACCTTCTCCCAAGTTCTTAAAGTAGGCACAACCTCAACAGTCTCGCAAGCAGTCCCAGTTCAAAGTTCTCTCCTGCCTGTCTTTCTCTAGGCAAGTCGGTAAGAGAGGCCAAGGGAGAAAGTCCATGGAATCCTCTCCATTTTTCAAGTGGAGAGGGGGTTGGCCCTGGTGAGTTGCATCCTCACCTTCAGCAGCTTCCTCTCCCCTGTAGGTGGTCATCTAGCCCTTTTTTGAGCTTCATTTCTGGGAGCATCCGCCCCTATCATGGACTTCCATCTTCTTTCACCAGTCCAAACTGGCTCAATTAAGGGAAGAGGTACACACCCTTCTGTGGAAGGGAACGGTCAAGAGGGCGGAAAATGACCAGACTCCAACTTTCTATTCCCAAATCTTTCTGGTGTAAAAAAGAAGGCTGAATGTTTCGGCTCATAATCAATCTTATGCATTAAACAGATTTCACTGGGAAAAACACTTCAAGATGGAGGCTACCGTCTTGATCCAGAACACCATAAGACCCTGCAACTGGGCGGTCTCCATTGATCTTCAGGATATATATCTTCACATTCCCATCTTCCTGACACACAAAAAATATGGTTTTGTCTCCACCATGAGGTATTTCAATTTCAAACTCTTCCATTCAGCCTCACCTCTGCCCCCAGAGCCTTTACCATGGCGATTGTGGTAGTTGCAACCCACTTGAGGTCTTTAGGGATCACCATCTTCCAGTATTTCAATGACTGATTGATGTACCACATCCCCAGAGAGTTTCTTGGTGACTCATCTCAGTCTTATCCCCAACCTAGAAAAGTTGGATCTCATCCCTTCTCAGGATTTCATGTATGTGGGGATGAATTTCCTCACCAGTCTAGGGAGGGTTTGTGTTCCATCATACAGGATCAACTAAATTCTGTCCCTTATAATGGCTTTTCTGGCCAAGACTTCGTTGTCAGTTTGCCTTACCTCTTTCTCTAAGAGACTTTACTTGCGCCCTCTCCAGGTCCTTCTTCTATGGTGGATGTGCTTCTTGGTCTGTTCCTACTTCTAGTAAAATGGAGGCTGCACAAGGATCCCTCTGGGATCAAATTTTCACCACCACCTGAATTTTTTGCAAATCCGGACAGGATTCTGACCGGACTCCAGAACCCTACTCCTTTTTGTATGCTGACGCAGATTAAGATGGGGTCTCACCTGGACCAGTTCTTCAGGGATTTTGATCCCAGGAAGAAGTGACCCTTCATATAACAACTTGGAAATGCAGGCAGTATTCCTTGCCTTACAGGGGGGTGGCAGTCTTATAAGGTGTCATTGTTTTATGGTTGCCTCAGACAACACATAAATAGTAGCATATCTTGGGCATCAGTTATTCATACTCCATCTCTTAGCATGGAAGTCTAGAACCTTCTCCAGTGGGCAGCCTCTGTGGAGATCAATCACTGATTCTGACATATTCTGGGCAAGAGGAATATCCAGGCGGACAGTGTGTCCATAAGGGTTGTGTGGTCCTCACATAATCGTCTCTGCACCAGTTGATAGCAGAGTCACTTTCCCAGCTTTGGGGAAACCCCTTGGTGGAATTGTTTGCAATGAGATTGAACAACAGGCTCCCCTTTTATGTCTCTAGAGTACCAGATCAGTAGGCCTGGGTGGTGTACGCTTTCACTCTGAAGTGGGATCATCTGTGCATGTATGCCTTCCCACCTTTCAAAATAATTCTGCAGGTACTCCAAAATGTCAGGATTTCCACTGCTCAACTCATCCCGGTAGCCCCCCTATGGCCCCAATAGTCATGGTTCAATGACCTGCTTGACCTGTTGGTAGACAAGCCCAGGAAATTACCACAAAGGAGAGACCTTTTGCAGTACAGGGGTTCTCTCCTCCACAACAGTCTGCACATTCTCCACCTTCATGCTTGGCTCATCTCAAGTGATCAATCTGGCAGGACCCGTTTTTGAACAAAGTTGCCAACTGCATCATCCAGGCTAGGAGGCAATCAACTTTCAGGGTTTACGATGCAAAAGTGGAGAATATTATGTTTTTCTGCTCTCCTTAGTGTCAGCGAGGAGAAAGAGTGAGCTTTGTGCCTTGTCAGTGGAAAAGGGTTGTTTATGGTTCTATGCAGTTCAGTTTCTGTTCTTTGCTAACTTGGGTTTCTGGCTAAGAATCAACTACCTTCAGAAGCTCCACTTCCTATTGAGATCTCCAGTGTCAGTCTATACTGGGGATGATCAAGATAGGCTAGTGATTTAAGGTTTTATATGGCCTCCTCTAGAGGAAAAAGGAAGTGTTGGAATCATCTCTTCCAACCTTGTAAGGGTTACTCTAATATTTTGGCGACCACCATTTCCAGGTGGATTGTCCTTACTATCAAGAGAGCTTACCACTTAGAGGGACCGTTCTTTCATGAGAATTAAAGCCCATGAAGTTAGGGCTATTACTACATCTTGGGCCTGTTTGAATTGCTCCTCTTTGGATGATGTTATGAGAGCTGCCTTAGGTGGTCTCACAATACCTTCTTATCCTTTTACTTTTTCCTTTTACTTTTGATCTTTGCTGCATCAGATTGAAGGCATTTTTTGGTTGGGCCTTATAGTGATGGCACCGCATGTAGCCCAACCTTCTACTAGCCTATAGTAGTGAACACTCCTATGTAAAGGGTAAGTAAAATTGTTTTCTACATACATGTGATTCTACCGGTGGAAGGCCAAAAATACCGTCTTAAAGGCCGTCTACCGCACATACCGTTTAGTAGTCGAAATCTTCCGCTTTTGAAAATCTCAAGGAATTTTTTTTTTTTCTAAAAAAAACCCGTTTTTTTTACGCATTATCAACACATTAGATAAACCAGCTAGAACCAGTCTACTGGGAACCGGAAATGTTCCACCTATACTATGACGGTACAACGGTGCGTGGTTGAGTAGTCGGATTACAATTGTTAAATTACAGCTAGCATGTGTAATAACAAGCGGCTAATTGATTACCTTATTGTTGTAATTTGGAGAGTTTAAGGCCAAATGCGGGATGTTGTTTGAGGTGTTATAAGTAAAAAAAGGATCAAAGGTAATCCATGATGACCGTGAGTCTTTGAATAAAACTCCTCGGGGTGAAATGAGGTTGGAGCAGTATTGGAGATCAGTCAGCAGCCTCAGAAACCCAGCAACAGGAAAACTTAAGTTAGAACTTCTTTCCAGACTGAATGTAGTTGTCCTATCATTGCCACATTCCAATGCTGACACAGAGAGGACATTCTCCATTCTTCGGAAAATCCAGAGTGATTCAAGGGGAAATCTGGACCAGAAAACTATTGAGAGCCTGCTAAGTGTGAAGGTTAACAATCACAGTGAATGTCACCAGTGGTCACCAGACAGTGATCTTGTGAAGGAAACTAAAAATGCCTGTGAATTTTATAAAAAATCTTTGCAGTGAACTGTGAGATGTACTCCTCTTTTTCATTTAATTAACAATATACTGGCTCATATTAACTAACTATTATTGTAACATTTTCCATCAGATTCTGAATCTGATTCATGTTAAAAATTTGTGTTTTATTATAATATCAAGAGAATACATATTATGTGACAAAATGAACTTGTTTCGTTTTCAATCCCCTTAAAACACGTAAAATTTATGCCGATAAAAAATCTACCTTTTTAGAAGCCAATCTTCTGATCAAAATTAGTAAATCTACTGGTTTGAAATCCAGGTTCTGTCTCACGTATGTTTCTATAACAGATTTGTTGAGTCCATAAGTCTCCCTCTTTAAATGGTAAATTCAGCAATGCACTAGTTACACAGGTAATGTATTACTGCTGTTAAAATGTAGTTTTTGTCGGGTAAAACTAATTTTAATTATATAATACTCGCCTGCTACTATTTGTGGGGTAAAACTAATTTTAATTATATAATACTCGCCTGCTACTATTTGTGGGGTAAAACTAATTTTAATTATATAATACTCACCTGCTACTATTTGTGGGGTAAAACTAATTTTAATTATATAATACTCGCCTGCTACTATTTGTGGGGTAAAACTAATTTTAATTATATAATACTCACCTGCTACTATTTGTGGGGTAAAACTAATTTTAATTATATAATACTCACCTGCTACTATTGTAAAGGTTCCCTCCTCCCACCAGGCTCCGATGTCCTGAACTCTAGATTCCAGGCAAAACAGGATGGTATTCTGTATGTTGGCTGTGACTTAGGAGTCGGACTGGGATCATGTTCTTTTAAATTCTGGCCCTCCAATACTAATTGGAGGAGGGAAAAATGAGATTGGACTGGGGACTAAGAGTCCCAGAAAGGAAATTAATGCAATAGTGGCAGGTAAGTAGCATATAATTAAAATGTTGTTTTACCCTCCAAATAACTATATCTTATGGAGGCAGACAATGATAATAGCTTGTCAAGAAAATTTTAAGAACAATGATTGAAAAGAAATAATACAAAAATGACATGAATCTCTGGTTTTTATCAACTCATTATAGTACCTCTTCTTTTGATATCATAGAAACAAATTTATATTTTTATTGTTTTTTAATGTCTATTATGCCCTGTAAGTAGGAAGGTAGGTAGGTGGGTGGATAGGTAGTGGTTTTACAATATGTCAGCACAATACTGGATATATAGTGCCAATTTAAAAGTTCTGATTTTAAATTTTAAAATGATTAAAAGTTCAAATATGAAGACAAAAGATTGCAACAAAATCTTTAGTTAGAAAAGTGACCAAGATCACTTTAGTCTGAATTCATTTTCTGCATGATAATGTTTACAGTGGCTACTGGAGACCTGGGGTGTGATATGTTATTGGTGATACAATCTGGTCACTGAGATGAAAAGTTTCCAAAATTGTCAAATTTTGATGATATTGTCTAAAATTTATTTATAGAGCTTGTAATTAATCAACCATTAATTATTTGCTTCAGCTGACTGTCCTAAATGCTGCCAGAAAACATCTTGGTACAAGTGACTTGAGAGGAAAGGTAAGAGAGGTGTTTTCCTCTTTGTTGTCATCATTCTAAAATCAAAAGCTTCTTACTAGATATAATTAGCCCACCATGCACCTACAATAAAATTAAATGTCATATATCTCAGGTGTCATTTTCAGGAATAATATAGCAAGAGATGCAGTAATTACATATCTTAAATTTGACTCCCCTTTGCAGGCTTGGGGATGTACCCTCCTGCATATTGTATATGTAGACTATTGGAGGCAAGGGACATAATTGATTAACAATCCGTACGAGCATTTGAAAGGGTGAAGTTTTGAATCATACCATTGGATTAGCCTGGGTTGGCTACTTTGCTGTGTCCTTGTGCAATGCACTTTATTCCAATTGCCTTGGTACTAAATAACCTGCTTGTGTTGCTGTGCCATGCAACAAATAAACAAACCTTGAATTCTCTTTGCCACTTGAAATTTGAGATTTACTCATTGGCCATATACTGTGGAGATCTTGAAGTGATATAAATTAGTCAAGTTACTCTTCCTTAGTATTGCAGTATCTATCAAATGGTTATTGTTAAAAAAAAAATTGAAATTACAACTTAAAATTCCATTTTCTTTCAGGTATTTGTAACTTCTGGATTGGGTGGCATGAGTGGTGCACAGGCCAAGGCAGCAGTAATATGTGGTTGTATAGGAGTGGTTGCAGAGGTATATCATTTATTGCAGTCTCTTTCTTTACTAGTCATTTTTTCTCAACTGGTATTAAAAGTTTATATTAAAAGTTTTATACTTGTACATTAAAAGTTTTATACTTGTACATTAAAAGTTTTATACTTGTACATTAAAAGTTTTATACTTGTACATTAAAAGTTTTATACTTGTACATTAAAAGTTTTATACTTGTATATTAAAAGTTTTATACTTGTACATTAAAAGTTTTATACTTGTACATATTGTACATATTTTTCCTTTAATTCTAGAGACAGAACTCTGCTATATTCAGGGGTCTTTATATGGATAATCCAGTACAGCTCATGTTTTTGTTTGTTTCTCCATCCAGCATGGTAGGGTGGTTAATCCTGTCCATGCTTGCTTTGCATGAAAGCTCTGCAGTGGAGGGGTACCTTGCAAAATGACCATAGTGACTCAGCAGGCATGTCATTTGCACCTGCACCATGGAGGGGGCTGGTAGACATTACTGATTGACATTTGAATAGCCAATGGATGAAGACCACCCATGGAAAGACTGAGACATCAGAATGATTTACAGTTGGATACCAAATGAAACATCACTCTGCTTTATGTCGATTATATCTTGGGACAATAAAAAAAAATCATATCAAAAGAGTTTTGTATATTCAACACATGTGTGTTTAGAAGAGGTTGACTGATGGGATTCTATGCACGACCTCTATTCACAGTTATTGCCGATGTCAAACATTTATGTGCAATGCTGATTGGGTCTAAATAGTGTACCTTATTTTACATCATGATCAGTGGAAATTAGATATCACTGACACTTCTAGGAATTGTACATTTTTACTTTATTTATTCAAAGAAATCTAAACTTGCACACTGACTTGATGGCATAAATTTATCCCATTGTTACAAAGGAAAAATAATCCAATGAGATAATGACAATTAACTTCCAAATGATAACCACTGCTGTTTAAAAATGGAGAAAAGTACAGAAAAAACCCTGAATTTACACTGAAATGTCAACTATGTGCTTAGTACATGTTCATGAGGTTGTGTAACACATAACTTTGAGCCAATATAATAGGTCCCATTGCATGTGTACTGTAAAAGGGATCTGACTTCAGTTGATGTTCTACTGAAATTATGGTAGTAGCCATTGTTAACACTGTTATAAAATAATGACATCTGTTGGAGAGATACTTTGCCTTGAGAAAGGCATTTAGCTCCCATTTCCTCTGCATGATATAGCCAATAATGGGTTAAAAGTGCCATTAAAGTCAACAAATCAAATCAGATATTTTGCCAATCAAAGGGCAATTGTACCACCTCATCCATGCTGCTGGGTATGATTTGCAGGGACATGGATGCATTACCAAAACAGGACAACCTCCACAGTGAGTGTGGGGATAAACTCAATGACTTTTCATACTTGGATCCCACTATGGAATAGATGGAGTTTAGTTTCAAAGCAGAAATGGAAGAAATTTATTGGATTTTGCCAATATCCGAGTGCACACTGCTGCTGTCTGGCGAATTTAGACCTAATGTGACTAGATGCCTGTCTCTGTTCATCTGCACTAAAGCTGCATCATTCATGGGCTCTCTGCTCTACACCTTTCGGTGTGGAAGCAGGCAGCATTAGAACTGCATCTCCAGCTTGCCTTGTCACCAGCACCTGCCTCTAGGTCAATTCAGTCCCAGCCACAATGGAGGGATAATAAGAGGCAAAAAGATAAGAGACAGAACACTGCACAACAGCAGCAGTTTCAGCCTTAGTTGAATTTCAGGTGACAACAGACCCCTCAATTCATGAGGCAGTTGGATAAAGGGGATAGGAAGCAAGGTTTCTCTTTCCCCAAGCCTTCCAATAACTGCCAATGACTTTCCTTCCCCCACCCTGAGCGCAGACATTTTGCAGAAGATTTGGTTGTTACTCAACAAGTGGGTGGTGGGGAGAGTTTGCAGACCAAACTCTCCAGAGTTTTACTCCAGGCTGTTTCTAGTACCCAACTCCAATGGGAAACTGTCCAGGGTTTGACTCCAGGCTGTTTCTAGTACCCAACTCAAATGGGAATTTCAGGTCAGTTATTGACCTCAGATGGTTCAACAAATGCATAGCTATGTTGAAGCTTAAAATGGAGATGGCATGTTCAGTTGGGCTTTCTATAACAATGGACGAATCTGCCATCAATCTAGACCTAACCAGCATGCATTTTCATGTCCCTATACACCAGGTGTCATGCAAGTTCCTTCAATTTGGGTCTCAAGGAATGATATACCAATTTTGTGCACCCCCATTTGGTCTCAAAATCAGACCATGGGTGTTTATGAAGGTCATCAACTACACTGTCACTTCCTTCTGCTTGACATTATCAACAGCAACTTCAGCATCCCTTAACGAAATAATCCAAAAACACATGGTAAGTGCATCGTTGGTACAGGGCAGGAAAATTCTTATTTCCCTTCTGGGTCAGTTAGGGTTCCTAGTGAACTGGGACAAGTAAGATCTCATTCCATTGCTGCATTTTGTCCACCTGGTCATGGAATATTTTACCAGTCTCAACCTTGTTTGCCTCCCTTGTGTACATGTGGAGCGGATTATTGAGCTTGTGGATTTGAATGTTGATATTGAGGGGATTTCAGTGAGAGAGTTTCTGCAAATCCTTGGCCTGCTCAGTGTAGCATGCACCTGTTGCAGATGGCCTGCTGGCCCAATTGCACCCCTTTTCTGGTCAACTCAATCAATGAATTATAATTTCTACAAACAAACAGTGTCTCATGGCAAGAATTCCTCTGGAGAATTCCCAACCAGAAGTAACAATTTGCACTGACACCAGTTTGTACAGTTGTGGAGCCCACTTGTTACCATGGTTACCTTCACCATGGTCAGTGGCAAGGGGGGCCAGATAAACCTAAGTATTTCTTAATCCTCTCTGCACTATCTTCACCTCCAGCATAATGCATGAAGAAACAAAAAATCATGTGAGCTGTACTGTATGCTATTTTACACTAGCCACATACACTGTACAATGTTCCCCTCCCAATTATGTGCCATTGCTTAAAAGGCTGCATAAAACATTTAGTTCCCAGGGGCTTGTATTCATCTAGGTATGTGATGTCCACTGCATGTTTTTGTGTGTTTCACAGCACTTTTATATGTACCAAAAATTTGCTTTCAGTAATAAGACCTCAATCAAAACGTAGTTTGACAATTCAAAGAGATAGAATTTTATTTACACCATTGACATATTACACAGCAGCATTTATTATGATATCAATGAATTTTTACCTTGTTACATAGTATTTGTATATTCCACAAACAAAGATTGCACTCTAATTTGATTGCAATTTGTTCCTTTCCTTCATTAGGTGAGCAAAGATGCTGTAGATAAAAGATACAACCAGGGCTGGCTGATGGAAGTTACCAGTGACCTTGATGAGTGTATCCGAATTATCAGAAGGGCTAAGGAGCAATGTTGTGCACTCAGTCTGGGTTACCATGGAAATGTTGTTGACTTGTGGTATTGTCTCCGTATATACTTAAAATTGATGGATAATGTTATGATTGTGATAGCAGATGTTAATATTAATATCGTTTTCATTAAAAAAACATTAAAAAAATAACATTATGGTAAGCTAGACATTAAAAAAATAACATTATGGTAAGCTAGACAGAACATAACACATAACTAATATGTTTTTGTTACACATATTGCTTTTGCCATAAAAAGCACCATTCCATTAGATCTTTACTTTTGAGCAACATACTTGTTACATTACACAGAGAATATTCTGCCTTCTGCCAATCTGAACCGTATAAAGCATTTGTAGGTAGCCTCTAGAATACATGTAATTCTATTGTGTAGTGTATGTAAAGAGACTGTTTATCAGAAATTGGTTGAATGTTTGTCATCTTGTGTATGCATCACAATTTACGCATACCCAATCAATACCCAACATGCAGATGTAAAGTATAGAAACAAATAAATTATTGGATTGTATAAATCTGGTTTCTAGGGAGAGATTGGTTTATGAGTACGATAGCACTGGAGATTTATTGGTTGACCTTGGATCTGACCAGACCTCTTGCCACAACCCTTACCTTGGAGGATATTACCCAGTACAGGTACTGCTTAGTATAGATATGAATAGCTTATCCACTTATCTGATGTATTAGTAAAAGTCATTTAAACTTGAACACTTGTTCTCATTGGAGAAATATATGTTCTTTAACCATCACTTTCTGGTAGGGAAAATTTAAGACAACTAAAGTTGTCATCATAGTAAAGAAGCACCATTTTTTACCTTTGTCTGAAGATCTTTGAGAGCTCATCATTAAAGTAGTAGTTTTGGTAAAGAGATTCACTAAAGGATGAGCAAAGTTGACCTTTCTTCATTGCAGAATCAAAAGAACAGCTATCCATGCCTCTTGTCATGACCATTGAACCAGCAAACCCCAAAGCCATTATCAACAAGTTTCTGTTCTCCACAGAATCTATAGTTTACATTTGTAATGAATGATTCTAAGACAATCACTGGTGGTGGCACTCATGTTAGTAGTTGGTAATAAACAAAAGATCTTGACTGTGTAAGCAGAACATTTGCAGCACAGATTTTTATGAATCATTGGCTCTAGTAGTTACACTTATTGTCCAGAATACATGATATTCCTATCGATTTCCGAAAAAGAATCAGACTTTTTGCATCACTTTGTGGAAGGTACAAGCCACAAATCTCATACTCTTGATAATTAGGTTTAATATTGGTTTGACTTACCTGGGAGATATAAATGTGTTATACATTGAGAATTTATGATAATATGTCAATCTAAGAATAGAAATACAGAATTTAAACTGTAATAGGTAATATTCATTAACATTTTTGCTCTTCTGCAATCAGCTTTCTTATGAAGAATCCATGGAACTGATGCACTCAGATCCTGTGCGGTACAAGGACCTTGTGAAGGAAAGGTCAGTGTTGGCAACTATGTGATATCACACACATGATTCCATTCAAATGATTCTAGATTAGTAATGTAAAGCGTCTTTGTATTGGAGAAGTCTTACAATTGATAATTTTACCAAATTGGTGACAATTAGATTGTTGCAGAAAGATCTTAAAACTAGGATCCCAAAGTGAAGTAGGATTTAATGTACCTGTATTGCCTATCCATTGTACATTTATTGAGAGTTAATGGCAGGGCAAGGAGGTAGAGTCATTACATGTGGAGGCATTGTCAACATTGTGCAATATTGTACAATTCCTTTATGAATATATTTTGTTTTAAGTTGGATCATGATATTACTAATACATCCCATGATTATAATAATAATAATAAAAATAATAGTAGTAGTAATCATCATCATTACTGATATATTTTATATTCTTCCGGGTGGAAGTCATATCAGACATACATATAAATTATACCACAAATGCAGTCAAAACAGAAAACATCAAATAACATCGGACTTATGACTGTATGGAATTCTGTTTCCTTACCTCAGAGGAATGGTTTATCAAGGCCCCAAATAAAAACCACAAGTCCATCTGTCTACTTACCTTTTCCTTGTCTGATAGATCCGAAATGGAGTTAATTTTGAACAATATTGAAAACAAGAATATTCTTTTTTTCTGGCAGTAAAGTTACAACAAAACCAATCATTACATTTGACATCAGCCTGAGTTTCAAAAGCAGCCAGCCAACAAACATAGTAAGGACAGTGTTGAAAATTGTAATAGGTATATACCTCATCCACATAGTAAGGACAGTGTTGAAAATTGTAATAGGTATATACCTCATCCACATAGTAAGGACAGTGTTGAAAATTGTAATAGGTATATAACTCATCCACATAGTAAGGACAGTGTTGTAAATTGTAATAGGTATATACCTCATCCACATAGTAAGGACAGTGTTGTAAATTGTAATAGGTATATACCTCAGCCACATAGTAAGGACAGTGTTGTAAATTGTGATAGTTATATACCTCATCCACATAGTAAGGACAGTGTTGTAAATTGTAATTGGTATATACCTCATCCACATAGTAAGGACAGTGTTGTAAATTGTAATAGGTATATACCTCATCCACATAGTAAGGACAGTGTTGTAAACTGTAATAGGTATATACCTCATCCACATAGTAAGGACAGTGTTGTAAATTGTAATAGGTATATACCTCATCAGTGACAGTGTTTATTATTGTAATAGGTATATACCTCATCAGTGACAGTGTTTATTATTGTAATAGGTATATACCTCATCAGTGACAGTGTTTATTATTGTAATAGGTATATACCTCATCAGTGACAGTGTTTATTATTGTAATAGGTATATACCTCATCAGTGACAGTGTTGAAAATTGTAATAGGTATATACTAAAATTGTAATAGGTATATACCTCATCCACTTTTTAAATTGTAATAGGTATATACTAAAATTGTAATAGGTATATACCTCATCCACTTTTTCTTATCCTTTTTAGACCAAATATTGTACAAATTATATGTCTATATAATTAACAACCGTTTGTTATTATAGGTCATTCTCTCAGAGGTGACATCTTGGAGATTTGAGAAAATTAAATGTTCCTATCTGTACATTTTAGCCTCCATCGCCAAGTTGCAGCCATCAATCGACTGGCAGATAGGGGAATGTTCTTTTGGGACTATGGAAATGCCTTTCTTCTAGAAGCAGATAGGGCAGGTAGATTATCCTTAAAAAAAAGAAATACCGTATTTACCGTATATAATGGGACGGGATAAAATAAATGAATTTTTTCCTGTCCCATAACTTATGGTTAAACATTTTTTCAACTAGATCATATGTCCAAAAACTTATGAACCGAAACAAATTGTGTTGAATTTCCCCCCCCCCCCCCCGCAGCACTTCATGTTAAAATAAGGTATGTAAATTAAACGTTTATTTGATAATAAACTGAAAGAAACTAACCTTGTACTGTTCTCATTTATTCCTCTTTTTTGATCTTCATAAGCAATTTATGCATAAAAGACACAAACGTATCCACTAACACATGGTCCGGTAATGTAGAGTACCGGTCGTGTGTATCGCTTATGTCAGGTAACAACATTGACACATTATTTTATTGACGTGAATATAGGTGTCCTCAGAAGTTTGAATACCGGTATATTATCAAACTTAAAATTGGATCCAGCAAAATCACAAACAATAGAAAGAGAGAGACATAAATAACGACCGATTGCTTGAAGGCACCAGCAATTCACGCATGATCCGGTGTATGGTGCAAAATAACCAAGAGTGTATTATATCCAGGTTAACAATATAACAACATTTCGCAAATAAAAATCATTATTAGGAAATACATTCACCGTAAGAGCAAATGACAATATTTTCGCTAGCATGGGATACAGAATGTATTCTTAAAAACAACTAATGCCGTGTATATTATTTACCCTGCAGACATCAATGCCTGTTTGTAACGGTTACGATTACAGATGGCAAACAAAAGAAGACCGGGTGGTGAATAAACACAGCTGGTAGCGAGCAATAAACTCATTGTTTCAACTGACCAGTAGATATCAAATACAAAGTTTATTTTATTACAAAGCAAGCAGACCCTTGAAGCCAACTTTGAATTCTTTTAAGTGTGCAGATTTTTTATATTCAAAGTCGGCAGACCAAGGGAAGCCGGCTTTGGTTTCTTTTAGCAGTATTCACAGGAATTTTGAAAATAAATTGAAACAGTGGAACAGTCGGGGTCTGTAAGTGACACTTTGAGCATACATTGTGAAATGTACTGGTATTAAAGGATTTGCCACAACTGAACAGGTGTCAATTGTGCGGCATGATCATGGGAAGTTCAAATAAATTCTGTCAGCTGAATATAGGACTCTACTTGGCAATGAACAAGTATTAACTCGGCGGCTCGATCAAAGGGTTGTGAAAACAAAGTGAGGCTGCCTTTACAAGCTAAGGGATTTGCACTGGCAGATAACTGAGGAAATATTACTTGGGAATTGGATCTGGCTTATGAAAAAGGCAAATATAAATCAACTCAAAACTTGTATTGCATCCAACAGTGTTTATACAGCAAAACAAAATATAATACAAGTACGGGTTGCTCCGACTTGCACGTATTTTAAAAGTACGTAGTGCAAACATCTAGTCTCCTATATTGCCCTTAGATTTATCAAATTTTGTTCTCCAAAAGTTTGCAGATAAGAAGACAAGTGTAAACAAACAACACTGACAGCGGTTTTTATTTTATTTATTTAATAAAATATAAGTTCTAGTGCATTTTTTTTACCAGCTAAGCATCGATATTATGATTTAAAAGGTGTCCCAAAACTTACGACTCGAAAAAAACGATCTGTCCCAGAACTTACAGTGCACAAAAAAATTACTTTAAAAATTAATTTATGGTGTCCCAACATATACTGTGTTTTAACATATACGGTAAATACGGTGCACAGTTATTTATGAATTTGCCACCTTATACCAACCTATACACCTGGAAAAGTTTTTACATTTTTTTTGTAGGTAGTAACAGAATGTATTCAATCATCAGAAAGAGGAAATTTACTTTTTGGCAAGATAAACGAATAAATAAATAAGTATTGCTTAATTGGTAATATTTAATTTTAAGACAGTCCCACGTCTCAAAATTAATTTGCCTCTGATTCGTGGAACTTCCTTTTTTTCTCTAACTAGGCGCTGACGTGGGTAGACGAGATGGACTTAATGGGACTTTCTTCAGATATCCCAGCTATGTGCAGGATATAATGGGTGATATATTCTCTCTTGGTTTTGGACCATTCAGGTAAATGTTATAAGCAGAACTCTGTATCTCCATAAGGATTTGGTAAAACAAACTTCGTCAAAAAATAATCAGAAACTGTGCCATGTTCAAATTTCTCACATCGTTCTCCACTTTGACCACTGGCGTTTTTGAACACAATGATGTATATTGATATGGAATAGGTACTGTTTTTTTTTTCTTCTTAGTTCCAGCTTTTGCAAAGTTGAATAGTTATTCTCCAGAAACAAACATCTTTTACCGATTACCCTTCTGGATACAAACCAAATTACATACTTCCTACATATTTCATATCCTAATATACATTTTATTCTTAACTCAAGGTGGATTTGTACTTCCTGTGACCAAAATGACCTGGATACAACAGACAAGATTGCAGCTAGTGTACTGGAGGATATTATAAAGCAAGCAGGTAAAATATGGATGGAAAGGAGTTGTCTTTGTTGGGTTTTATTTGAATTAACAACTCATCCTCTTATTACTACTAATTTGCTTTCTTTGATAGTGCTTCCAGCTGAAATTTAAATACAAATCATTTATCCAGAGATATCATGTTTGGATCTATTTAAACATACTAAAATACAGTCTTCATAATGAAGTATAAATAATTGGTGTCATATGTGGAGTTCTGTACTTAATGTGGGGGTTGCTATATTTGCTAACCAAAGTGACATGGACACAATAGATGTTCAGGATGGCTACCACTTGTGTTGCCAGTATAAATAGCTTTTTGTAGCAATCACATGAAGAATGAAACCCCCAAGAAGATTCAGGGACATAAGTGAATATGTAAAGTCCCAAATATATGCCTGCAAAGCATCAAATTCTAAAGTAAAATTACCTACTACTGTGTATTTAAAACTGTACATAGAAGGTATTTGATGATAATGGTGATAATTACCTTATGAAATACTGTAGTCCCAGTAATGTAGTCCCAGTCCAACATTTTATGAACTGTATTTAGTCTTGGACACTGCAACAGCCATAAAATAGTTTCATTATTGATTTTTACTAGTAGTTTATTATCAGTGATTCAGAGAGGTAACTTTGAGAGTTAATCGTAATCCTCAAAGTACTGACAGAGCTCATACAATCTTTGCTGTATTCTTGACTAGAAAGGTATTAGACAAGGTTAGGGTTAAAGTCTTCTGAACCCTACTAACACTACTACTGCTCATTACGCTGGGGGTAATATTGGTTCACAGTTGTAAAGCGACTGAAAGCATATCCCTGGATTGGTCACTAATCCATAGCAGGTTAACCTAACAGGTACCCCAAACTCCCTCCCCTACCCCAAAGTGATGGCATGCTCCTTTGATGGCGATCATGAGTTTGCTGTGCCAATTAATGGATCATGAATGTGAACATCTATCTCTGCTCTGGTGATCCATCAATCCCCAAGTAAAACTGTCCCTCAATAAGTATAGTTTGGCCACATGGCAAAAAAACTGCCTCTCAGTAAGTATTATTTGGCCACATGGCAAAAAACTAGCAACATATGCTTTTTATCTGCCAGATCTTCAATGTTAAATGTCAGCATAATCAACCATTACAAATGACAAGAGTATCAGATGGAACAAATGACTATATTTGATGTGAACATATTAACATTTTTTTTTCTTCAAAATTTCTTTCATGTTCAATTATGCTGTCTTTATTCATTTTTTTTTTTTTTTCAACAGTGCCAGAGTCTGTCAAGGAACAATATTCTGACAACATTCACTGGATAAAAGAAGCTTCCAAAAACAAACTGGTATATTTCCTGATTTTCAAACTATGTATGTTTATCATCAATACAAAAGTATTAATCTGTACATTTTCATGGAATCTGCAAATATATTTGCATGTATGGTATTCGTAAATTCTTTTCTTATTAATGAAGCAAATGTATTTGCATGTATGGTATTCGTAAATTCTTTTTTTATTAATGAAGCAAATATATTTGCATGTATGGTATTTGTAAAGACCTTTTTTTTATTAATGAAGCAAATATATTTGCATGTATGGTATTTGTAAAGCCTTTTTTTATTAATGAAGTAAATATATTTGCATGCATGGTATTCGTAAAGACTTTTTTTTATTAATGAAGTAAATATATTTGCATGTATGGTATTTGTAAAGACTTTTTTTTAATGAAGTAAATATATTTGCATGTATGGTATTTGTAAAGACTTTTTTTATTAAAGAAGTAAATATATTTGCATGTATGGTATTCGTAAAGACTATTTTCACACCAAACATGCTTTGGTTTATGACTGTGCATGAGCACTGATGATGCTGTACATAGTTTATCACACAAACTTGCACATTTTATTGTGTATTTTGATTTAATAGCAATTGTGATCTATGTTACCTGTCTTGTATAGTGCATTGTTTTCTTTATATCCACATGTGCCAAAATGAAAAGATATAAACTATGACAGTTGCTTTAGTTCAGTAAAAAAAAACAAATGCGTACAGATATTGTGTGTTTCAACATCAACCACTTGTAACATATATTACAATAGTTTTAGGAGGGATAATTATCGTCGTGTCTTGAAAGTCTTCGCCATTAAAAAATTGTACTTGGGTACTTTTCAGGTCGTGGGATCTCAAGCAAGAATATTATACTCGGATGAGAAAGGTCGAGTTGCTATTGCTGTTGCATTTAACCAGGCTGTTGCTGATAAAAAGATTAAGGTACCACACTAATTATCTAAATTAATCATTTCATTTAAAACTAACGCTCATGTCCAAAATAATTACCACTGTTGTGTACAAGATGCCTTGTTCTTTGCACAGACTTAAACTCTGATTTCCAAGCATTGTTGAACATGTTGTAATATTTTATTAGCCTATGGTATTTTAGCATTTGGAGAAAGTGCATGTTTTGGCATTTTATCATGAATTGACCCAAAATAGATAAGAGCTTCCCTTAAATATTCCTTTTAAAACATTTTGAAAAACACAGTAACAATTAAATAAGACAAAAAATCAAAATGCTTATGAAAGCATTTCTGCCAAAATCATATATTGGTCTGTCTCTCCTTTTTATTTCCCCTACGCCAAACATCGGCTGATATTTAATCAAAGACTCACAAGCCATTATAAACCACATCTGATCCCAGTATTTATAATGCCTCAATAAATATCCCACCTTTAAGCTTAAACTCTCCAAATGACAACAATAAGGTAATCAATTTACAGCTTGTTGTGTAACAATTCTTAATCAGATACTCAGCATGCATCATTGCACCGGTCATTGCACTGGTGGAATGGTTCCAGTTTCCAGTTGACTGGTTTCTGTAATGTGGATAGAACACGTAAAAATACTCTGCTTTTTTCTTCCAAATTTAAAAAAAATCTTTTAATATTAAAAAGTGGTAGATTTAAGCTATAAAATGGTATGTGTGGTAGATGGCCTTTAAGGGATCGGACCACTAATTCATTTCCAAGAGAACTTATTGTTATTATAATAAACAGTAAAAATAAATTCTTTATTAGATTGGAATACAAACCACACACGGTTTCATTCATTAGAGTTGGAGAATTTTTTTTCAGCCTTGAAAAACAGGTGCCTTGCATCATGTTTTTGAGCCTCGTGCTGCTATACAGGGGAGCTCACTGCTCTGCAGACAAAGAGTCCAAATGCTATTTTCTCAGTAGAAAATTAAATATAGGATATCAAAATAAAAGTACATATTTTGTTGTCAACTATAGTACATAGATTGAAGTTTGTGAAATTAATAATGGAAACAAATTGAACCCATTTATTAGTCAGTGGGCACATCTCAAAAGATTTAGTACTCTATTTTTCTCTGTTTGTAAAATAATTAGTGGTCCAATACCTTAAAATGGTATTTCTGCCTTACCGCCAGTAGAATTGCATGTATGAATCATATTGACATGAGGTTATCACTGCGAGACTTCTTATGATGTTTAGTTGGTCCGAAATGAAAATGGTGCCACTTGGACATGCAATATGGCTACTAAAGCAGCCATCTTAAAATCTTTTAACACTACTCCAGAACGGAAAATCACACAGACTTGGGGTTTTTACCACAAGACTTTCTATGATGTCTAGTTGGTTCTAAATGAAAATGGTGCTGCTCAAACATATAACATTCAAACGTCGTTGCAACCAAAATGGCTGACACTGTAATTTATTATAACAACATTTAAGATTTTCCTAAATTGGAGTGGACTATGAATATGCCCAAAATAAAAAAGTACAATATAATCAGCCATCTGTAACTATTAACCAAACCTGAGCAATGAGCAACAACAACAACTTTTACAACAAAACAATAATGTAGTTCATAAATGGGCTGTCCATACCCAACTCACTTTGATGCAAAAATACTGGCAGGAAATCTTGTGAGGCTGTGACTTGGCATCAGTTGGGGATGTCCATGTCATTACAAGGGGAGGCAGGCTCTTCCATTCTCACACTGAGCTACAAGCATGTGGTAGATAAAGTCATTCAAGCAAGCAGATGTCATTTCTACTGATGATGTAGAGGCCTCCAAAAATCTGAGCAAGATATTTCTTTCTCTTTTATTACGAGATAATTTTTCCCACAACTAAAATGTTGGAGTGAATAAGGTCTTCTTTTTTAACAGATCAGAGCAAGATAATATATTTTAAAGTTTCCTGGTGGCCAGATTTTTTGTTCTTCATATAAATCTCACCTCCCAACCCCTCAAACAGAAAATGAAAATGGTCTTCTTCATTCAGTTGATAAGATCTCTCGATCTCTCTCTATAGTATGTATATGTATCTAAATTAGTATCTGTGTATGTATATATGTATATATGTGTATGTATTTGCATATATATGTATCTGTATATGTGTGTATATGTTTATATATGTTTATATATCTGTATGTATATATGTTTACAAGTATTTGAAGCTGATATACTACAATTCAAAGATGATTAAATTTATTTGTCCAGCAATGCCAGTGAAAAGTTCAATAATACAAGTGTTCACATACATGTATTTGTAATATGTATTTTTGAATTTGTGTATGACCCATTTTCCGATGGTGCCTCATCTTTTTTTATTCCATTTTAGTCTTGCACCTCAGGCAAACAATGATTGCTTTAGATTATTTTAGTTCTTACACTCAATGAGGTATCATTTCAAGTTTCTTTGTTAAGTTTCACCTGATGCATGAATTATTATGTGTTTAAAACAGGGAAAGAGAGATCTTACCAATGAACCAACAAGTAAAAAAGACCGTTTAATTAAATGGATATATATATCATAATCTTTAAAGATATCCTACTTAAAATTGTATAAAATGTCTTATCAAGTACAAAAGAAAATGGACTTGTAATGGATTCCTGGCTTTTCTTTTGGAACAGTAGAGCATTAGTCCCTTCAAGGGACTCTTGTTTCAGGTTGTTTTTGAAAAAAATACTCTGCTAAAACTGCTAAAAGGAAAAATTATGGCCATCTTTTGAGCTCGAAATTAAACCCTAAATGTTTGGAATTTTAGTTTTATTTTCTTTTGACATCTTTAATTTTCATAATTGAAACTTGCACCTTGGTTATGTGCCATTTAGTTGTTCAGAAATTTCTCTTAACTATGATTTTCTCGAGCATAGAGTTAATATGCATTACCAGCTGAAAGTAAAAGATTCCTCTGTTTTCTAAGGGCCCAGTGGTAATCAGCAGAGACCACCATGATGTCAGCGGCACAGACAGTCCCTTCCGGGAGACTTCTAACATCTATGATGGCTCTGCTTTCTGTGCAGGTCAGATGTCTTCTGTCTACTTTCAGTGCCAGATAACTTAGAAATTCTCATCACTTGAAACACATTGGCTCCATTGTGCGAACCATCAGCTCGGTTGACGGAAGAAACCAGAATGAGCTGAGGGATGTTTGAAAGTGGAATTCTAATTAGTCCCTTGGGAAGTCATTGTTTAGTTACACATCAGGAGCATACAAAGCTATGTGCTGAAATTGAGTGCAATATGTATAAAGCAAGCATACTCATTTCTCATTGCATCAAAAATACATATAGCTACAAACATTTCCCAAAACAACAAACATTTCCCAAAACATAGAGAAAGACCATCAACCCAAAGGTGAGGCTTGAGGGTTCAGATTCTTTCCTGACTGTTCCAGCAAACACTTGATCTATATTGTGTATGATATATACCTTATAAAATTAATCACCAGATAGATACATTATTCACAAATTATCAACAATAAATATTTTTCTATTAACATAAATTCTAGTGTCAATCGGCATGTGAAATCATGATATTTGAAACTGATGTCATCAAATCAAGTAAACTGAAAATATATTTGGGATGTTGTGGCTACTTGTCACTGAAAGATTCAAGTACAGTATGAGAATTTATATTATTGCATACATTTCAACCAGTTATTCATAGAGAACTGGTGTCAGCAAGACGTGGCTTTGACCTTATCAGGGGCATATCTGAGTGAGGATTGTAGATATTTCACTGTTATGGTTTAACCTTGTCACGATTCTTTGTTGATTGCAGTTGAAGATTTCATATTGGCTCACAGTGCCAAATTTTGTAGCATTTGAAACTTTATCAGAAGCCTACTGCACCGGAGTTCATTTACCATAATGTTATTCTCCTGGCTTCAAGATAAAAAGTGCACATTCAACTCAGTTTGATGTCTGGTTGGCTAATGTCATCTAACTGACACATAATGTCATCTTGAACTGTGCAGCAATGTGTAACATTTTTCTTGGACTTCGTTTTCATTGGAAAAGGAAATTTTGAGAGAAATAAGTACCTATTTGTGTGTAACATTTGAAGCTTAATATCACCGTTGTATTTTTCATCTCTAAACATATAAATCTTTATTTACAAACCTATTTGACATGATAGACATTCATGGAAATTGGCAATCAGTACTTGTAGCTTCACTCTGTTAATAAGTTCGCAAAATTGGTACAGTAGCCCCCCTCTTATAAGGCCACCCCTTCTGCAGCAAGAAAGTGGCCTTATAAGACGGGTGGCCTTTCTAGAGGGGGATCACACAGTTGTGAGTAATAACTACATATAAAGTATAAAAGATGTAACTAATTTTTATATATTTAATATTTGCATTTAAAAATCACAGGAATATTATCTGGTTAAGGATTAAATATGATAAAACTAATATCAATGTTATTTTTTAAAAATATGAATAATCATGAATCGTGGTGCAAAACCACATTGTCGGTAAATTCGGGGCACAAATATTTGGTTGCAACTATCCCTGTACGTCCGTTGATTCCGTCTTCCCACTCAAGTTGAATGTATATTGACGAAGTTTATTTGAATCTTTCTGACATAAAATTTCTCAGTAGTTATCAAAAAACTCTCCCTCTTTTCGTTTTAATTTAATTGCTTTCATTTTTGTTCTAAACTGAGAATGTCTGACGATATTTTGCGACAACTTATTCCTTCGCGGGCAATCGCGCGTGAGGCACAGTGTTTACAACGGAAGTGAGTCTGTCACGTGATCGACTTTTTTTTCTTCTTCTCCAGTCTGGTACCCAGTTATGTACATTTCATAATCTATTAGAGTGAAGCCAGAAAGGCTAACATACCATTTTACTATCTGGCGACCGGATGTCACGCTGACTTGAGCTGAACAATGCTGTGCTTCTCAGCAGTTAGCTTTTGTCATCTTGATAATTATCGGTGGTAATAATAGCCAGTAATTATCAAAGTGACAAAAGCTAACATCTAAGGAACACATGGCAGTAAGGATAATCGGATTACTTACCTCTTTGTAAGGATTAAAGTTACTTTATTGGCATATTGGAACAAAATGTCAATGTGTTGAATTGAGAAATTAAAAAATATTATCGAGATTTTACTCTGTAAACAACCATTATGTGGCCGCTTGCGAGGGGTAAATTTGACCGTTTTTGCACTAAAATGCTGGCCGCTGGTCACGTTAGAGGGGTGGCCGTCCTTGAGGGGTACTTTTGAACACAAACTCGTCGGTGCCAAGGGATTGTGGCCGTATAAAGCGGGTGGCCGCTGGTCAGAGGGGGGGGGCCGTTCAAGAGGGGGACCACTGTACTATTTCAAACATTTAATTTCATAAGTGAAAGCCAGTTCAACGCATTCATCGCATTATTTGTTTCTTTATATTGCATGTGAAATCTTCGATCTCTCAACAAGAAAGTTACATTCTCTGGTTATTCTGCAACAAGTTAATTTTCTCTGGGTATTCTGCCACAAGTTAATGTCCTCTGCTTACTCAGCCATAACTTATGTTTTCTGGTTGTTCTGCCACAAGTTACATTCTTGGGTTGTTCCGCTGCACATTCTTGGGTTGTTCTGCCACACATTCTTGGGTTGTTCTGCCACAAGTTACATTTTTGGGCTCTACAACAGGTTATGTTCTCAGGATGCTCCACCACACATTCTTGGCTTGTTCTGCCACACATTCTTGCATTCTGCCACACATTCTTGGGTTGTTCCACCACACATTCTTGGGTTATTCTGCCACAACTTCAAAGAATCATATGATACAGATCCTTAAACTTTGAAGCAAGAGAAAACTCTGCACAAAAACCATAATAATATACACATGGTTGGCTGATTATTATTACTGGTAATCTATATTTCAGATATAAAACCCCTTTCACCCTAACTCCTTCTAAAGAAAAATTCAAAATCAGCTCTCTTTTTTACCAGATATGGCTGTACAGAACATTATTGGAGATGCCTTCCGTGGTGCAACATGGGTTGCCATTCACAATGGAGGGGGAGTTGGGTGGTATGTCTCGCTCTCTCTCTCTCTCTCTTGCTAACATTTCTCTTGTTCTAAACAATCCCTGTAAAAAGATTCTGTTAATAGGTTCTTTAGGGAAGTATTTTCCATTTTGTACCCGCCAAAACTGATTTCTAAAAAAAAAATGAAATCAACCTGTGGCTGTAAGACAACAAGCTCTTTTAATGAGAAATAATATACAAGGAGAATATATGATCTTCAGAGGTAAATTACAAAGGCAGAGACTAGTAGATTGCTTGACATTTTTCTGCTTTGTTGAACCCCTTCAAATGAAAAATAGATGCCTCACTGATTTGCTCACTTGCTTTTCAACATTCACCGAATTTTTGATTGATAAATTCTTCAGTGTCACACTTTATGTGACCAGACTAAATGTATATTTAGTTTGTGTACTGACCAGAAAATGCATCATTGTGTATTAAAATAGCTACAGTGTGTGTCTACATTTGAGCTAATTTAAATAAAAAAAAAATCACTTTGGGTAAACCTGTGTCATTTTAAGCAGTTCTTTTTGCAGGTAATGTGAATTATAAAGTATGGTATGTGAAGTTTACAAAGGTAGCCCCACCCCAATAAGGGAATGAAAGATGATCCATTGCCAGGTAGATTTTCGTATCAGCTTGTAATAGACAAGGTTGATTGCAGTTATGAATCTTCAACAGATATGCCTTTGCTTAGTCAGTCTAATATTGGAGCACATTGAAACACAAATAATTTAATGGCAATGATTGCAAAATAATCTGAATACATCCACACTTTTCTCATTCTACACAATCCCTGTAAAATGACTAATACCTTCTTCATGAATGTGTTCTCCATTTTCTGTAAAATGACATGCACTTTTGATGAGAAATAATATACAAAGAATATAAATTATATGATCTTCAGCTCTATATTACAACCACAGAGATGAGTAGGATGTTTGATTTCTGCTGTGTTGCACCCTTTCAAATGAAAAAATAAATGCATATCCCATTTACTCGCTTGCTTTTCACCATCCACCCACGTGTTGATCAATAAATTCTTCAGTGTCACACTTTACATGACTGGACTAAACATGTGTATTTAGCTTGTGTACTGACCAGAAAATGCATTGTTGTGTATTAAAATAGCTACTGTGTGTATCTGCCTTTGAGCTAAGTTCAAAGTAGAAGAAAAATAAACCAGGCCAAGAACTGTCATTACTCACTGTTAAGGTAAATCAGTATCTTTCTAAGTGGTTTAGCAGATAATGTGAAACAAGTATGGCATGTGAAGTTTACAAAAGTAGCTCCTCCTCTACCCCTTCCCCTCTCCCCCCCCCCCCCCCAAGTTATTGCTGTTCCATAACTTTGACAGAATGCTTAGTCAATCTTATATCAGAGCAAATTTGAAATGCAGGTACATGTAACTTAATGGCATTGATTACAAAATTGTGAAATAACAAAAATATACATATATTATAAATTACTCTGTCATCTGAACATTTAGTTTTACTCTTGAAAAAAAAAATGACCCCTAAAATTACATGAAATTAAAAATGCAGCACTAATTCAAATTGGAGAGTCTGTGAGTGGTGAATCATTACCCCTCATGAATTGATTGTGTCAATGCTTTTTGTCCAGTTTTTTTTCTTTCTTCCTTTTTTACATAGGATAGGCAAAATTGAAATGGTTCATTTTATCAAAAGAAAATCAGTATGACATTTGGATCATCAAAATTTATTACCTTTCACCATCTAATGAATGTGTGGACATGGTTTCCTTCAGATTAAGTATACATTGGCTAGCAGATACATTAGAAGATGAATGATTGTATTACATGTACAATTTTTCTCATTCCTTAGGGGAGAAGTCATCAATGGTGGATTTGGGCTTGTTCTCGATGGAACAAAGGTACAACCATCACAGATAAAAATTCAGAATACAATATGAATGCACTGATGTTTGGCAATCATTTATTGAAAATTGTGTAAATGTTATTTTTCCATCACTTTATGACCAAGAGGCCGCTTAGAAGTGAATATTATAATGCTGTTGATATAACCAATTGCTAACAGATTTGTCAAAAATCTTATATTGATGGACAATATACAGTATTTTAACATCGCTTTGTGTTTCTGAGTGATCAGCAGATAGACTAACAATCAAAATATGTCTCAGTTGAAAATATGAACAGAATGATTACTGAGTGTATGGATTAAATATAATTTTTCTGACCATGTATCAAGAACTGATCTTGATTTTTCAATCCAATATGAAAGGATAAGTTGTAGTTGGTTTTACTTGCTACTGGGCTTTCCATTTATTGTGCTTACTGTCTATACTCGCGTATAAGCCGGGTGCAAATGCAAACAACATAGACCCTGATCTGCTGTCACATAATGCGCCGGCAGATCAGGGTCTATGTTGTTTGTTCTACTGATTAGTCCTTACAAACTGCAGAGATCCAGATCTGCCGGCGCATTATTCGCCGGCAGATCTGGGTCTATGCAGTTGGTATTGGATTATACACGAGTATATACGGTAAATGATAAGGAATACTTGTCACATTTGAACATTGCTATATTTTAAATATATTATAAACAGATATTCATGCGTATGGTATATTAGCCTTAACCTCCATTGTAATTTGAAGGTAGTATTTACAATTTCATAAAAGGCAATTCATATACAGTCAAACCTGTGTTCAGCGGTCACCCATGGGAAAGGGCCAAAGTGGCCTTTGAAGACAGGTGACCTTTGAAGGCAGGTTCAGCTCTCAAACTTGGTTCATGACAAATACATGTACTATGCACCAAATAGCAATAGCATTATTATTATTAGTAGTAGTATGCTATCAAAATACATATATTTAGTTTAGGTAATTAGCAAAAAGAAAAATAACAAAATAATAAAATAAAAAGTTCCACTTTAATCCATCATGTACATTAAATCATCACTTATCAGTAGAAATGGCGTCTAAATAAAATTACTAATTGACAGCTTATCTGTGATTGTCAATCACAGGACTGACTTTTTGTTAGGCCAGCTGGTATAATTAGGCATGAAAACAAATGTTCACACTTCAAACAGTTGATGGATTAAGCAGTTCCTCAAACTCACCAAGATCAAAAGACAGTCAGCTTTTGAGCGAGATCCTTGATGATTAGGGAATGAAAAGAAGCTTCTTGTGGCTATTGTTAGTAGCATATAAACCATAAGGGATGTCGCTACTCATTTGTTCTGATTATATGTAATCTCTTACACTCCAGATTAATGTTGTTCTCAAAATCGGCCATAATATCTCACTTATGCCTAATAATCCCTTGGATCTGAGTTTGCCTGACTTTCATTTCTGCTGCAACTACACGACTACTTTGTCCACTATCCAGCAAATGAATTGTTTCAGTTCTCTCATGTAAGGACCAAAACTGCTTTGCTTTTGAAGCTGACATGTTGACACCTTTGCGTTTGACTCACAGCGTGATTGGAGTACAGTAAGTACAATTGAGATATGAAATGCTTAAACATCAATTCACATGATATACCTTTATCTAAACAATGCCTTGCTCATCAAACAAAAGAAGTGTTTAATTTGCATACTTGGAGCGGTCACTGCTGATACGCTCCAGTGACCACTTAAGGCAGGGTGAAACCATGGTTTGGTTAAGAAACACCTGGCTGCTGACCACTGAAAGCAGGTGACTGTTAAAAACAGGGCATTTATATAGGAAATTTGCTGGGGGAAAAATTAGAATGACTACTGAACACAGGTGACCGCTAGGACAGGTTTGACTGTACATGTATTTTCCTTTTGAATGGTGTTACTCCCCTTGTTTTATTCGGACCCAATTTAACATTCAAGGTGTACAGTAATCAAAAGACTTTAAAATACAATAGGTGCATTAAAGCTTCCAGTTAATATATCCTTCTGCTGTTTAGTACAATCTAAAGTGCCAAAAACATGGCAGACAGATTTGTCTGTAAACCATTCAACTTTTCCAGTTACCAGCTGTTTATAAAGTATGCACAAATTATATTCTCCATATATATATATATATATATATATATATATATATATATATATATATATATATATATATATATATATATATATATATATATATATAGCTGACCATATGACCATATAAATAAAACATGAGTACAAATAATAAGAATACAGCTGTACTTTGTTGTCAGAGTGGTCTTCAGAAGATAATGTTTAATAGATAAAGTCATTCAGCTCCAACATAGAACATATATTTTTGTGGGGAAACTAAACCAAGGATTAAAGGACTCATAAGTTTTAATTGAAAACATTATTTGAACTTCTCTATAATAAAATTAAAATTATCACCTAAAAAAATAATATTAGTTCCCTATAGGCATTGGCACAACATCTTTGAAGTAGCATCATCGCAAGCCATGGGCCACAATCCACTTTGCTCCTTTATCACCCATGGCTGTCCTTGTTTTGCATGAGTACACATAAACAAAAATACATCATCAACAACACAATGTAACAATCTTCTACACATAAGTAAAAGTGCCCATTTATTGAGCAATATGTGACTGTGTTTGAAAGAGAAACTTTGATTGGCTCATTCAAACAACATGAAAGGTCATGTCGAGTCACAATGGCAAGAAAATTTTACTTGAGCTCGCAGTGATTGGTAAAGCAGGTTTATGCATATTCATGAGAAATGAGGAAATCTCGGTGCAGGCAGCCACAGGTGATAAAGAAGTGTAGTGGATTTATCGCCCGTGGCTTGCAATGATGTTGAAGTAGTGGTTATGGTGCAAACTGTGTTCCTCTGAAGAAGTCATGTAACATCTGTCTCAAGAATTTATTTTCATCATTACATAAATTTTATATTAATATATACTCAATTATTTGATAAACCATGAATTATATTGACATTTTCAGCCAGGTATCCAAGAATTGGCAGATTTTGCATGGAAATTTGTGCTATATATTGGACCCTAAAAAAGTGGACCTTTTAAATTATTGTTAGGTCACTAACAATTTGTTATGTAGTGGTAAGTTTTGCTTTAAGTAGTGTGGAAGTAGGCATGATTTAGTTGTTAACTGATTGTGGTAAGGATGAAGGGGCACCTTGGCTTACCTGCATCTTTTTTTTTCAATAAGAGAATCAAAGGCAATCCATTGCCAGGTAGATTTTCATGTCAGCTTGTAATAGACTGGGTTGATAGCAGAAGGCCTAAATTACTTTTGAAGCATCCATTTTTACATGTACATCTTCTAACAGCAGTTGGCTAGTGCTTGACTTGTTGATCAGTTGATACAACGTTACAGCTTTACACATTTTGGTGTCAATACAAAAATATTTTGTACATCAATTTTTCGATAATATTTGTACATACATTTTCAGCAACTGTTTACTAGATATAACTCAAACTAAAATTGATTGTATACAAAAAAGAAAGGAAAAAAATTGCCAGTCAGCAATAAACTGTAAAAGCTTATCAGTATCTGTACGATGTGCAACAAACTTTTGTCATGAAAATCTAAATCTTCATCCAGCCTGGATAGTCAGAATTAGCATACTGCTACTTGCTCAATCTTCATGGCAACGATAGTACATGAGGTTTGCACATGCCTAAGGTTTCTTTCTCACAACCAAGTCTTTGATATATTGGGAGGCAGAACTTTCTGCTGAGGATGATATTGTGCTTTAAATTGATTTGGCACTTGATTATTCTTGCTGCCGCAGAGGGTCTTGCAAACTAACATCATTGGGAATGCACTTTTTCCAAGTCCAAATAATTTTTGTTATACATACATACATACATACTGTTGTAGCAAATCAATATTCAGGGAATATCTGCAGAATTGTAGAACTGTGTTCCATGAATGTTCACAATGGTCATGAAAGAAATGGTGGAAACGGAAGCCACAGAAAGAGAATGTGGTCTATTTCTTTATTTTATTCATATATAGATAACAATCCTGCTAGTGTTACTAGTCACATGTGTAAAAGATACATATTTGTACTCTTGATTTTTGTAATAATGTATACCTCGGGGATTTGCAGTTAAACTAATCACAGTTTGATATGTGTGCCATTAATTTGGCCAGATTCACAAAGGTGTTCAATTTTGGGTAATAATTTTGAAACTTTTATATCAAGTATATCTTGTTACTTGATGATTTTTTGCCATTTTACAGGAAAATATTTTTTTTTAAATGAATAATGTACTATACTGTAATGCTTACAGGGGTATTTACCATGGGGCATTCATAGTCACTGACGGGAACCATTGGAGGCAGACAGGAACCATTGTGAGCATCAAAAAAATAAATATTGCAAAAAGCGGCAAACAGGAAGAAAATTTATCAAGTTAAGATAACCAGATAATCATTAGAGACAACAAACATGCTTACATTACTCCTATTACTCATACTCATGGATCTTAGTGCTTGGTGGATTACTCTGGGCTTCAGAACAGGAGGGTTGTTGGAAATAGTATTGTCTACAATTTATGTCATGGCAGGGACAGGAAAATGAAAATCAGAATATTGAAGACTCATCCTGTTTTTGGATTATCCACAAATAAGCATTGCAATACTTCATAGTCCAGACATAATTGAAATAAATTTCCCATGTAAAAGGTGGTAACCTGCACTCCATATACTTTGTGTGGCCTCTCATTACCACATTTCTAGGGTTGTAAGAAACTGAGACCATCTAACAGTTTCTAGTCATAACAATAAGGCTATATTTGACAGTGGATATTTTGTATTTCACAACAACAAAAAGTTGTAAAGTGAAAGAGAAGCCTTGCTTTTTTCAACCAGCTTTAGAGAACATCCTTATCTGTTGCTGTACATATGTACTCTTTTGCTTCCAGTGTAATTTCTCTTTCCTTTCTGGTGTTTTAGTCACATTCAGTTTTTTGTAGATCATTTTTTCTTGTATAACTAGTGATTAGTGGCCATTTTACAGGCACCTTGCATGGCATATCACACTTTTCCTTTGGGAATGATTTAAGTGTGGACTTGTACAGCGATACCATGTGCTGTTTTGGTCTGTTCAAATAATTTCTATACATTTCACTATCAGCAAATAATAATGAGTTTTAAAACCTTGCACTATTACAGATAAGTTAAATTTTAACATAATTTTTTCCCCTTTATAATGTGAACATTGTTGGGATCAGTATTGCAAGAAGTCACTGCATTGTAATAAAATCACAGCCATACAAAAATAAATACAAGTCCAATATATCCCAAACTGCTAGGATTATATAGAATTATGTTCTTTGTCATGGTGAACACAAAAATGGTCCATATGTTTCTCAGTTATTCCCAAGAAATGAAAACCTCAATGAATCTAGCCAAATTAATGGCATGGATGTCAAATTGTGTCATTCCATGTGACTATTACCAGGCAGTAGCTGGATTGTTATCTTTGTGTGAATAGAATAAAGAAATTGGCATCACATACCCTTTCCATGAAGTCAGTTTCTGCCATTTTATTTGTCGCTGGTGCATTGGAAAGTCCATACCAGTGTGTTGGCATTTGTTACCAGTGCATTGGCATCATTGCCAATGTGTCATGATTAACTATGTGATACTGCTGGGGCTTGTGTCAGAAGTGTTCACCAATATCACACATCACCCTTCAAGTGTTCACCAATAGGACACATGACCCTTCAAGTGTTCACCAATAGCACACATGACCCTTCAAGAGTCCTGTCAGAATCTGAGTAAAGAGATTTGTTGCTCATTAAAAAGTGCACATGTAATGCTCATAAAAAAATGCACATGTAGTGCTCATAAAAAATGCACATGTAATGCTCATTAAAAAGTGCACATGTAATGCTCATTAAAAAGTGCACATGTAATGCTCATTAAAATGCACATGTAATGCTTATTAAAAAGTGCACATGTAGATCTCATTAAAAAGTGCACGTGTAATGCTTATTAAAAAGTGCACATGTAATGCTCATAAAAATGCACATGTAATGCTCACAGGAGCTTGATGTTGCAAATGTTTACATTTATTTTCTGGATCTGGATGTATATAATTATATACAGGGTACGATTCAAAATGTAAACATTAATGTTAAGCTATATGGTTAGGAATCTTTATTGTTTGGTTTCAGATGCCACAAATCTCTTCTTTGTGTATCAGCATTATTATATATGATTCTGATATCTCAGATTTGCCTATGTGATAGAAAGAATTGTGGGAACAATTTCAGTTGACTTTATCACTTTAATATCAACATAAAGCAAATGTCCTGGAAAATTGAAAACATTGAAGAGGTACAGATGGATCTGAGCAACAAAGCAAATCAAGAAGCAACCAGATTTATGATCAATTAACATTTATTTGATAAAATTGCAAAGACAGTGATTATATGCATTCAAAAGTGCAGTGGATTTACACTACTGTTATATTTGCCATTTAAGAAGAAATGTTACATAATGAAAGAATGTTATTTAGGTTAATTGATAACTGAAAGGGAGACTGGAAATCTTATCTTGTACTTTTTCTTCACTTTTCCAGGACTCTTCACTGCTGGCCTTTGCCTTGTGTGTATTAGCTTTGCATTTCCATACAAACTGTAATATTTGAAATTGTTACATTAACATAAATATTTGATTCTTTGTATTCATGAATAAATGAAAATATACTTGTGCCAGAATTAAACGTTCACCAGTTAAAAACGTGAGAATTCTTCAACCAAGAGAGAAAGAAAGAGGGAGGTTTTTTTATACAATATGTGTCAGCTTCTTGAATGTGACCATAAATTCCATGAGTTTGACAATAAAAAGTTTGTGTTGTCAGTAATTTAATTTTCCTACAGATGGTCTTTCATCTATCAAGAGTTCAAGATACATGCAGATCACTTAATATAAGCTGATTAGGCACCTTGAAGAAAGTTATTATTATTATTATTATTATTATTATTATTGTTGTTGTTGTTCAGTAGAGTTCAACTTTAATACTGTAAGGCAGTCATGTCAAACATGCGGCCCAATCAAAATGTTTTGCAGCCCGCAACTACATGTTTATAAAGTATCTAATTACGACTTTCTGATAGAAGTACATTTTCTTTGGTGGCCCTGAAAGCTATCGGTTTTCGTTTCTGCGGCCCTCAGTAGGCTTTGAGTTTGACACGCCTGCTGTAGGGTATGTGAGGTAGCATTAGTCACCTTTACATCAAGCAATTACATTATATATTAACTAATCTTCATGTTTCTTCTAAAGCATTGCTTTAAATAATTTTTAAAAATGTATACAAAACTCACAAAATTAATACATGTATTTAAGTGTTTTATTCATGTTTATATTTGAACAAATGGAAGTGAACAAAATTTATTTTTAAAATTTTGTATCCTTTGATTAGGAAGCTGAAGAGAGAGCCCGTAGCATGTTGTCCTGGGATGTTTCCAATGGTGTAAGTAAGAAATAATGCTAATAAGGCAAATAGATTTTTGTCCCTTCTCGACAGCAAAGTTAGGAGGGGAAATAGCATCTTGCCTGTTTATTCATGTGTTCATTCATTCGTTAGTTCATTACACCTTCAGTATCTTGGACCATATTTCACCTTCACATAAAACTTGGTATGTGGATGAATTTCAGCAAGAGTAACTCAGCCATACCAAAAAACTATGTCAGCAACCTAATCTTCACACTCAACTTACTTTTGAATTTTTTTAGCTGTTTGATCATTACACATGGACTGTTTTTAGACCCTATTGTACTTGCACATGAAAATTGTATATGGATAAATCTAGATGAAAGTACTTCAACCATACCAAGACTACCCATTGTAACCCAATTTTCATGCTCGAGTGACTTTTGTATTTTCAGCTGTTCATTCATTACACACTCATTATATTGGATCCAGTTTCACCTGCACTCATGAAAATTGGCACATGGATGCATCTTGGGGAAAAAAACTCAGTCATATGAAAACTAGGTCACTGTGACCTAAGTTTCATGCTCAAGTGAACTTTGTATTTTCAACTGTTTATTATTATACCCTGAATCACTTGGATTGTATTTAATATACCAAAATATCTTGACCATACCAAAACTAAGTCAATATGACCCAATTTTCAAGCTTGGTCGACTTTGTAATTTCAGCTTTCCATTCATTACACCTTTAATATTTTGAACCCTATTTCACCTATGTTCATGAAAGTTGGTATTTTAATGCATCTCAACAAACGAGGTCACTATGATGCAATTCTTGAGTGACATTTGAATTTTAGCCTTTGGTATGTTTATGCATTTCAGTGACACTAACTCAACCATACCAAAGCCAAGTTAATGTTACCCAATTTTCACACTTTAGTGACTTTTGTATTTTCAGCTATCTTTGATTTTATTTCACTCTCAATTTACTTTTTATATTTTTAGCTATCTGTTTATTATGATCCATATACTGTAGACCCAATTTCACCTTCTTACATGAAAATGGATATGTGAATGTATCTTCAGTGAGAGTAACCCAACAGTACCAAAACCAGGTCAATGTGACCAAATTTTACACTTGATTTACTCGTGTATTTTCAGCTTTCTGTTTGTTACAGCCTCAATATCTTGGACCCTATTTTATCAACATTCATGAGAATTGTTATGTTAATGCACCTTAAGGATAGCAACTATACCAAAATCAGATCCATGTGACAATTTTCTGCTATATGGGTGTTACATCCTCAATATCTTGGACCCTATTTCATCTACGCTCAAGAAATTTGGTATGTGGATACATCTCAACAAGAGTACTTCAACCATACAAAAATGAGGTCAGTGTGACCCAATTTTTATGTTGGAGTAACATTTGTATTTTCAGTACTCTGCTCCATAGACCCTAAATATCTTAAACACACATCAACACTAATGAAAATTGGTATGTTGGATGCATATCAAGGTGAGTAATCCTACCATATAAAACTAGGTTGTTAGGACCAATTTTACATGCTGGAGTGACTTTTGTATTTTCAGCTATCTACTAGTTACAACCTCAGTATCTTGGATCTAATTTCACCTACACTCATGTAAACTGTATGTGGATGCATTTCAAGGAGAGAAAACTAACCCATACCAAAAGTAGGTCACTTTGACCTGATTTTAAGGCTCGAGTGATTTTTTTTTTCTTCATATCAGTTGATATTTTTTTGGCTACTCCCGATTTGTTTCTGTTGACGAGGGTATTCATGTTTACGAGTAAACATCTGGTCTTTTAAAATCTTTCTTCAAGTGTGCCACCCTTGCTGTGTTATCCCTTTCTCCTGCTCAGAAGTTTGCTTGTTTATGAATTGCTTGACCTACATGCTATACTGAGTTTACTATGTCTTTTCATTTTTTCTCAGTGACTATTGTGTGAGTGAAATGTTCAGGATAGAGAGTCATAGAAATGCCTGAAGTAAGGAATCAACCATTTGATCCATTTACTTTTGCCCGGTGGTGTGTTGTGGCTTTTTGAAAAAAATTCCCCATCTCCATTTTTCTAGAAGGAAAATGTTGCTTCTCTTGATGGTTCTTATGGTCCAAATTTGAAGAAAAAAAATTTCATCTTTAATAAGGAGAGGGAGAAAGAGAATTCTACCATGAAGGAAAATCCCCGTCACTTCTTGATCACTGGTTGGAGCCTAAGCTCTAATAAAACCCTGGCATTTGAAACTTTAAAGAAAATTAAAACTTGTCATTGGTAAGCAAGCTGACTATACAATCGGCAATTGCTTTTTTTGTTTTTGTTGGTTTTAATGTCACTTTTAACACATTATTGGCTATATCATGCTGAGTAAATGGGAGATAAGTGCCTTTTCCAAGAATACACCAAGGCAGCTGACTCAGGCACTGTTGCACTTATTTTGATGGACAGTTCCAAGCCACCCATGTTGCATGAAATGTTCACAATATTAGGGTGTTCAAACCCATGGCATGTATCTTGTGAGCTTCTTCTGTCAATGTTTCTTAAAGAGACATCATTTTACACTGTAGGTAGCCAGACGGTGCTGGGCAGGTAATAACAAGGCGGAGGAGACAATCTGCCGAATTATGGATAGCAACCCCATGCTGAGGGTAACCATTCCACACCACGTGAGCAGTGAGGATATCCTAGACAGAGCCCTGAAGAAATAATTGACAGATTGCAAAAGCCCTACCTGTCTGACACCAGCTGTCAGTCAATCAGTTTATTTTTGGAATTTTCATTTTATAGGTGGCCAATTTCATTGTGTGCTGTTTGTCAATCATGTACTAACTGCCTTTTAATTGCTGTATCTAACTTTGAGAAAGCCTAGACGCATCAATTTCTTTAAATAAGAATTGTTTTCAATAGGCAGATTCTGATTTTGTAGAAAATGCTACTAATACACATGATGATCTCTAGTTTGTTAATCAGACTGGGTAGCACCAGTGAAAAGTAGTCAATTTTTACATTATCTTGAGGCAGAACTAAAGAGTTTAAAAGATATAAAATTGTACAGCTCATGGTGCTTTTTGGACACAGCCTTTTGTGAGAAGTATTAGTGCTTGTGTAGTACTTACATGTAGGATTTCAAGACTGTTCCAAATCCAGATGCATGTACATTTTTGATGTGGTGTGATAAAGCACTTATTCATTCATATATTGACCATGAATTTATTCAAAAGAAACACTGAATGCATCATTTGTACATTCAATAACCTGACAAAAAATGAAATGAAGTAACATCTGTTGTGTAGATGCTGTCATTATTCTTAAAGCACACATCACTTTACTTATTCTGTGTACAATTTAAAAATCTGAATGGTACTTTAGCTCAGTAAAAAAATGTATGCCTAATATTTTCTTATATTTACTCTTTTGAAACCATTTCTTCCACTTATGCCATCTCCTCTATTGCCATCCTTCAAAGAACAAAAATTCCCTGTCTAATAGAAATCTCAAACTACAACAAATCAGTCTTTTCCAATGTTGTTTTTCAAAAATTATAATACCATATATACTTGCTTTTAAGTAGAATCCAACTGCAAACAACAGAGACCCTGATCTTTTGTCACATAATGTGCTATCAGATCAAGGTTTATGTTGTTTGTTCTATTGATTACTCCTAACAAACTGCACAGACCCAGATCTGCAGGCACATTATGTGATGGCAGATATGGGTCTGTGCAGTTTGCAGTTGTCCTCGTCTTTTAAGTGAGTATATTTGGTAAGTTTGTTATTTGAAAAAATTATCAATAGAAAAAGGGATGGTACAATGTGTGCATGATATGATAGCAGAGTTGAGACTAAGCATATTGTTTCTCATGGGGGTGGAAGGGTAATTTATCTTCACCAAATCCTATATCAGTTTGATTAAACCTCTCTTAGGTGTTATGTAATACACTTGCTGGAACATTTAGCATGATAATAATTACCAAATTTTGTTGTCAAATAAAAGATCAATCCCATTTTCTCAAATAGACTAATCCTGGAATGTAAACACTGTGCAATAATACAATGCATGCATTGTAGCTGTTGACAGTCAGTAAAATGAATCACAGTTTAGTTTTGTTAATCCAATTTCTGTTTATCCAGTTTTTGGTGTAATATGAAGACCAAATTAGTACAAAAACCGGTTTATCCAACCATCTGGGTGCATCCACAAATCTACCATTTTTCTGCCCCCTCCATATCTATGGAGGAGCATTTAGTGTTACGCATATCTGTCCATCCTGTCCCACCCCATCATATAACGTTTGTCATCAATTTACCATCATTGATATAACAATCTAAACATTAAAAAAATAATTACTTTTCTCCATGTCCACAAAATTGATGTGCTAAAGAAAATGATCATTTTTCCGATTATCTTTTCCAGAAAGTTAGTATCTCTATGGTCAGGATTATGTATTGATGCAAACAGTTCAATGCAGGTCGGAAGCGGTCATGGTAAACTACTTTGCATGATATCCTTGCTTGCCAATAAAAAAGCACATGTTTCAGTGTTTTCTTTTACAAATAAAGAGTTCTGTTTATTTTTTAGCTCTACTGGCCATCTTGAAAATCTTGTTATTGCTACTCCTCCTGAATGGATGGTTATATCAACATGGGGTTTTTACTAAAAGGCTTATGATGATGTCTAGTTGGTCCTAAATGAAAATGGTGCCAATCTGATGTCCATTTTGGCCATCTTAAAAATAACTGGTCACAGACCAGAAGAGCTTATCGGATGGTCTGCTGACCATCATCTGCCTGGTGGCTGGTCATATTGACATTGTGCTTTCACCAAAAGACTTCTCATGATGTCTGGTTAGTACTAAATAGAAATGATGCCAGTCTGAATATGGCCACCATGACACCCATCTTGAAAATCTTGTGATCATTGCACCTCCAAACGGAAAGTCATATCAACATGGGCTTTCCACCAGAAGACTCTGTATGATGCCTTGTTGGTCCTAAATGAAAATGGTGCCAAGTTGACATCCAATATGTCCACAACAGCAGTTAATTTGAAAATCTTGTTATCACTGAAAATGATTTAAACAATCTGCAGTTAAAAGGAAGAAATGGTCTTATCTTGAATTTCTGGAAATTCTTTTCAGCCAGTAGTTTGTCAGTCCTTTCAAGGGACTCTTGTCTTTGTTTGTAAAACTATATTAGTCAGTTGGTGTACATGAACAGTACCTAAATATCCCCAGTGACTGGCCTTAATTGATATAATTACTTTAATTTCTGTAAGCTCTGGGCAAGTTCATGAACAGAGCCAGATATCATGTTGCTTAATCTATTTGAATGGTCATAAAGAATGAACAAAATCAACTGATTAAACACAAACAAGTCTTGAACATCGGTAGAAATTGATCTCTAACAATGACCTTTTACCAGATTATAACAATATATGCAAGTGCTGACTGGAGCAAGTTCTAATATTGATCTCTAACCATGACCTTTTTCCAGATTATAATAATGTATGCAATTAATGACTGTTCTAATATAATTTCATAACGTAAAGATTGTCTGTGACAAAAGAATATATTGCTGAATGTATACCTCTAATCAAATTATCTTGCTTCGGAAATTTTCAAAGATAAGCCATATTTTCTTTCAAAAATGCTTGAAATGATCTCAACATTACAACTCCAAATATGTCAAGGATTCTCCAAAAATATGCAAATGAGCCAAATCACTCGGCCTGGTTCAGGAATTTAATCACAGAATAGTTATTTTTAATGCTCCTATAGGTCTGATAACCAAACAATGTCCAAAATGAGGTTATCAAGGAGAAATCTGCCTGGGAATAAAATATGTGTGATATGTTGACCGCTTTGTTTAAGGAACTACCTGATCACGAGATGTGAGGTGTGTCAGCTGTTTAACAACACCTTCATTTAATCCATGCAATAATTAGGGTAATCAAAGTGATTTCATGGTTTGACAGTTGTCATTAGGGTAATCAAAGCGATTTCATGGTTTGACAGTTGTCCAAACAATCACCTGTTTATATGGGTAAAACATTCCCAAGTTTGCATTCCAAATTGAATTTTCTATTTTTTATTTGCTCAAAAAAACATACTTGATGTACACAACTTGTATGTACTATTGAAAATTGTTACAAATTTGTTGAAAATATGGTGTCCAGAAAATTGAAGGGTCCAGATATTTACTTTACTGACAGTTGTTTCTACTCAATAACTTTTGACAGACTTCTTGGTATGAGGCTTTACATTAAGAAGATCTAGATCAGATTCGATTGTCACCCTTTTCTGACAAAAATTAATGGAGTTATGGCCCTTACATGTCTTTGAATTTTGTCTTTCAATTGCATCACATTGATGGGACATCTGTGTTGTATTGGCACATTTCTAGTTTATACATACAATTTAAGTCAGACTGACAAGATAGCACTCTATTTCACTCAGCTTCCAGTGATGAAAAGTTTCTTTATAACCTTGCTTCACTGATTATTTGGTATTAAAGGACAATGATATGGTTTAATAAGATGAGGACACTTGCCATCTATGTAACCTGTAACAAGTCAGCAGACATTATACTGGATATATACACAAAACTACATATATTTTGTTCCAAGTCGGCAGAAAGAATGAGTTTGATTTAGGGTAGACATATATCTAGGCCATCAGGCCAAGATGTATTAATATGCCACATCAAACAACTTTATTCCCCCATCGTGGAACAAAATACGAATGTGGTTTTGTATTTATTACATACTCCCTTTTACGCTTTCTAAATATTTTTACGATTACGGTGAATGAAATTCAAAATTAATTGGGATTTATTATTTATCAAATAATTTAGACAGAAAAACACTTAAATAGTTCCAATGTGGGCATCTGATATGGAAATATGGATTGAACAGTTGTATTAAACGCCAGATGAACCAAGTAAGATTAAATGGGCCTGTAATAAAAGAGAAGGATGAAATAAACTTTGTCATTTTCTATCCAAGAAAGAAAGTGAAAAGGCCTAACTGGAGTCAGTTACAAGCCTAATTGCTCTGATAAACAGGCTTGACATTCATTTTTTCTTCATTTCTACCGTAACCTTGCTGGTCGCAGGGGCGCCACTGATGACTTTGCGACAATCTCTCTCCATTTCGCCCTGTTCTCCACTGCTCTTTGGGACTTTGCAAAGTCCATCCCTGTCCACTCTTTGATATTGTCTTCCCATCTCTTCTTCTGTCTGCCTCGTTTTCTGTTTCCTCTCACTGTGCCCTGTAGGATTGTCTTTGACAGGCCAGTTGAGCGTGAGACGTGACCATACCATCTTAGTTTGCGTTTCTTTACAGTGGTGAGCAGATCTTCATAAAGCCAACTGCACCCTGGATGTTATTGCACACCTCCGCATTAGAGACGTGGTCTAAGTATGAGATTTTCAGGATATTCGATAACATCTCATCTCTAAGGCATGGATTCTTCTCTCTAATTCTGCTGTTAGGGTCCATGTCCATGTCTCACATGCATATAGGAATATGGACATGACGAGGGAGTGCGTAAGCTTGATCTTGGACCCAAGCGTGATGTTGCTGTCTTTCCAAATATCCTTCAGCCTAGCCAGAGCAGCTGTTGTCTGCGCAATCCTGGAAAGAACCTCAGGTTTTGAACCTTCATCAGAGGCGACAGCACCTAGGTACTTGAAGCTTGTTACTGTGCCCAGCTTCTGTCCATTCACTCTTATTTCCTTTTGGATGCCACTCGGGTTGTTTGTCATTAGGTTTGTTTTTTCAGTGTTGATCTCCATCCCATATCTTAGTGATGCTTGATTGAGATTGTTCACTAAGGTTTTCATTTCTTCTTCATCTCCTGCTAAGCCATCGATATCATCAGCAAAGCGCAGGTTGGTGATTGTTCTGCCTCCAACACTGACACTGCCTTCATGGTCTTCCAAGGCGTCGGACATGATCCTTTCCAGGTAGATGTTGAAGAGAGTGGGTGAGAGAAGGCACCCGTCTGACTCCGACTGTGGTTCTGAACCAGTCTCCTATGTTGCCATTGACGAGAACTGTACTAGTCGCTTTGTCATACAGGGTTTCTATAGTGCGGATTAGTTTTGTGTTTATGTTGTATATCCGCATGGTGCCCCACAAGGCTGCATGCCATACCTTGTTGAAAGCCTTCTTGAAGTCAATGAAGACATGATAGAGGTTCTGTTGATGCTGGAGATATTTTTCACAGAGGATTCTAAGATTGAAGATCTGTTCTGTGGTGCTACGTCCTGCTCTGAAACCTGCGTTTTCTTCCGCAATGATGTGCTCTGCTTGGGGTTTCAGTCTATCGAAGATGATCTTAAGCATAACCTTGCTTGGGTGACTGATGAGACTGATTGTTCGGTAGTTCTGGCACAGTTGTAGATTCCCTTTTTTAGGAAGAGTCACGATCAGAGACTGGGTCCATGGGGGCCATTCTCCTGTTTGCCAGATTTGGTTGCAGATTGTTGTGAGGACATCTATAATGGAAGTTCCTCCTGCTTTAACAAGTTCTGTGATATATTGTCTACCCCAGCTGACTTCCCCTTCTTTAGTGCCTTTACTGCAGCCTCTACTTCGTCCTTGAGGATCGGGTGATCAACTTCTGTTGTGGTCAGTGGTACATTTAGTACAGCTTGGTCTCCAGAAGTCTCCTGGTTGTAAAGCTCCAAACAGTATTCCTTCCATCTGTTAAGAATGTCTTGGTTTTCTGTCAGACTCTTACCAGCCTTGTCCTGAATCGTATCAGATCTCACCTGTTTCTCTGTTGTCAGGTCTTTCACCAACTGGTATGCCCTTTTACTGTCATTCTGGTTCAGGCTTTTCTCGAATTTCTTTGCATTGGTCCTCTAACCAGCTTTCTTTTGCTTTCTTTATGCTCTTCTTAATCCTGTTGTTAATCTCCCTGTATTTTTTTGAACTATATATGGTCTCCTCGCTTACTCTTCAGTTTTCTCCTCACATCGCAGAGGTCGAGGATATCTGCTGTGACCCAAGGCTTCTTTGTTCTACGATGCTTGCCAAGGATCTCTCCAGCTGTTCTATTACTGCCTTGTTGAAGGTGATGATCAAGGAGTCTAAGTTTATTTCTTCATGTCCCAGAATTGTGAGTGGTGCAAATTTGCCGCCTATTGATGCTTCAAATGCTTGTGCCACGCTTGGATCTTTAAGTTTTTCAAGGTCGAACCTGATCCTAACTTGTCGTGGCTTATTGGTCTTCCTCAGACGAAGTTTGATAGTCATCATCAGCAAGTCATGGTCGCTTCCTATATCAGCTCCTGGGAAACTACGTGTTCTGGCAATGTTTACACTAGACCAGAAGCACTTTCTCACCAAGATGTAATCAAACTGGTTGTGATGTTTTCTGTCTGGGCTGTGCCAAGTCCATCTTCTGGGTAGTTTGTGGGTGCCAAGGGTGTTCGTTAGCACTAGGTTATTGTATGTGGCGAAGTCCAGGAGCTTGAGACCTCTCTCACTGGTCTGCTTGTTACAGTATGGACCACAGACTTCTCGCCAGTCTGCTTCTGCGTCCTCTCCTACCTTAGCATTCCAGTCTCCTTGAATAACCAGAATATCCTTCTTGGGTGTCTGGTCTATGAGAGTTTGAAGCTGGTCGTAGAACTCATCCAGTTCCTCGTCATCATGGTCAGATGTTGGGGCATAGACCTGTATGATAGTGATGTTAAAGGGAGATGCCCTCATGCGGATTGTTAGACACTGGTCGACAACCCATGACAGCACTCACAGTGTCCATGTGTACCATAAACCCGACTCCATGTTCATGCTTATTCTCATGCCCACTGAAGTAGATCCTGTGTCCGTCATCTGTTGATCTCTCTCCGAAATTTTTCCAGCGCATCTCGCAGAGTCCAAGGATGTGCCATTGATATCTTCACATCTCATGTGTTAGCTCCTCAAGTTTCCCTGCTGGTCTTAATGTCCTGACATTCCATGTTCCAATGGTGATGTTATCTCTTGCACGTACTTTGATGGTAGTTGCAACAGTAGCATACTTGTCACCTCCGTCCTGGTGTCCAGCGGATGGTGCGGTCATTGGTAACCCGGGCTGCGACCAATCCATTATGTGAAATCTACTTATTGTCATTTCGTCATCATTGGCATATCATGGGACGTTTCAACCTGGCGGCACCCATCCCTCTCCAGGCTGTAGACCACAGCCGATATCCATGTTACTATATGGTTCGCCCTGGTCTCGAACATGTGGCCATTAAATTCATCTTTGGAACCCTTCCGCCCTGGCCCTTGACTTCAACTTGGAAGACTTCCGCCCAGTGATGTCATTTCTCCCATAGGTAGGAAGACTCATGGAGGCGGGAGTGTCTTAAACCTTCCCTTGCAAGTTTTTTATCTTGCCCACTGCCTGTCCAGTTCAAGGAAGTTCTTAGTAGTGTTGAGCGTCAAACAAGGTAGCTCTTGGTGCCATTTTTCATTTTTTTTTTTTACAATGGCTTGGCCGGGATTCGAACCCAGGACGTCTTGCATACGTGGCCAACGCTCTAACCACTGGACTATTTGACATTGCATTTGTACAAACCTAACTTGGCAGTTTGAAAACCCTGAATTTTGCATGCATGAAAAAAGTACTTTTTACTTGTATAATTTATATTTTACTAGTGATTCAAGTAATAAAATACAAGTGGTCTGAAACCTGGTGTTGCTTGCATACTGTGTCCACCATAGTCAGACATTATAAGCCGACTCAACATTATCTAAAATGGCAAGGCAATTGTTTATATGGCTGTATACTTCCAAACCCACACACCATGTTGTTGAATATTCAAGTTTAATTCTGGCAGCCTGGTTGACTCAGTAGTTAGTGTGCTTCGCTTGTGACCAGAAGGGTGCAGGTTTGAATCCTGTATTGACCAAGCCAGGTCAGCTGATGTGACGAGTCTCTGGGCATGGCACTTTACTCTAATTGCATCAACATAATATAACCTTTCGTGTGTTGATGTACTATTAAACATCATACCAAACCAAACCGAGCTTAATGCTTGAATGCAATGTGATGGTTTATTACAAAGCATGACAATTCACGATTCTATCCATATAAATGCAGGAACAATTCTTACAAACACGCTTTATTGACTGCCCTTTATTTGCATTTGTAAATCTCATGATGAAAACTTTTCCATGACAGATACTGTAAAATTACTATCGGGAATTCTATCCTGATATTAAGAAACAAAAGATTATGACAGGCACCTTATTTAGAAATCTGATCTCCTGCAACTTTGTCCAGTTTGTTTTATATTCAACATTATATATACCCATTTTGAACCTTGACAGTTTAGACTCTACAGTAAGGCTGCCATTTCCCATTATTCGGTGTTACATCTTGAGTGCAGGATAGTGGATTTCCTGTAATTTTTGACCCCATGTCTCCAAATCTTGCCGATTACTTCTAACGCAAACACTTATTTGTCCCTTTCAAATATTCTGAATTCCCCAGACAGGGGAGACACTATCCCTAGCTCACTTGATCCTAGGTGCAACACTGATGATTTCTCAGCTATCAATCTTTCTTGTCACACTATCCCTGCTCCATTCTTGGAGTGGATCAAATTTCTAAGACCACTGCACTCTCCCTATCATATTCCAAAACTTAAAGTCTCTCCAAGTTCAATGTCTGACAATTTGACTGCAAAAACTAATGCATATATGCAATGACAGAATATCACATGATTTCTAATTTCTTTTGAAAGCTTAGGGATCATTAAAAACTCTGTAACTCAAGCAGTGTCAAAGGGGAAATAACTCGCACAAAAATCAGTTGATGTATCAGCCACTGCATAAAACAATGAAATTGTTTCTACAGTATAGGATAAATCTTTGTAAACGGTTGAAAATGAGAGTTGCATATTGTAACATGGTATATTCTACTAATTCCAAGAAGCTTTCAAATTTTAATCTATACAGTTTTAAGTCCAAGCAAAATGATGATAGTAATATACCTGGCCAAAAAAAAAAAAAAAAGATGATTCAATAGCTGTGAAATATAAGTGATCATGATAAATACTTTAGTCTTTAATCAAGTTAAATGGCATTTTGTTATTTCCCAGAGAAAAACTGTGCAGTATCAATGTATCTTTCCACTAAGATAACAAAACTGTACAATTCAAGTAAAGATTGTGATAATACACAATCTAGATTTGGTTGACTACTCATCTAGCTTATTATACAAGAATTTATGCATTTTTTGATGACATTAAATTTCAAAAATTAAATATTTCCATTTAATTCTATTGCAACAACAAATGAGCTTCATCTCTGTTGTTTTAAAAGATAAAGTTCTGAACCTCAGACACCTTGTACATTTTGGAACAAGTTCAGTCAGAAAAGAATTAAATCTAGAAATAGGGGTAAGGTATCTCTGTCATCATATGATGATAAATTGTGTACTATTAAAATTCAATTGTGTAAGGGACATTTTGTTTGCCATATGTTTTTGTCAATCTATCTGCATAAGGCTGTAATGTTTACATGTGTAAATAGCTTAGTTTAATTTACTGTAAACATGTACAAAATTGGTAACATATAAACATGCATGAGGTGCAGTCAGTATGCTAGCTGATGCACTTGTTCAGTTGGTATGTATGGTTGTATTATCAATGTTTTCATCTTATACATATATGTAGCAGTACAAAACAATGTCACGACAATCCTAAGGATGTTATACCTGAACTGTCATGTGTATTCAATGAAGACATGTCTTACAAACTGAATCCTGACATAATAAGAGGTAAATTGCATACAGCGATTGAAACAATCACAAATTCAGCAAGGTACAGCATGTACATTGTCAATGGACAAAAAAGGAATAGCTGTTCAGGTGTAAGCTTAATGTGCAGATCAGGTGAAAGGTTGAGTTTTTAATTGGTTTAATTAAACAGCTTCATTTAAAAACTTTGGTAAATGTTGCAGATTTATTTGCCATTAACACTGATTCAGATCTAGACACTTGCTGTCACAAAACATTTCAAGATCAACAATCCTTCTCTTGTGTAAATACAATTTTGTTAAGTTAAAAATTACAGATCTCTTCAGGCTGCAGTTCTCTAGAATCACTTATACTTGTCTTCATGTTCCTCATCTAATTGGAGGTGTGGGAACTGAAGCACTTGTTGCCTTCCTAAAATTGTTAAAATGTTCCAGGTATTGGTGGATTGTGTCTTCAGGTGCGCAGACTGTGTCCATTTTTGATTTCATATGAGCAGGAGGGTTCTCTGCTATACTGCCCATAAAGCTCTGTATAAATTCCTTCATAAGGTTCCAGCACTCACTGGGGATAACACAGGGACAGTATTCCACCTGAAATTGAGAAATACTAATAAATATGTAAAACTGGTAAGCTGACTAACCAAAATAAGCTGGTAATAGTGAAATTAAGTTCTTGAAGATTCTGAATTTCAGGGAAAAAAAAAAACGTATGTACAAAGTTACAATGGATCACATTTAGTAGAACAAAAGAGGGAGGGGGAGGCAGCACAGTATATAAATACAATACATATTTTATGGAGTAAAAATCTGGATAAATCATACAGGTAACAAAGATGCATCTTCTTTCTTGAAATACAACCCTTTCATATGTTTAATATGCCTCTGATAATAAATCTGTTATTATCTGTACATTTACTTTAAAGTGGGTAATAATTACTTCATCAAAATCTCCTTGTTCTTGAGTGAAGAATTTTGTTGCTTTCCATGTGTCTAATCCTTCAGTTACTAAATAATATTTAAACCCAAACCCTCAATTACGGAGTCAAATGTATAGATGCAAAGATAGACTGTTATGACTTAATGAGCTATATGTAATGCCGACTTGTATGATACTAAAAGATATGTATGTAATGCTGACTTGTATGATACTAAATGATGTGAATGTAATGCTGACTTGTATGATACTAAAAGATGTGTAAAATAATGTACTGTAAATCTTACTGTTTTAACATCATTTAAAATTTTGAAAATACAGTCAATTCAGCTTGTCAGCCACGTACAACTTTTGCAAGTCCCTGATGGTTAATACTTTATCATTTTATTTTTGACAAAAACTATTTTCACAAATGTCATTGCTAAAATTTTGTGCTTTACAGAAAGTAGTCAACATTACAGTAAAACCTGTCTTGAGACCACCCCTTCCCGTGCTCAAATAAATTATTTTTCAGACACAGGCCCAGGGCAAGTGTCTTTTGAAAAATCACTTAGCCCGATTCAAAATTCACTTGCCTGACAGGGCTATATTTTTTACTATTATTTTGACACAATGCTGAAACCACTATACTTTAAATAAAATAATAAAAATGCTTTAAATTGACTTTTTTTGTGTATACATTGATATTACTCTCTTAATAGTGAACTTCCAACAGAAATTGGATGATGATGTCTACTCAAGTTTTTATTTTATTTATTTCATTAAAATTAATGTTTTCTTCAGATCCACATGTAAACCAGTACTCAGTGGTTTCATTTTCTGAAAGTGGCAAAAATCTCCGCATTTTTCATACAAAGATGAAAACAGAAATAAAATTGGATAGGCATTAGTCTTTTTATATCAATCAATAAAAACAGTAGCTTCAAGTTTTATAATTAGTTCATGTCACAGAACTGTGAATGTGTCACTATTACAGAAAACCCGCACTCTGTATATCAACACAATCAGCAACTACCAGCTGTTTGAACTAAATGGATTAAAATATAGTGTAATTATTTCAGTTCCTTTTTGGGTGAAAAACATTGTATTGGAAGCTTTTATAAGTCACTGATCCCCTAATCGTAGCTTAACTGTTGAACAATCACATAGGTACCACTCCATATATATTTAACCAGTGATGCATTACCAAGCTCATTAGTACTTCTGAAGGAGAAGTCAGCACTAATTATAGGTAACCAATGAACTACAGAGAGCAGAATTAGTACTGTTCCCCCAGTCAGTCATCATGTGCTTTGTTTTCTACACAAAGTTTATAGCTTTTGATAAATTAACAGATTAAGCAGACGATCTTCATAAGGTGGAGGGTGCTACAAATGGAGTGCCAGCAGACGGCTGAATATTAATAATTTACCAGTCTTTCAGGAAACTTAAAAATGAAAATGCCACATTCTGTCTGCATACTCAAGCTTTCTTAAGAGGCAAATAACATATTATTTTGACAATCCCGACAGCAACTCACTTAGAATATGAGAGGGGCCTAATTTAGATTTAGAGGGGCCCTAGGCGTCAGGCTTTCTGATCTTTTGAGCTCTGCCTTCTACCAACAAAAACTGATCTCTAAAGACGTGCTCTTTTACTGGAGATTATCCTTGCAGGCTTGGGGATTCAGAACAGGCCAGGGGGCCCTGGGTGGCAGAGTGGTCTAAGGCACTTGCCTTTACAGATCACTGACATCTCACCTCTGTCCACGTAGGTTTGAGTCTCAGGCTCAGCCAATGTGGGTATGTGAGAAAGCTTACCAGTAGCTTCCAGTGAGTTGGTGGTTCTTCCTGGGGTTTTCTCTGGTTCTTCCTCCACAAAATATACTGGCCGCCATGTATGGCCTATCATGTACTGAAAAATGGCGTTAAACCCATAACAACCAACCAATCAGAACAGGCCAGATGCACCCTCCTGCATATCATATGAGGCAACTAATAGAGGCAACCCTGGGCAGGAAAATGTTTGTTTTTTCTCACTTGCCCAAAAATAAAAAAATAAAAAAAAATTTTTTTATGTAAATTTTAAACAATTAGATTCTTTTCATGGCCTATATCCCTTCTACAATGATGCCTGAATGTATTGGAGATAATGGAGTGGTAGCCTTTCTTAGTAATAGGAGCTAACTTTTTCTCCTAAAAAAAACAGAAAAAAGTTAGCCAATTGCAACATCTATGCACTTAAAGGACCCTGCACCAGTCCATAACATGCCACTTTCCACAGTTAGACTTTCAAGTGGAGGGCCTTCTAGCTCATGAGATTCTCTCCAGGTTGAAATTCCTTTCTATGCAGGGCTCTACTGACAAGAGCCAGGCGTGAAGGAGAAGCATATTCAGGCAGGAATGAAACACCTGGAACTGGGGCTGTTTGAGCAGGTTGGAGCTCACCAGGATCTATTGCTACATCATTCACCCAGGACTTGTCCCACCTGAGAGGGGCTATCAGAATAACTTTGCAGTTCTGTCCCTTCATTTTCTGTATTATCCTTGGTACCAGAACAGTAGGGGTGAAAGGTGTAGCCCCAAAAACAATCCCAGCTGACTGATAGAGCATCCACAGACCAGGATTTTGGATCCAAGACTTGGAGAGAGGAAGGTGGGCAGTTTGTGGTTCCACTGCATCGCAACAAGGTTTATCATTGAACACCCCCAAAGTGCACTAATCTGCTGAAAGACTTGACCAATGAATGGACCACTCTGGTGAAGAGTGTGGCCCCTTCTCAAAAATGACTTGGCTAAGACATTGAGTCTGCTGGGAAAATTTATGATCTGGACCATGATCTTAAGCTGCAACCAGAACACACAGGTTGGGTGATTTCATCCACCATTGTTTGAGGAGGTATATATATCACCACCACCGAGTTGTCTGACATGATGAAAATCACCCTTCTGCAGAGATGATCCTTCCAGAAATGAAATGCATTTACTGTAGCCTTAATTTCCTGAAGACTGATATGAAGGGATATTTCCTCTTGCCCACACTTATCAATGACCATAGTAAAGCAGGGCAACAGGTGGGCTCCCCAATCAGATGAACTGGCATTTGTGCAGACCGTAATTTCAAGTTGGGGCATTTCCAGAGGAATTACTGCCGTAAGCCATTGTTTGTCCTGCCACTGACACAGGAACAGCTGTATTTCAGTTAAAATCATAACACAATTAAGTCAATTGGTAAAAGGATACCACTGGACCGATAGGGCCATTAGCAATGGGTCAATGAAAAGGTGGCTAAGAAGAATAAAATCTACCACTGCATTTAGCAAGCCAAGGAGTTGAAAAATCTCTCACTGAAATCCACTCCCTGTTGGAAATCAAGTGTGAGCTTGATAATATGCATCATGCACAATGGAAGGAGGTGAACAAGGTTGACAATTGGTTAAAAATTCCATACGAAGATGGAAAAAATTCTGGGATGGGGTGAAATCTGACTTCTTCCAATTCAGAAGAAAACCCAGCTGAAAGAGAAGGGAAATAAGGTTATTCCTGCCCTTCACCAAAGATTATCTTACCATTTTTGAAGGCTGTCATCCAAATATGCTGCAGTCGCTATTGATGAGGTTCACCTTAAAAGAGTGAAAGCCCATGGGCTTATGTTAAGATCAAATGGGAGAGCCTGGAATTGGTATATAGTTCCTTGAAAGCCAAACTGAAGGTCCCTTGAACTTATGTAAAGCTGTGTCGATATAGACATTAAAATATGCATTGGCTAGATCCAGACTGATCGCAAATTTGTCCCTTTTGACAGAACATCTGACCAACCATGCCATATCCATTTTGAACCTCAGCATGACTATATCTTTGTTGAGCTGGCTAAGATCTATGACTGGCTTGAGCTTCCCGTTTTTTGGGGCAATAGCAAAAGCCTGAAATAAAACCACACGCATCTGTTGAGTAGAGAGCAGATCTCCTTCTGAAAAATGTCTGCATTTCTGGATCAGACGGAACATCTATCACAGATGAGGAAGATGAAAGGGGAGGGGGCCTGGATAAACTAAATCGGAAGCCCCCTCCAAAGCAACTTGGATTGCACATTCATTTTGCAGACAAAAAAGGTCAATCCAAGCCTGCTGATAAAGAGAAGAGAGTAAGAAAGTACCAGATATGCTGGGAAAATGCATATGAATCCAGGAAAGGCTGTAATGTTGCGCACTTTCTGCACTGAGTATTCAACAAAATACTAAAGTGCATGGGTACTTCATTCATTGATGGGTGTAAAAACCTTCATAAATCTTCCCGGGAATAACACAATGCAAAATGGTGAAATCAGATCTAATGATGGTGCTCTTTAACTCAACAGACAGCAAGGATTATAACTTAAGAGATGCCCTCAAGCTGTGATATGCTACTGAACCAATAAACAGAATGTTAAAGACTGTATCTTATGGACCTAGATCTGATTATAAATCAGAGAAAATGAATAGGAACTTTTAACTTTCAATGAGTATTGTTTGTTAAATACAGTTGTTCTTGTTTTGAGTTGATGTTAATGAATAATAAATGTTGAATTAGAACCTGAACTGGCTTCTATTTGATTTTAGCAGGTTCAGTGAAATTTAGGCAGGATCAGTACAAATTTTTATTATGGTGGTCCTGTGGGTTAGTGAGAAAAAAAAAAGCATTATTTCAAGTCCAGTAATGTTGTGTGATGTTGATTGTACTGCAGTGAAAGCTTAAACTGGTAAACATTCAGTTGATATGTGACCACCTATCAATTGTAGGAGAGATAATGGGTAACAGTTCGTTCCCTTTGTGCACATGATATATAGACAGGAAAGACATGATTTTGTCTTTCCAGGAGTGTTAGATTCGAGAGGTAGCAGCGCTTATTTTTCCAACGTTAATGTTATAGGAGAATGTATTCAATAGAGAAACACTACAATGGTTCACAAGATTGAAATAGTGTTTATACGTAACCGAGTGAAAGATTAATTCATCTGATATTCAATTGATGAAACATCTTCCCAAACAACATGGTGTTGTGGAAACAAATATCCATCAGTTCTTTTAGCAGTATCAATGTAAAAGAGTGGAATGTTTTGGTACACCCAATTCTCAAAAACTTGGACTCTTGTAATGAACACAAACTTGTTAATTATAACAATCATATAGATAAAAGATCTAACTGTAATAATAAGAGTAGTGACACCGACAGTGACAAATGTCCAGAATGAAGGCACATGCAAATATTTCAGTAGAGAAAAGCTTGCTCATGGAAAAGTGCACTTGTCTGAAATTTTGTTTCAACTTGTCCCAGGCATCTGGGCAATGGATTTATCCAACACTGAAACAATGTTTGCCATGGGATGCATCCCATGATAATGTTCCAGCTGAGGTCTTGAACATTTTAAATGAATGCAGTTTATATAGAAAATGTTGACCTTGTATTTGAAGGAATTTAACCTTTTTTTTCCTTCATCTTTGCTTGTATCTTCTTTTTATTAGTTTTTTTTCAACATCTTTAACTTTTGTCTCTTGTCTTGTGGTACATATTAACTTTCTGTCTTCCTTGGAATATTGGTAATGCCTTTGCATTTACCAATTTTGCTACCTTGCTTTTGCTCGGCACTATATAGCCAGGATTGTGCTGATATGCCATTAAGCCCTATTAATACATACATACATACATACATACATACATACATACATACATACATACATACATACATAGTGAAACTCCTCAAAACCGAACCCTCAGGATACCAGAATCCCCTTAAAACCGATTTTTTTTTTTAGTCCTGAAATTTTTCTTCTTTAATATCATCAATTTTTCCCCAGTAAACCGAAACCCCTCAACTCTGAACACCGGAACAATTTTCTATCCCAAATTTCAATTTTACACTTAAAAATACCCCATAAAACCGAAACTCAGTTGAAACCTGGAAATATATTTTAGCTGCTAAATTCCTGACACACGCTGGAACAGATTAATTACGGTTAACAGGTGCTGTAGGAGTCTGATCGACGAGACAAAGACCCAGAAACAGCCCCAAGAGCACGTGAAGTTAAAACAACACTTGACACAGATTAGGGCTGACAATAGGCTAATCTGAAGTCTTTGCACCATATAATCAGGCCAATGATGAAAGCGATGAATATGATGATGACAATGAATGTTCTGAGCCACCTGGCAGTGATATGACATACCCCGACATTTTAGAGTTTATAAAGAGATTAAAAACTTTCGCGATTGATCAGGATAACCGTTATTTGGCTATGACACAAGAAATGGAGTAATAAACGCAAGCTACATTAGTTAAAGAAAAACGTAAGAAACAACAGACAACGCTCCATGCCTTCTTCAAGCCATGCTCTTTAACTGTGAACATTATGAATTATACGGAATATTTACATATTGTGGAGTATCATTCATAATTCCTATGGACTCATAATAAAGTTATAAAAGTACTGTATTTCATTCCTCATTTGTTTCTTGTGACAAGGACTGTATTTCTATGTGGAGCAACTGTATTTATTCCTGTGAAAGGATACAATTTTCAGTAGGAACGTATATTGTTCAGCTAATTCTTCATTAAATGCATGTATTAAAAAAAGAAAAAATAAATAACAGCTTTCTTAAATTTGTGCACTTTTACACACACAGACACTGATACTTTCGTAACTGCATTCTCTCTCTCTCTCTCGTGTCACATAAGAGCTCAGAAAGAGATTTTTTTCACATCTGCAAAAGCCTCAGTAACCGAAAACTTCTCAAAACCGGAAAAAAATTTGGTCCCAAGGGTGTTCAGTTTTGAGGAGTTTCACTGTACATACTAGACTCATATTTATATAATACAGGTGATCTGTGCATGAAAAATGTAGTCTTTCATGGCAGGTGGTCTTTTAAGACATTACACAGTAACTGAACGTGCTCATTTATCATACATACAGATGATGTTATTACCTCTATCAAAATTCCTCTGAAGTTGGAGGCTAACATTACAGATCCCACTTTGATGATGAAGTCCCCCAGTTCATAACGCTGACCCTTGGATTCCACCTTAAAGCCTTTCCTCTGCTGGTAGTAACTGTCCTTGCCGTTCTTTTTGTCAGCCAGTTTGAGTATCAGGACCTCAAACAGGAGATCAGATACCAGACACATGCCATTGTCCAGCACAGAGAAACATGTTGCTGGCTGCTCGCTGTTATGAAACAAGTGCAAGAAACGTTGCTGGGTACCTGTCAACGATAACAAATATAAAATTAGCATTTCTTGTTCTGACAATCATCCCTTAATAGATTCAATCAAAGTCTATGAGTAAAACGTTAATCTCTGCAGAAATTATTATAAACATGTAAAACAGAAGATCTTTTTCTATAAATGCCAATCAGTTACAAACCCCCGTATACTAGTACACTTTCTATGTACTAAGTACCCAATACTGGAAAAATAATAATACTTTGACAATTTTTAATTTTTCAAGAAAGGAGCATCTTTTGTGATTACTTTCATCATTTTACAATCACCAAATGTCAAATATATATGTTCTGTATTGCATGATATTGAATTGTTACAGTCACCTGGTCAAGTGATTTCAAACTTGTAATACACTTTTTCTTTATTTACTGAATAATTGGAAAGTGCTCAATCCTGAAAACTCAGCAAAAACCACTAAAACAAAACTTTGCAACACACCAGTGGGAGTTTTACATGCTATCATAACAGCAGATTTTAATTACTAACATTTCTTCTATCTGTGCAATAATAACTAATATCAAGGACATGAGACAAAGTTAATTTTTTGCACCACATGTTGCCAAAAAACTTGTTATGGGTAGGATAAAAATGGCAAGGTTATGGTGCCACAACAGAACTGTGGCCAAGAAAAGGTAGACATACCTATTTTGGCATAGAATAGCAACTGCTATGGATTAGATTCATTGCTATAACACATCATAACCTTATGACCTTTTCTTTAGAAGAATGCCAAGATCTGGTGATTTTCATGTAAATACAAGTGTTCAAATAGAGAAAAAAAGTTAAGAGACTGTAGAGTTGTGTTCATTAACCATTGGTAATGCTTAGAGGGTACAGGAGAATGATTTTGTACTTGACATTTTGAACATGCAGCAAAAAGTCTTCAGAAGGCTTGTAGGGGAAAAATACAGTAATTGTCAATGGTATTTAAGAACAGAACTAATGTGGGAAAAAAATGGTTAATAAACAAAGTTCTTACATCCTGATCAAAGATAAAATTCACAGAATGTATAAAGTGTCTTGACGATGCTATATTTGTTCTGGGGTAGAATGCTAACGAGTTCAGCTCAGTTACAAATGCTTATGTAATTCTGACAAGGATTGTAATGCACTCACCAGATAGGGGCAAATGGCTCAATTATGGTTCACACTGGTAGCATCACAGACACTAATTTAAGTCTACCCTGACCAGTTTATGAATTGTTGTTTGTTGTCTTTGCACACAACAGACTTACAGCAGGTGCATGGCAGCTCAACTGTCTTATCAAAATCACAATTTAAAACCCAACAGGACAGTTTAATTTGGGCCCGACTGCATCTGTGACACCTTAATATTACAGTGTTGAGGGTGAAAATCAGTAGTGAATAATGAATGATAAATGGTCAATACAATTCGTGTATACTGTAAGTGATAAAGTTATTGATAAAACTGTGAGTCAATCGGTGTGCTTAGCTCTAACCTGTCTGTAGGTTGGACTGGTAAGTTTCACAGTCCACACAGAAGTTGCCAGACTTGTGTGCCCCTAACAACTCTAGTTGTTTCTGTATAGAGTCCACAACCTGCTGCCCACTCTTTTCCTCAGGCACTGGATATGGGTAAACACTGGTAGAAAATAAAGGGAAAAAAAATATTCAAAGGTATGTCTTTATATATCCATAGACAATATGGAACAAAATGTCAGGAAAATACGTTCTGAATTCAGTTTACATTCAGAAATTTATTGAACTTAAAGTAGTTATAAATCAACTATACCCGACAGACCTTCTGAAGAAATAAATAGTTGCAATTGTTGATCCTTTTTTTAACTTGTCACTATTCATGCAACAAACTTACCATATTCAGTTAACCAGAATCCACTTCCCCATTTTGACCTCCACCCAGATGTTTGAGCTTTTTGGGTAGGTCTCCACGAGTAAGGACTACTCCAGGGACATTTGAAAGTTGGGCATAAACGTTCGTCTTTTCACACCCAACAAGAACATACATGGTTATAGGGTGGGGATCTCAATGTTTTCATGCTATGACCCTGTGACCAAGTCCCTTTGGCAGTAAGGATGGGCCCTGGGGCCAATGTTAGTTGCATTCATATATTTGTCTTTTTATCTCAGTAGAAGTTATGGCCAAGAAGCCAAGTCCCTGTGGGTCGGGAGGGAAGCCTTGATCAAAGTCAGATGCATATATAAGTTTGTCTTTATGTTCAGGGTATGGGGGCAGTCTACAGATATTATGTACTTCTGAGAGAGTGACAGGGGTAAGGTGAAGTTGTTTGAATTTGCAACATGCACAATGAAGAGAATGTTGGCATACCTTTATGCTATTTTCATGTACTGTGGCTGAAATTTCTTTACATATTGTACTTGTGGAAATTGGACATGATCTAAACACACAGCAGACAGAAATGGCTGCTCCAAAGTACTTGAAAAATCAGCCTGAATTAGTCAAAAGTACACTATTTTCAGCAGTTATTAAAATAAGGAAACAAAATTTTGCCAGAGTAGGCAATAATAGCTCTGAAAGTACAATTAATGAATTACAAAATATATAAAAAGTAAAAAAAGTTATAGGCTCTTTTTTAAAATTTATCTTTGAAGTCCAGGAAGTGAAAATGATCAAGTGGAACTAGCAGTTTTTTGAGAGATGCACATCTTAAGTAAGACCAAGCAGTATCCTCTATAACCCAAATTGCACCCATCAATCATACACCAAAATAAAGGGAATTAAAAGTTCTTTAACAATACCTAAGATGTACAAATTCTTTTTTAAATAGCCAGGATAACCAGTGAGGAAAACCTCAAATCCTTAAATAGTCATAGACAAAAATGGATCAGTGCATTTCCAGTGAGCATTTATATACTGTTCGGGCTTCCTCGGATTTTACTTTCATATTTGAAATTGACTGATAATAGTCTTATCTCATAATTAAAAATTTCCTATGATAAAATTATGATTAAAAAACAAACCTCATGCAACATGACCCCACCCCACCCTTTTCCTACATACTGTTCCAGAGAAAAATGCAATTTTCAAAACCGTTCAAGTACACTACACTTTTTTACACAAAGAAAGTAATGGTAATACATAGGTACTGTAAACTGTCACCACTTATCTCTCTGCTAAGATTTATATCACAGTGTTACCATTAGAAACTAATCTCAAGGTCACAATGGTCAATGGTCATTAAGTGCAAAAGCATCAGATTTCACTATTTTTGGTCAAAATTTGAGTTATTCTGGCTTAGAAATATGCTTCTATTTTTTATGTTGAAATAAGAAACTTTGCATGTTTCACATTTTTCTCAGATTTTTGTAGTGATACACAGCTGAGGTTTCCTATACATGGAATGAAATATTCTTCTAAGTGGTACTTTAGATGGGTCCATAGGCAATTTATTTTTGGCACAGCTAGGAAAAATAAGTTATGTATTATTCATAATTAAGTGTATTATCAAACAGTGAGGGAGAAGGTGCACTTGACAAACTTTGAATTTCCTCAAGGTTTTATGACAAAGTTTTGTATGATTGGCCATGGGGTAAAGTTTTTGACTGAAGAGACAACCATGCTTAATCTCCACCTTTCTTCCTCATTATTAGTGGTACCAAGAATGCACAATTCATATTGTATGCATAACGGGATGATTCTTGTACACAACACACATTTGTGCTAGCCAGTCTGGATATTTACATGTAGTTTTGGCCTACAATGTACAAGAATAGCTGCTCATTTTCTCCTGTTTTTTTTTACATTAAACAAAATTTGTATAACGAGTGATATTGCGGGAAATTGGTTTTCTGATCATGGTGTGCTTTTCTCTTCATTAAAGTAATATCTGGGACACAACTGTCACTGTCACACCTTATATATGAATTATCTCCAACAATATTCGGTATAGGCTGTTTAAAGGGTTGAAAATATGATTTTCAAGCACTGTGGGAAGTGGCGTGTCACTCTCAAGGGGGTAATCATACAATGATACACTTTGCCATGCCAATCGTTTTAACGACTCGGTTTCTCCATTCCCTGACAAGTTTGAAATGCATACATGGCATGGAGCTTTATTTTTATTGTACATGTCAGTGGCTTTTAAGGTGGAATTGTACATCTTCGACTGCAGCTGTAGTAATAAATTTAGTGCAACCACAATTCAGGAGATATTTTAAATTTAAGTAAAATTACCCCTACCCCCACCACCAGGAAAGTTCTGATGCAATAAATCCACTGAAGAGGGATTAGACTTGCTGTCTGTGTCCAAAAGTCAGTTTGAATGATTGATTTTGTTAGTTGTGAGCCACCAAAAATCCATGATTTCTACAGGGCAGGCCATTCCTCCATTGAAATTTGCTGCTTTACAGTTGTTGTCCGCCATTGCCAGCAATATCAGAAAATAATACAAAAACGACCTCATTTTTGTCGATCCCGCCTTTTATTTAGTTAGAAATTAAAAAAACAAAAACATTAAGCTTGGTCTAACAATCTTTAACATTGACCTCAATCTTGAACGTGGACTGTCACACGGACGGACGGACGTACTGATGGACAAGCACACGGGCACCAAAGTGATGACTATGTCGAGCTTCCGCCAGAAAGTGGGGGACAAACAACTTGGTGTACGCGGCTCCCCCCCCCCCCCCCCCGCTTGATTGTAAGCCAAATCACAAGCATAATACAATCTAAAAATCATTTATTAACTATAAGCAACTACTGCAATTAGGAAATTTCCAAGGAAAATAATGCTTGTTACCAAACAACTCCCATATTGCCTGTTTATTAGTCTAAGCGCTTCTGAAACACAATGCAAGTTTCATTTATGGAGGCAGCCATTATAATATTACAACTTACACAAAAATGATGATACGAAACGGAAAACAATCAATATTACTTCAAAATTATAGCTGAAGTAAAATTGTTCCAATTATAATTTTAAATTTATAATTTAACAACAATATTAAAATTTTTAATTGAATCAGGACTTACAAATATTAATATAGATTTTACTGCCCATTTAATATATGTCCTTTATTTATAAACTGTACACAATCTGCCGGAAGTACCTTGTCACGCAGGCGTTAACGACACAACCACGCTTTTCTACCGGCGGTATACTTTTCTGCTCCTGCTTGCAACTTAAACCGACAGCATGACGGTAAAATACAAGCATTCAAACTAAAATATCTAAAAAGAAAACACAGAAGCTTTGATCATATAACAGAATATGGAATTGTCGAGCATTGCCTGTTTTACTGCTTATATCTCCCAATTTGCGAGAGTTTTCATTTGTCTCGACCTAAAGACGTGGTAGCATCTAAGTTTTACAAGAATTTAAGTACATCTAGTTACTCCTCAAATTCGTCTGATAAGTCGATCTGTATTGGTATGTTGGTTGGTTTGGAATCCGATCTCAAAATATTCACATTTTTGTATTTAATCAATGTATTATTGGTTTGGAATCTGATCTCGCATATTCAGATTTTTGCATTTAATGAATGTATTATTTGTTGAATGGTTTGGAATCTGATCTCACATATTCACATTTTTGCATTTAATCAATGTATTATTTGAAACAAAAAATAATACAGAAAACATGAGAATTATTATAATAAACGCTGGTTGAGTGAATACTAATCCTACAATGTAAGACGTCTACCCTGATATTTATGTTGTTTGGGTGTCGACGTCTTGCTCCTTAAATAAACGGCGTTGTGTATCGTGATCCACGGTCGACTGACGGGGGAACTAGAGGCCAAATTTTCAAGAATATCTCATACACATGGCAAGCCATATTGACACTTCCGCAGATTGAAATCTAATTGCTTTCGTTGGACTATACTTGCTCTGATGTCTTTTTCATAATGGAATAAAATTCTGACACAAGTTCAAGTTCCATTGACATACATTTCAGTTGGTTGAAATGCAACTGGAGCAGAGGAATGCCAAAGTCGGTTAAAGAAGAGATATGTTTCTTAAATGAAACAAAGCTATATAATCACTTTCGTTAACATTCATATATTTTTCTTCATTTCATTAAAGAAATGTAATCCAACTTTAACCAACTTTGCCATTTCTTAGCTACCATCGCATTTCAACCAACTGAAATGTATGTCAATGGAACTTGAAAATGCATCCACTTCCTTGTGTTGTTCAAGTATTGTTTACAGTTAGTTATTTTTCAAATGATTTTTTTGTGGGAATGAAGTTACAACATTGCAAAATATTATGATAATAAGGGCCACAAGGAGCAGTTTTGTATGCTCTCAGAGTCGAAAATGCATTTTTGGTCAGGGACCCTGGGGGGAGACCTTCAGACCCCCCTTCACAATTTCAGTTTTCTTCTCTCAAGCATCAAAGTCATGTCTGTATATGAGCTCATTGGACAATGAATTTTTTTTATATTTTCATGGTATGGTGTGATTAATTGGGTGATAGAACAAGCTGAACCCTTGTGCCTATAACCCTTATTTTTCATCTTTGGCACACAGAAGTTCTCTCTGTGGCATTTGTAGGGCACACAAAAAAGACTCCCAAAAATAAAGATAAAAGATTGCAATGGTTGACTTTAACTGAATCAAGTGCATCCCAAGCTTACTGATTAGAGTATTGCCAAAGAATCATAACAGGGTTCTCAATAGATTTCAAAACTGAAGAGTCATTTGTCCCTTGACACAAAAATCTAAGGAGTCAAAATGAAAATCTAGAGAGTCAAAACTGAAATCTCGGGAGTCAATTGTTCTTGAGTAATGAGTTCATAGCTGGGATTGTTCCTTATTCGTAGATCAAACTGATGCTAAATAACTTTTACAACTTGAAGAGATTTATTCTCCTTCTCACAATTGTTACTCTTTCTGTTTCTTTGGAGTCTGAGGGTCGGAATGATCATCACTGGCAGGTCATTTCTGAGACTGAGACAGAAAAGAAAATATACTTCTTTGAGTCATCGTCATTAATTAATATGAGCCAGTGTATGACAATTCAATGAAAAAGGAAGAGGTGTATATCTTTTAGTTCTCTGCAAAGATTTTTTTTTAGAAAATCCAAAAGCATTTTTAGTTTCCTCACAAGATCACTGACTGGTGACCACTAATGACATTAATTGTGATTATTAAGTTTCACACTTAACATGCTGTCAATAGTTTTCTGGTCCAGATTTTCCCTTTAATCACTTTATTTTGTGAAGAATGGAAAATATATTCTCTGTTATCATTAGAATGTGGCAATGTCAAAATAACCACACTCAGCCTGCAAGAAAGTTCAAACTTCAGTTTTCCTGTGGCTGGGTTTTAAGGTTGCTGACTGCTCTAAGTTCATCATGAGAGAAAGTTTCTGAGTTGGACATAAGATGTAATCCCGAGTTTCGTATTTATTAACCAGTGTTTTTTTTAGCATGACATAGCATTGGGAGAACTCCTGTGTTTCTGCATTTTGACATGAATTGAATGAAAACATATATCAATTGACCTTAAATATTCCTCAAAAAACATCTTAAACAACACAAAAACAAGTAAACAATACAACAAATCAAAATACATACTCAAGTTTTTCTGCCAAAATCATCTTTTGGTCGATCTCTCCTTTTTATCTTGCCTCCGCCAAAGGTCAGCCAATTTTTTAAAGCCATTACCACCTTTGATTCCTTTATTACTTAATACACCCTCATAAAACATCCCGCATTTGGCAATAAAAATCTCCAGATTACAACAACATGGTAATGAATTTACAGCTTGTTGTCTCACATGTTAGCTTTCGTAATCTGATTACTCAGCCACACATCATTGCACCGATACAATATTTCCGGTCCCCAGTAGACTGGTTCCCACTGGTTTCTGTAATGTGGGGATAATGCCCACAAATGTACCGATTTTTTGGTCCAAAAATAATAATAATAACAATAATCTTTTTTTTTTCAAAAGCAGTAGGGTAGATTTCAGCTATAAAATGGTATGTGTGGTAGACGGCCTTTAAAACATTATTTTTGTCCTACCGCTGGTAGAATCACATGTATGTTGATGGGCAATTAAACAAACACCGAAATGGGTCAGGGTGTTTGCATCACCTGTTTTATTCTAAATTATCCCACTTTTGACCAGGTAGGGACCATTGGGCCCCACTTTTACCATTTCTGGAAGAATACTGCATGTTTTTTGCACAATAATTTACCTATGGCTGAATTTTTAGTATTTGTTTAATTCTAGAGCATCCAACGTGTGATGTCATTGGTGCCAAACTTCAATCTTTTATTGCTACAGCATAGGTCTGCAGTGTGTTCCAATCAACCTGTTAAAGCAGGAGACATCTCAAATTTTCCTGACAAGGATAAACATTCAAGATTGAGACAGACCTGGATTGAGCGATGTAAACAGAGTTTTGAGTGACAGTGACTCTATTCTTGCATCAGGCTTCGAATTTTTTAAAAATTCCTTGTAGCCAGAAGGACTAGTTGATTGAGAAATTTACTAGTCCTGCTGAATCTTCATTAGTCCTTGGCACAAAACAATGTTAGATACATATCTAGATTAACAACACTTATTTCTTAAATATCATAATCATTCATAATTCAGAAGTACAAATCTTGCTTTTGAAAACAATCAATGTTACTTGAAGATATTCACTACAAGCACAAGCTCACAATAAAAACAAAGACTGATTCTACAGAAATTAACTGTAAAAAAAGATGACTCCATGAACATTTTTAAGAGCCTCATCATCCAAAAAAAAAGTAACTTAATAAGAGAAAAAGACAAAGACCTCATTCATACTGGTCATTACATATCGTAAGTCCACAGACAGACAATTTAAGGTAGTACCCATGGTGCTACAGTGAAAGCTGGGTGAAAAGATCTTATAACAATATAGGCATTGTGTGGGTTTTCACATTTGAACAAAATATGTGTCTCCATGATGCTAATCCATTAAAGATGGAATGGTTAATCATAATAAGGATTTTGATGACGATGGCAGTTTGACAAGTTCATAAGTCTGGTTTACAGTTGTTTACTCTGAGTTTACCATATAAATCTAACAAAACCAGTAAAGATTTATACAGCCTCATTTTGAAACCCAATCTGTACAATTCTCATTTGTTCTAACCCTATAGGGGAGCAACTAAATCTTGGGAATTTATGTGATTAGCTCCAAGAGAACTTGGACATCATCCGATATGCAGATTTTAAAAATTATATATGATAGCATATGTAAATGCTGATAACTGAAACTTTACTAGCAATTGAACTATTAAAATTATAAAAACTACTAGTCTGACAGGTAATTTACTAGCCTCGAGCTAGTGGACTATCGAAAATGTTGAGCCCGGTGTACTAGTACTAATATGAGTACCCCTCTTTTCTCGACATATCCATACTTTGCAAACATCTGCTTTGACATCAAGTAATTTTTCCTGGTCACTTGCTGGCAAACATTTGACCATTTTCGGAAGCTTTCTCAAAACCAGTATATGGATAAAATCTTTGGACATTTATTTATTTAATCATTGCAATATTACCTTCAATCATCACTTTTAAATAGATCATCAGAGTAAAATGCAACAGAGGGATAGACTCTGTCATGTACATGTCCAAATGATCTCACTTGTTTGACTTCAGAATATATAAGACCTACGCTTTCTTTGTGGAGACATACAAGTTACACTAATTACCAGTGCAATAGCTAGGTTAAAGGTGTTTAGTGATAACAATACATTAAGCTCCATAGGGTCTCATTAAAAATATTGACTTAATTCACACTAAACCTAATCTAGTACCAAACATGCATAAATATTGCTTCATTTCAGCATTTAATTGTAAAAATCCCTTGTAAGTGGAAGCTGTATTTAAATAACATCTTAGATTTTGAAGCTCTTCTATTAGTCAAAACCATACTTCAATACATTAATTAACATATGTAAAGCTAGAAGTTTACAGCAAAGCAGCATTATCCGATTCTTTTTCTGTTGTTCCTAAGCCTCCTACCTATTATATTTTTCTGAACATGTCCATCCCACTCGACCTTACTCATCCTCACACCAAGGTTTGATCCCAGGAGATAGTTAAAATTCTAAAACTGTAATACACATCTAAAGACCACATCCAGTCATTATCAGAGTTTAAAGTCACCACCTTTAACAGTGTAGTAGGAGCTGCATGGGCTGAATTGGAATTGTGTAATTCCCACTTTGTGCCTTGGAAACGTTTGGAGATACTGACTGAGCTAAATAAGGTTGCAAGAAAGTGATGACACTAAAAATATACAAATAAAAATCTTTGAGTCAAGAATGAGCACAGATGCTTTTCTTACTGATCTCTGTTTTATTCATTATGCTTGCATAAATCTAAAGTTTTACATTATATTAAACTAGAAGTGTGTTCATGGAACATGAATGCGTCTCCACAGTGATCTAACTGGACAGACACAGACTAGAGTAATACTGTATATATTCATTTACAAGTCAAGTCCAACTGCAAACAACATAGACCCTGATCTGCCATCACATAATGTGCCAGCAGATCAGGGTCTGTGTTATACTGATTACTCCTAATAAACTACACAGATCCAGATCTTCTGGTGCATTATGCAGTGGCAGATCTGGGTCTGTGCAGTCTGCAGTTGGACTTGTGAGTATATTTGGTACTAATTGTCCCCTCTACAGTCAAGGCAGGTCGCAAGAAAAGCGTTTTTGCATCAATATAATTCTCTTACCAAAGCTATGAACTATACAAGTGCTATTTGGTCACTCCATGAAAAGCACAAAGAAATGATTTTAACTTCATTTATATGATTGGTGAGATAAAATATGAATAGTAGATTTTGTTGTCTATTTCAGTCTATGCCAATAAATCCCAAACCATTTCTCAATGGTCTGACTGGAAAGCCTGTGATGGTAAAGCTGAAGTGGGGTATGGAATACAAAGGCTATTTGGTTTCAGTAGATGGATATATGAACTTACAGGTATGAATGTCATTTTGTTGTATGTTTATCAGGGTCCATGCTGGGAGTGTAATGTAGGCAAAATAGTCTGTTTGAGGCTTCTTAATGCATTCTAAAAGATACTGGGAAATCAAAAGTTGACTGTGTGCCCACCCCTGGTTTCTTTGAATCCTTTAAAGGATTTAAAGAAACCAGGGGTGTAGTGAGGGTGGCCATACCGTAAACTTTTGATTTCCCAGAATCTTTTAGAGCAAATAATGACTGTCACTGACCAGTTGGAAAATGTGTTTTAATCAGTGATGTTGCCCATGTAATGGCCAATAATATCATAAACTACATTTTAATCTACGAGATTGCCACCAAAAATTAAATGAACGATTTTGAAACTCAAGTTCTGTTTCATGTTTTTGGAGCAAAAGCACATGTGCTATTAGAGATTTTTAGATGGATATAAATGTAAGTGAATGAATATGTCCTTTAGCTTATCTTACAAGTGGAACTTCAGTAGCTAAGTTGGTTGAGTCTTGGACTTGTAAATCGGGGATAACGGGTTTGACACCCACCAAGGCAGGCCCAGGTCAGCTGCCTTGGTGTATTCTTGAGAAAGGCATTTTGCTTTTATTTCCTCTGCATGATATAGCCAATAATGTGTTGACATTTACATTAAAACCAACCTTATAATGCAAAAGGAGGTTAATTGTTTTTTTAAAATATATATGATGAACAGCGGTTACCTATTTTTGGAACAGAAAGCTATTTTCAGGGTTATCATCCAATGCTGTGACATGGCTTGCACAGACCTGGAAAAGTCCTGGAATTTTAGGGGGTCCTGGAAAACACCTGGAATTAATTCATGAGGAATTTTGTCCTTGAAAAATCCTTGAATTTTGACAAAAAAAACTTTCTGCTTTTTGCCAGAACGTCCTTGAACTCTCATATTTTAAATTAAATAAATTGACTTTCTGAGTTTATTTGAAAGAAAAATGTTTTGCTCTTTAAAACGATGATAGTTTACGTTGTAAGTATATTGGCATTGCCTAGATTGATTTGTCCTGGTATGGATTTAGTGTTGACACCTGTTAGAACAAGACATCTAGGAACCAGTCTGTGATTTTGTTATTTGGAATCTATGGATTGTTTCCTTTAGTATACCTTCAAGAAATGCATTTGGCCAGTTAAGCTAGAAGAATTTGTAAATGAGTAAACATGAGCAAGGGCAATGTGTTTACAATATCAGGTGGCAGTATGACCGACTTCATAAAGATTGGATGAAGTGTTTCAAGGGAGATAAGAGGAAATTGGTGTGTACCATGGGTGAGAGAATGATTGATATCTCAAAAATGGTGGAAAGTGCTCTAAAATCTCACCTTAAAGGCAAGAAACATAGATGAAATGTCCAGAATCAACCCAGTGTGACACTTGCATCTTTCTTCAGTCCATCTTCTGTAAAAAAAAAAAAAAAAGTTGACGAAGATGGAAGGGAAAAGCAAACATCAGAGTTGTCACTACCTCCTCCACCATTGTAACCATTTGCTAGCATTAAGTCTACTGCTTCATGCAGCATTGGAACCTTTCATAACAGAAGACAAAATTCTAAAATCAGAAATATTATAGACATTTAAACTAATCAAACATTTTTATCGATTTTAACAAAATGCTAATAAACTTTTAAAACCATGTTTCTGGACAGTGCCATAGCAAAACAGTTTGTATGCAGCAAGAGGTAGGCAGTATACATGTGTTGGACTTGGCAGGCCATTTTAAGTACTCACTGAAAAACTGTTTCAGGTCCATTTGTATTTTGATGAAAGTCTAGACAAAAAGAGTAAAGAAAAGCAAATGTTGGCTTTTCTTGGTAAGTAGCTTACTTAAATTAAAGAAATATTTGCATAAGAATTGTCAGAACAAATTTTTTTACTACCTAAATTGCAAAGGAGAAGAACTGAAGAAAGTGTGAAAACCTCAGTTGAGATGTTCATGGTGATTCAAGTTTACTGACTCGAATATATTTAATGTAATGATGTGATTCAAAAAGATTCAGATGTGAACTAATTTACTCAGTTTTGTTTTCAATTTTTATTGTTTGCAAAAGCTGGAAAATATTTTCTGCAGCTATTTCAATATAGATTTGATCTGCCAAACCTGAGTTTATGTCTCTTGATAAAAAGTCTTTAAAAAGGGTAATTGCTTGGGTAAAAATACTCCTTGAAAAATGTCACCTCTGAAGCCCGTTATCCAGCAAGTTTTGTTGCTCCACAAATATGACAGTTTAACCATTTTTATAAAGTAATGCATTTATATAAATTAAATCATGGACTAATTAGAACGTCACTGGCAGTGAATATTTTTTATACACCCACCATTAGACGGAAGGTGTAATGTTAGGTTTATGTCAATCTGTCCATGAAAAATTTGGTTTCAGTGCGATATTTTTGGGTCAACTTCACATAACTTCATCAGGTTATCATTCCTGTCCAACTGAAGCAAATCAGTTTCTGTGCAAAACCTTGAGTTCTACTTCACAAACCTTGATCAAACTTTGCAGGTGAGTTGCCCTTTTGGAGATATTGAACTCTGTAGATTGGAAGTGGAAAAGTCAAAGGTCATGGTCACTGACCAGCAAAGCTAATTGGTTTCAGTACAACAAGTTGAGTTCAGCATCCTGTGCTTTCATGAAACTTTGTGGGTGTGTTGCACAATTGGAGAAAAAGAAAGAGGTTGATTTGGGTGCTCAGAAGGTCCAAGGTCAATGTGACTGCAACCAATAGCATAATGATTTTAGTGCAGTAACATGAGTTATGCTTCATATACTTTCAACAAGCCTTGCAGTGAGTTGCCCTATTGAAGACAATTCTTTTGATTTGGGGGTCAAACGTTAAGGTCACTGACCAACGATAGCAAAATGGTTTCCAAACAGTAGTTTGAGTTCTGCATGACATACCTTCTTCAATCAAACAATGCAGTTTGGTGGCCCAATAAGATATCAAGAAGTCTGTTGATTTCGCGGTCTAGAGGTCAAGGTCACCATGATGTGAGTGAGTAAAGTGGTTTCTGTGCAATGATTTGAGCTTTCACCAAAACTTGAAATAAGTTGCCATTGATGGAACCAAGAGGATAATTGGTTAATTTTTACATATAGAAGTCAAAGGTCAAGAGTACTGATCTGACCAAGGAAAATTTATTTTTGCATAATAACTTGAGTTTGACTGAATAAACTTTCCAAAATTTGCAGATAGGTTACCCATGATGAGACAAAGAAGCCTGATGATTTCAGGATTAAAAGGTTATGGTCAGAGTCACATGAGGGGTATTGTTGGGGGGGGGGGGGGTATTATGTACCATTTGTGGTACTCTTCTTATGTTCTACAGTTAGACCTTTTGCTTAAATTTCTTTGTCTTCCCATCACTTTGTTCTGTTTTTTGAGGAGGGAGAAATAGCTTTAATTGAAATTGTTTGTTTAACATGGACCCTGGTTTACATAATTTTTGTATCAAAAGTATGTAATCAAAATTTTCTAACTTACTTGCCATTTGCTAAAACTGAATGTCAGATTTATGTCTGTTCATCTTTTCTGTGCATCTCACATAATGGAAAGTTTAAGTCTGAATCCCAAAGGTAATGGTCTTCATTTTAGCTCTACTGGTCATAGACCAGAACTATCGGAATGGCCTATTGTCTGTTGTCCATCCATCTGTTAGCACAAGTTTATTATTTCTACTCCTAAACTACTTGGAATTACGTCATGAAAATTTACACACATATTTATCATGGTTTGTACAACCATGAAGAATCCTTGAATTTGAGGGGTTGTCTTGAAAACACTCTGAATTTTGAAAGAAGATGGTTTTAACCTTGAGAAGTCCTTGAATTTGTTGAATAATTCCCTAAACATTTTCCTTAAACTCCTTGAATTTATCAGAGGGAATACAAAATGACGTTAAAACTGAATAAAAGAAGATAGAACTTTTTACATTCAGATTTTTTTGTTTATGTATTCTCCAAAAATAATGAATAAAAAAATAAAACTTTAATAAAATTGGTTGGATCAACTGACAGGGGTAGTTACCAAATGTAGTATTGCCTCTTGCTGAAGTGGTGCACTAATTAGGTACTTTTCTTTAGCTTTTGTACCCTGTTTTTGCAGTGATCAGCAAAGTAACAATTTGAGAAAGTTCAGTTTCCCTAAGAAAAAACACTCCTTGAAACTGTTTAGAAATCCTTGAAAACTCCTTGAACAGACCTTGAAAAACAGTTTTTTGGGGCTGTATGAACCATGTTCATTCCAAGGTCTAGTTCGCCTTAAATTTAATTTGTGCTACTTGGACATCCAGTATGTCCATCTTGAAAATCTTGTTATCACTATTCTTTCTGAATGGATGGTCATATCAACGTGGGGTTTTCACCTGAAGACTTATGATTTCTGGTTAGTCCTAAATAAAAATGGTGCCAATCTGACGTCCAGAATGTCCACCACAGCAGCCATCTTGAAAATCTTGTTATTGCTTGCTTCTTCTGAACGCAAAGTCATATCAACATGGGGTTTTCGCCAGAATACTTCATATGATATCTTATTGTTCTTAAATAAAATAGGTGTCAATATGGTCTCCAAGGTGGCTATTTTGAAAATCTTATTATTATACTCCTGCTAAATGGATGGTCATATCAACATGGGGTTTTCTATTTTGATGTCATTCAGTCCTAAATGAAAATGGTGCCAATCTGACATCTGATATGGCCATCATTTCACCAGATGACTTATGATGTCTATTTGGTCCCAAATGAAAATGGTACTGATATCGCCGCAAATATTGTCGCCTTGGTGGCCATTTTCTGAATCTTGTTATCACTACTCCTCCTATATGGATGATCATGTCATGATTGGATTTTCACCATAAGACTTCTTATGCTGTCTAGTTGACCCTGAAAATGCAAATGGTGCTGATCTAACATCCAATATGGCCACCATCTTGAAAATCTGATCGCAACTTCTCCAAAACCGAAAGTCATATCAACATCGGGTTTTCACCAGAAGACTTGTTGTGGTGTCTGGTTGATCCTAAAGGAAAATGGTGCAGATTAGACATCCAATATGGTCACCATGGCATCCATCTTGAAATCTTATTGCTACTCCTCCTCAATGGATGGCCATATTTACGTGGGGTTTTCACCATAAGACTTATTACAATATCTAGTAGGTCCTGAACGAAAATGGTGGCACCTCAGTGGCTAATTTGAACATTTTGTTGTAGCTCAAGAATATCAGAGATGGTTTCAACACTTAGCAGTTAAAAAGAAGAAATGGTCTTGTCTTCGACTCCTGGAAATTCTTCCTCTGGTCATAGAGTACAAGATCTTGTATAATGGCCTGTTGCTTATCTGTCCATCCATCTGTCATCAATCAATTTGTGAACATGTTTGGTCATCCATCAATTTGTGAACGTGTTTGGTATGACCACTTCTCCTAAACTACTTTGAGGATCGCCATGAAACTTTCCACACACCTTCATCCCAAAGTCTAATTGGATCTAAATGAAAATGCACCTGCTCAGGCATCCAGTATGGCTGCCACAGCGGCTATCTAGAAAATCTTACCACTACTCCTTCTGAATGGACGTTCATATCAACATGGGGTTTTCAATAAAAGACTTGCTATGATGTCTAGTTGGTCTTGAATGAAAATTATGCCAATCTGACATTCAATATGACCACCATGGCACCCATCTTGAAAGTATTGTTTTGCTACTTAATGGAAAGTCATGGGGTTCTCACCAGAAAATTTCTTGTGATGTCTAATTGGTCCTTAATGAAAATGGTGTTGATCTGACATACAATTTGGTTACCATGGCAGCCATCTTGAAAAATATTGTGGTTTCTACTCCTCCTTAATGAAAAGTCATATCAACATGGGGTTTTTACCAGAAGACTTCTTATGGTGTCTGGTTGGTCCTGAAAGAAGATGGTGATGGTCTGACCTTCAGTATGGTCACCATGGCCATCTTGAAGATCTCTTTACCACTTCTCCTCCTGGATAGGTGTTCATATCAGCATGGGATTTTCACCAAAGACAAATTATGAAGTCTATTTGGTGTTGAATGGAAATGGTGCCAATCGTAAATCCAATATGTCTGCATTGGTGGCCATCTTGAAAATCTCATTATTGGGTCAGTGCTACTGTACCTAAATGGAAAGTCATATTGACATTGAGTTTTCACCAGAAGACTTGTGATTGTCTTTAGATGGTTCTAAATGAAAATTATTCCGATCCCACATTCATTGCTTGAAAATCTTGTTATTGGTACTCCTCCTGAATGGATGATAATATTGACATTAGGTTTTCACCAAAAGAATTCTTATATCTAGTTGGCCCTAAATGAAAATGGTGCTGATCTTACATCCATTATCTTGAAAATTTTGTTCTAGTCCGAGAATATCGGAGATTGTTTGTACACTCGGCAGTTAAAAAGTAGAAATTGTCATATTTTGGATTCTTATATATTGTTTTTGGCCAGTCAAGTGTCAGTCCATTTGAGCACTACTGTTTCTCTCAGCAATAGATTGACCAGGATTAATTAGTACAGTTAAACTTCCCTAAACTGATTCTTCTGTAAACCAAGTCTTCTCAGCAGAATGGCCACATATTTTGTTCCTCATGAAAGCATCGCAGTATTATTCAGACCTCTCTAAGCTGACCACCACTATATAAATCCCCAAAATGTTGGTCCCATCAGTGGCCAGATTAGAGAAGTTTCACTGTACTTTGTATTCTTTAGTAATGCCTGTGTCTTTAAGTGACATAAAACAGTTTATAGTTTACTGAGACTATGTTGACATTAGTAATTGCCAATATCGCCAGTGGTGATCAGAATTCTCAACCAGCTATTCATTTCTATAAAACAGTACATTTGGAGATTGAAAATTTAGGGGCTTGTGTTGTTGTCTCCACCTTGATGTCTCTGATGTTCTCTAGCATCACTTGTTTTCGAAGTTGTATATATAATGTAAATTAATGAGTACATTTCCTTATAAATGAAAGTGCAGAAATGCATAATTAAACAGGGAATCAAATTTTTTTTTCTTGTTTGAGCAGATAACTTTAAGAAAAAGAGGGAATATATTAGTTAATAATGAGTAATGACTATTGTTAAATAGGAGCCAGCTGTGGAAAAGAAAATTCCATATTGCAGCCCCTTTTCTATTTTAGTCCTTTGGGCACAATTTGGTGAATACTTGGAAAATTTTAGTGACAGTCTAAAGTAACTAAGATGACTGAATACTTTAAATTGCAATATTTGGGACCATTGAATTCTATCAAAGTCAAATATTAAAATTTTAGCATTGTAGATTTCATCAAATCACAGAAAAGCAAACCTGTCACTTGTCAACATCTGTTTCATTTATATTACAAGCACCTTGTTTTCACATACCTTATCACCTACATGTAGCTATATTCATACAAATTTCGAGCTTTGTTTTCTGTTAGGTCGTGAATTGCTGGATTTTCTAAGAGAATGAATTTGATAATTCACTGGAGTTAATTATACATTATCTTTTCACTGCAGGCGATAGACATCAATAACATTATAACCAAGAAATTTGATCTGCCATTTTGACATTTGCTTGGTAAGTGTGGCTGCCCAACCTTCAGGAAAATCGGGTTTAAATCCCACAATGTGCTTATGAGTTTTTTTGTCCTTCAGTTTTTTTAATATGCATTTTTACATTGAATTAGGATGGAAAATTATATTACCTCTGAAATTTTCTGTACAAATATACACAAAACACAGAAGAACATAAACAGAAAACAGCTGACATTATCGCGCGGGATACCATAAGAAATCTGCTACTTCAATCTATTATACATAATGCTAGCCAATATGTTTGAACATAAAATAAAAAGAAAATTTGCTTGTTCTGAATGAATAATGGATATATTTCATCCCGTGGGTGAAAAACTCGAGAATTGCAGACAATAATGAGTTTTCACCCACTCGATGAAATATGTTATTCACTCCTTACAAGGAAATATTCTCTATTTTATGAGTTTTCTTGTTTTAATTTCTGATCATTATTTTTCCAGCTTGCTAATACAGAGGAATTCATTGATGGGGCAATAACAGGAAACTTGGGAGAAGTTTTAATAAGGTAATTATTATTTCTATAATGAAGAGCAACCAATAATTGAAGTAATAATGAATATATTCTTCTATAACAGGATTCTTCTAAATTCTTTTGCTAAATACATGTAATTCATCATTGCTTGTCTCAAGGCTGGAACACAATTTATATAATTAGAGGCACTATAATGACCATCTGTTCTCTTTCTAATGGAAAACACAGCAGTGGTGATAATGAAAATGATTTGTTTGGTTTAGTGTTTTATGGAACAGAAATACAAGTAGGTTATTTAGTGCTGAGGCAATTGGAGTAAAGTGCCTTGCCCAAGGACACACCATGGTAGCTGACCAGGGCTAATCCAGTGGTAAGATTCAAACTTGTACCCTTTCGGTTGCGAATACAGCACGCTAACCAAAGAGCAATCACAGTGCCTGCCTCATTAGTCGCCTCCTATGGCATGTAGGAGGATCTTTTTGGATATTTCCAGCATTATGTTGGAATCAGTTTTATGTTTTGCTTCTGTGTAAAATTCCAATGGATAAGACTGTTTTTACGCAGTCTGCCATAGACTTTGTGACAATGGTTTACAGTCAGATTATGTTATTAAATCTTTTAGCATCATTGATAATCATTGGACTAAAACAAAACACACTGTTCTCCCCAGATCCCTATAGGTTGTTGGGCCTGACATTAAAAATTACTCCCTGTTGCCTACAACCCTAAAATCAGTGACAATCTTTGATTTCAATAGCTATCTTATTATAAATGTACACAAATTCAAGTCATCTGTCTTCATGGCATTTCATGTACATTGTGGTATGTTATGCATGCAGTTAGTCTGAATAAAATGACAGTTGTTTCGTTAATAATGTACAAAGGCAATAATTGGTAGATGGAAGCGGTAGCAATCATTGTTGGGTATCAATTGGGGGCATATAAATTTGGCTATTGACCAATTTTTGTATGTGCCAGTCACAAGTTGGTCATATTATGTTGTAGCTTTGTCTCTCAATCCATATCTTTAACATTTGTGTCCTGCCCATAACTTTGTAATGGTTGGAGAGATTTTCATAAAGCTTTGTCCAAGTTTATATTGTGACTAGATGGCACTTTGTGTACCATAGTCCTGCCCTCTCAAGTTCAAGGTCAAGGAAGGACAAAATGCAATTTGGTGTCTTGTATTCTTGTCTGGAGTACAACTTTTGAACCACTGAAGATATTTTAATAAAACTTTTCCCAAGTATATGTAATGACCAGTGTGTGCCATGTACCTTAGCCATGAAACCAGCCACAAGGTCAAGGTGATTGCAAGGGAAAGTAAAAATCTGTGATTTTTATCCTTGTTCAGACTTGTCAGATTTTCAAGTAGAGCATCAGTCCCATCGAGGGACTATTGCTTTCAGTATTGCCTGTTAAAAAAGACCTAGGTTTTCAACCTGAACCACTTTATAGCCTCTTTTAGAATTCTTTGGCATTCACTGATTGATTTTGGACCCTGGTACAGAGCACCAGCTTGCAGCTCCATGAAATTTTTTTTTTTTTAACTTGGTCTGTACCAAAAGATCAGTCAGTATGTCTCCGCCATATCAGTGGAGGCAGCTAAGAGAGTTATTCATCTCCACATATGACATTATGTCCATCAAACATTTTGTTTCCACTCTATAACTTTTGAAGGACTATATAGATTGAAATGAAATTTGGTATATGGCTTTCCATTAAAAGACCATGGTCAAGTTTTATTTTCACCATTTTCTGGCAATATTTAATTGGGTTATGGCCTCTGTTTTCACTGCTCTACGTTAAGAAATTTTAAGTCTATTTAACTTATCACCATTTTAAGGCATAATTTAATGGAGTGAGTTACATACCCTTTTTGACTTGGAATTTTGCCTTTCAATTTTGTTTCCACGAGAACTTTTGAAGGACTTCACGGATTGAATTAAAATTTAATATGTGGTTTTACATGAAGAAGATCTAGTTATGGCTCTCTGTTTGACTTGAAACTTGGCCCTTAAATTTGCACTCGATAACATTTGAAGGACTTTATGGATTGAAATAAAATTTTATATGAGCCTTTTATATTAAGAACACTGAGGTGAAATAGCTTTTTGATTATTCATGTTTTCTGGCAAAATTTGATAGAGTTAATGGCCCCAACTTGGAACTTTGCCCTTTATTTGCATCATATTGTCAGTGGCATCTGAAGCTTATGGAAACATTTCTAGTTTTGATTATGATTAGAAGATAACATTAAAAATTCAGTAATTTTACTTGGGGTTAAGGTCACAGTCATTGAAAATTTCCCTTTAGGTTTGGGTTTTTAAAAAATGTATTTCCTTGTATTTCCTCTTTATGGATTTTCTTCATACTTGAGATTAATCATTATGAAGCTAACATGATGCATTCCACAACATGCTAACTCAACCTTTTCACCTTGGGGTCGAGGTCACATTTTACAGCAAGGCTTTGATCGTAGGCTTGACATGCAAGCCCTGGCCTTGTTTCAAATATGAAAGACTAATGAAAATGTAAAACAAAAAACGTATCTTAGACAAAACCAGTCACAGAACCCATTTTACAAACTGGTTCATGCAGTGAGCCTTCAGAAAATCCTGGATTAAGGGCATGGATGACAACTTATGTCTTCATGTATCCTGGCCATAAGATCTAGTGAACTTATGGTATGGTCCAGCATTCATCATGTGTTATTCGTCATCCGTTGTGCATCCAGCCATCAACAATTGCTTATTACCATTGTGGAGTCCATATTTCTGATCCAATTTCAATCTGACGTGGAATATGGGTTTATATCATCAGGATCTTGGATGGTTTTGATAATGAGTCAGATCGATACATATTAATGAGATAATTTTTCTTCTGACTGGCTGACCTTATTACCACTCTGGGGGCCAGATTTCTTATCTGATTTTTATAAAATTTGTATGATGAGATCTCTGATGAGTTTGATAATGATACAATTCAATGCTTATTAATGAGGTGATCTTTCATGTGATTGGCTCAGCTTGTTACCACTCTGGAGACCATATTTCTGATCCAATTTTTATCAGACTTCAAATATATGCTTATATCATCAAGATCTTGTACCAGTTGAATAATTAGTGATATGCATGCATATTAATGGGTTGATCTTGCATCTAATTTGCTGAGCTTATTACCACTCTGGAAGCGATAATTCTGATCTGATTTTAACAAAATTTGAAATGTTGGTTTATATCATCAAGATCTTGGATGGGTTTGATAATGAGCAAGATCCACACATATTAATGATGTGATCTTGCATCTGATTGACTGAGCTTGTTACCACTCAGGGCTGAGCAAATTGTTTTTTTCAACCACTAGTCCAGGACAAGTGGTTTCAGAAAATTCACTAGTCCCACCTTACTCTTAACTAGTCCCACCTTACTCTTCACTAGTCCCACCTTACTTTTCACTGGTCCCAAAATGGTAATCACTTGCCGAGATTTGATGAGATGTATGTACTTAATCCATAGAAAAAACGAACAAAATAATATACAACATAATTATTTCTTAAAAGAATTTAATTTTTCAAAAACATTGGTTGTTATACATTTGGCTTCTTCAGGTTCGTGTATATATGTTTTAGCTGATGGATTTGAAAAAATGTCCATGTATATGTCTGCCACCTGCACCAGCACTAAGCCAGCAGTTGATAGCTGTGTCTGGGTTGAAGTCCTCAAGCTCTGTTCCGTTTGCGGAAATGTTCATTAGCATTTGTAAACTCTTTTGGTTTAAGGAATTCCTTAAAGAAGTCTTGATTAAGTTCATTGAACTAAATCCTCGTTCACACTCAGCAGTCGATGGGCTTATAACATACATGATTTCTAATAGTTTGCATAATTGACTGAGACTAGGTGGAGTATTCACAAAGAGTGTTCCAAGAATTCTCTGTCTCTTAGTAGTGTCATATTTGACATTTTTTGCCATCACAGATTGTTGCTTATGTCTCTTTAGAGAAATAGCTACCGCACACTCAGTATCAGTCTTACGTTTTATCCTTCCACTTTCAAACAAATTTTCCTTCTCCAAATCGCCGTTATTACCTTCCTTGTGAAAATAATTTAGCAAACTCATTTTATCCACAGAGTAACTATCAGCTTGCTTGACAACTACTTCTAAAGTGATCATAACATACATTTTCTCTTTTAAATACGAACAGAGACAGCTCATTAATTAGCGTAATTGTTTCGCTTCAAACACAATATCGCACGTGGAAGTTAATCATCTGTATAATCAATTAAAAATTAAAGAATCATTACTGTCATTTAATCAGTTCATAAAAGAAACCAACACTGATGTCGGTAAAGTACCTTTCATTAATTTAATTACACTGACTCGCTGGATTAAAATCATAGTGAGCCGCTCGTGATAATCTGGCTTGAGTAAACTCAATGCAACAAAGCCGCTTAAAACACTACTAATTGATCATACTGGCTTTCTTTTGTTTGACGTGTTTTGATTTGCCGATAATTTGGTCACTTAGCCCAATATGCAGTCAAGCGGTAACAGGATGTAAATGTATACACGAAGAGGGGTAGAATCAAGTATTCAGTACGCCTGGAGGGCATGATTGGCCAAATAAAGGTAGATATAGTGATTAAAGCACGAAAATAAGGACTAGCCCGACTTTTTTTAAAAAGCACTTGTCCCGGACTAGCGACTTGGAAAATTTTACTTGCCCGACTTCAAAAATGACTAGTCCGGGACGTCGGGCTATGGGATTTGCTCAACCCTGCCACTCTGTAAGCCATATTTGTGGTCTGATTTTTTTTTTATCAGACTTGGAATGTATGCTTCAATCATCAAGATCGTTGACTGTTTCAGTAAGAAGTGAGATCGATGCATATTTATAAGATAATCTTGCATGTGATTGGCTGAACTTATTACCACTCTGGGAGCAATAATTATGATCCAATTTTGATCAAAATTGGAATACAGACTTGTATCTAGGGGTGAAACGATACACTTCTGCCATGTATCAATACAATTCGCGATACACAGCTTATGATACAATACATTATCAATATACATATCAACTTGATAGTCTTTTCATCTTTTGAAGGTCCATCATTGGTAGGATGGTGCCATTTCATATGTGTTGACATATTGGTTATATTTCCAGTATGTAAATTGAAGACAGACATAGACTTATTGTCTGTTCATATGCCATTCTCATCTTTTTGACAAGAAAAAAAATACTTCAAAACGGATGACCTGTTAGTCGTCAGCGACTTTAATTCAGCTTTTTAGACCATTTCAGGCTGCTCCATTTGATCAGATGCAGGACTCATTTTGGTCACTATGACATTTGTTTTGCACTGCATGAATGCTTAAAAACATCTTGTTACCAATTTCATGTCTTAAAGTTGGAAGGCATGACGGTATTATCTGTAAAACAGAAGAAATAGTGCAAACTTTTCTTGCAAGGAAAATCTTATCTAGAACAAGTCCGAAGTGGGAGTGTAGATAACTAACAACCAAATCCTTCACATTGTACTTCCAGCAGATGCAAAACAGCTGCTGCGGCCACAGGCACTCATTTCTGTCAGTGAAAAAGAAAATTATGAACAACACCCACTCCCCTTCTACAAATTAACAAGGTGGCTATAACTCTTAACTTGTGCAGTTTGAAATCTGCCCCCTTGCGTATTCTGTGCTAATTTGTTTTTTTTTTAATCCAGTCAGCACGTTCAATTGCTGTTTACATATATCTGCGTAAAAGGAGACATTCCAAACTTTTTCCCTATGTACAATTCAAGTACTTTACAGATCATTTAAAAATCACTTTATGCGATGTTTCTATGTTGCTTTGTATCTGTTTGGATTGAGTTTGGATGCCAGTACATCTGGTGTTTCATGCAGTGAACAAGCTACACTTAGTTCTGATTGGTGGTTATTGTTTTACATTGGACTTAACAAACAATTACCACCAATCAGAATTGAATGTAATATATTTCTTCGCGTGACACACTCGAAGTCTAGCCTTCAAATTCGATCCAAGTAGACAAGATAGGAAGCAACAGGTAAACTTTGTGTAAAAGTGATTATTAAATGATCAATACAGTACTTGGATCATGTATGTCTTTTTTGCGTTGATATGTTTTTTTATCAGTGGCTGAACATGAAGACGGGATAAAACCATTAGGATGGAATTGACTGGGGGGGGGGCAGGTTTTGAACCATGTGAGTTAGGCACCTTGTGTTAATTTGTAGAAGGCGAGGGGGTGTTGTGAATAGTTTTTATATTTTACTGACAGAAAGGAGTGCATATGCCTGCTACAGCTGTCTCAGATGTATTCTCAATTTAAAGAATAAAAAGGCAAATGACTAATAATTATTCACAGCTGTTGAAGATTAAAGTTACTTGTATAGGGTAAGTATCATTTTGTATCAATTCTTCACCTCTTGTATCAATATAGGTATCGATACGGAAAATTATCGATTAATCGTTTCACCCCTACTTGTATCATCAAGATCTTTGGCAGTTTCAGAAGTTAGCATGATCAGTGCATATTAATCAGATGATCTTGCATCTGATAGGTTGAACTTTTTACTCCTCTTTAAACCATATTTTTGATCTGTTGGGTTTATTATCATCAAGATTGTGGATGACTTCGATAATGAGCAAGAGACTGTGCATATTAATTATGTCTTTATCTTTAGAAAAGATTTTTATCAGAATATAGTAACATAGGTAAAATCAACATGATATATAAAGTTTGGGAGATAGTTTACATAGGGTGTGTTCTTACAGTACGACATAAGACCGCTTAGTGAAATGGTCAACTGTTAAGTTATGTAAGCCAGGTGAGTGATATTAGACCCACTTGGGCCTCTAGTTCAAGGTTTACTGCATGTACTGACTGTATGCTTGAATATTCAATACAGTGTCGGCTGACTTACGATCAGTTTGCTTTCTCAATATCTGTAATGTTGCAGTATTCCAAGACCTGCCGATTGTTATAACAGGCTGGCCTGTTCTTATTGACTTTTATGATTTAATTTTGTTTTTGTTTTTCATTTTAGGTGTAACAATGTCCTTTACATTCGTGGAGTGGAAGAAGAAGATGAAGAAGGAGAAATGAAGGATTGATTATTGTTTTTGTTCTTACTCAAGACTGAAAAATCCATCATTGATGTCAGCAGAGCTTGCATGGAAATGGAAGGGACATAGATGTGCTTCTGATGTACTTGGACAAGAATTACTGATCAATAGAATTTCGAGCTGTACAAACTGAAAATTTCTAGATTGCATACAAAAGCATTATTTCCTAAATGTATATGGAGAAATCATGGATTGCTTGATAATATAATAAACCTACAATTTATCTCAGTTTGATGCCAGTTAGCATTCTAATTCAGAAATATCTGAATTCACTAGCTTCTGTGTCTTCTGGTTGTGTAGGTTGTGTTAGGTATCTTAATGTTCAATAATTTTAGGAACAGTGTTTCATTTATTGTTTCAAAATATCATCACTTTCTTTAATTATGGAAGCACAAGGTTTTAAAGGGTTTTTAAATGGATCCAAAAAGCTCCATGAGGATAGAGATCTGTATTTCCATCTTGAAATGTAATTTAGAAGTGAATACACAATGATTATTTTCTTGTTTCTCTTGTATCTGTAGAAAAAAAAAAAATTACTATTATGTAAAGTGTTTTAAATGTAAATGTTTCAAATCTTCTTTGTTTAGTTAGAAAGGATTATGCAGACAACATTTTCCGTCATTATGCAGACATTTTCTGTCATTATGAAACAGAAAGGTTTTCACTTACTCATCAATAATTTGTGTTTCAGAAAAGTACTCTTTCATTCTGTGATTATGATCTCTAATTTGAGGTGAGCTTATTCATGTATCATATTACTGTGACATTTTTATATCATCATTCATTAAATTGGATGAAATTAACATTATTTGGTTATTTGTTCCAATCCATTAAGAAAAGCCATGTATACAGGGATTCCATTAATATCTCAGATTTGGAAATTTCACACCTCAGACTAGAAAGTCTTATGTTGGCACTTTTTTGTCCAAAAACTTACCTACTTTGTCCTAATGTTAGGTTTGGTTTGGTTTTGTGGGTTTAGCACCATTTTTCAGCACATGATAAGCTAAACATGGTGGCCAATATATTTGGCAGAGGAAGAACCTGGGAAAATCCAGGGAAGAACCTCTGACCCACGGGAAGCTAATGGCAAGCTTTCTCACAAACCCACATTGGTTGAACCGAGACTCGAATCCATGCGGACAGTGGTGAGATGTCAGTGATCCATAAAGGCGAGTGCCTTGGACCACTCGGCAATCCGGGGCCCTGTCCAAATGTTAATGTGTGTGTGTGTATATAATGACTTGTCAATAAAAAAAAGTATCATTCCTTTTGCATATAGATGTAAAATGAGAAATATTTCTAGTGGAAAAAAAAAAAAATATATATATATATATATATATACACTTACACACACATACATACACATATATAGATGTGTGTGTGCAGGTCTCGTGTAAATTTGCAGTCACTTGTTGTGCACAAAAGGTTTGCAAAAAATCACTTATGTATATTCAGTCCCTTGTCAACAATTTTACGATTTGCCAATATAGAAACGAGTCCTTGTGAAATGTTGGTTTTATATGCACACTAAAAGGAGAAGCATATAATATGTTCATCTGTATATCCATCCATTTGTTGTTTTTCATTCCTGCACAATAATCTTAGCTTTACACCATCTACCTTACCAAATTTTGCAGATGTTTGCACTTGGGGTAGAAAGCCTATTGATTTTGGGGTCATAAGATCAAATGTCAAGGTCACTGTATCTGAAAGAGAAAATTGGTTTCCTGTACAATAACTTTAGTTCTGTCGTGAAGGTGTTCCAGTTGAGAAGGTCTTGGGTGTTTTAAAAGTGCGAGGTTTATATATAAAACAAATTGGCTTCGTATTATAAGGACTTTACCTGTTTTATATGCCTGAACTTAATCAGCATGATATAGCCAGGATTGTGTTGATGTGTTATTAAGCCCTATACTTACATCCATACATTTTTTAATCTTAAAGTCAAAGGTCAGGGTCACAGGATGGATATATATATATATATATATATATATATATATATATATATTTGTCACGTGTTTCTACATGTGTGATCGATGTGAGTGCCTGGTCTGTAACTTTGTAACATTTAATCATGGTGAAATCCAGCTTTAATGCACTTTGTTATAACACGAATTCGGATATAGCGCAGTCATGGCATGGCAGCCAAAAATATACAATAAATTCACCATTTTTTTTAAGTACTACAAAACTTGAGTGTCCAAATAAACAAGAGTTTGATTGAATAATTTGGTAAGATATCCTGTATTCTTGAAGAAAAAAAATATCACTGCTTCTTGCTTATTTTTGAAAGATGTTGGCTTCTTAAAAAACTGTTTATTGGTAACCTAATTATTGTTGAACCATCAACAATAAATACATTTTCTTCTTTGTGTTTGTCTTCACTACATCGTGTATACAATCATTGCACAATTCAGAGTAAACAATCGCCAACAGATGTTTGTTCAGTCATCTGGCATATACAACCAAGGACCAAACAATGCGGTATTCTAATAAAGTTTCTCACCCTAATTTATAAATCAATTCATTTTTACCTACCCGTTTAAGGGAAAACAATAGACCACCAATGCCTGCACAATCAACTGTCGTACACACCCATTGAAAAAGTTTTTGACCTGAATTGATGGGAGCAGTTTTGGTCATTGCCATATACATGTACCCCCACCCACCCCCATTCTTAATCCTTTTTTTTCTGGTCAGAAATGCAGACATTAGCTTCAAATCACTCTGATATACACAGGCCACTTGTCATTGTAATATTGTAATGCTAAAGTTACATGTACAGTTGTACTGTTTTTGAACACTGGAACTGAACCATTTAAATTGTAGGGATTTGCTATTATAATCAAACATACTACTTACAGTTTTTGCTCTACTGTAGTGCCAAAGATATAGTTATAAACAAAAGTTTCAATGAATATAGGGCTTAGTTTATTTATTTTTTCCTCCGTCTTTAAGAGAGTGACTCAACTGTTTCTATGGGAATCACTCTTTACCCATGTAATCTAATGGTTTACTCCCAAACTTGGTTTAGACAGTTATACACACCTGTTGAATTGTTCATCTCAAGTACTTTATGAGGTCAATACTCATGACTTTCTGTTTGAATTTCATTAAAAGAATTTGTCAAACCTAATTACAAATTTCTTTCTAGAAAGTCGGAATGTCTTTGGATTCAAATGGAATCAAACATAAAAAGTCTAGAAATTATGATTCTTTGTGCAAATTTGTGCCTGCCCTCACCCGTCTTGTTTGTATAGTTAAGAGGATACACATGCAATATTTTCTTCAGTTAACTGACTTGGTTAGATATTGTACGATAAGTTACACAGCACGATGGCACTTTGTGGACCCTGACCATTGTGTTACTGGCGATATTTTGATGAAAATTTACTCCAGTATAAGTTAGGGCTAGATGGTGTGTCATGCACCATAGTCAAGTCCTTTGCTCAGAGGTCAAGGTAAAATGTAACTTCTTGACCTGTTGCTATGTCCAGACTGTATGTTTTGCTCTATTGGGGCTCTTGTAAAAAAACTTTATCCAGAAGAACATCATGACTAGATGTTGAGGCACATACATAGCCTCTTAGCTTAAACATCAAGGTCATGACAATGGAATATCGCAAGATGTGTATGTATAATATGCCAGTTGTGGTACTCTTGTAATTTATGTACATGTGTCCTTATATACTTCTAAACTATATCGATTAGAGTTGACCTTAACTGAAGTTCATTAGTCTAGTCATGGACTGCAGTCAGTAAGGATTGCATTAGGTATTGTTAGGCTAACAGTTCTATTGTACAGGATTCAAGTGAGTGGCGCAAGGTAATATCTGACAGACGATAGATAGCTTGCCACAAGCAATGCATGCAAAAATAATTTCACTTACAGAAGAGCTTGCCAACTGAGACATGCAAACAAAGGGTAGGAGAATTTATTTTGAATGATGTGTAATTATTAGTTCTGTTTCAGTGTTGTACCTATGATCCCAAGGGCAGGGGACACTGTGCCCTACCCCCCTCCAAATTTGGGGGACACGCCATTTTAAAGGGACAAAGGAAAATTGTAGTACATAATGCACTAGTAGTGATACAAAAATTAGATAATCTTAGTTGCTTCTACAGTTTTGACACCTTAACTTTGTCGTCTGCACTGTACTATAATATTTTCCTTGGACACTTACATTATTGCAATAAACGTTATCATGTGTTCAAGTAAATATTGGAAACATTAACATGTTTGAATATCTGGTTAATCTGAAATGAGCTGCACCATGGAATATTCCATTCGGATCTTGCTCTCATTTAATTTTAGTTCACTCGTTACTATCAGCATTTATTATAATTAATACCAATGTTTTCTTAATTAACTTTTTCCCTTCAAATTAATAAATCATTAATTAAATGACAAATTGTGTATTGGCATAAATTTGTCTCGTCATTAATTCAACCTCAAAATAAATTTAAAAATGTATGACTTTAACCTCAAAAATATGTAACACTAGCAGCCGTCATGCCTTGAATATTTAATTGCCAGATACATCGTTTTAAAATGTATATTCATTGCCATCTTACATTTTGTATCAACTTTAGCAACTTTGGCCAGTGCTAGCACCAACATAGACATGGATAGGCAGCCACTAAGAAACGTTGAAGACATATTTCTTAAAATTTGCATTCCTGATGAAAAAGCATGCTTAGGATCAAGATTTGGCAGACATAGGACAAAAAATTGCGGGAAACCCTCAATCCCATGCTCAAGGTGCAACATAATTTAGTTGATAATATTTACTAATATTTTTTTTTTTTTGGCAAGCATTGTTTATTTTTTAATCTATGAATGTCATGGTTATGAAATCTTAAATACTAAAAGCTCTGCCAAATCAATGCAACACTGTCCACCATGTTGACAATTCCTATGAGAGGACAGACCCACTAAATGCAAGCATTGTCCAGCATGTTGACAATTCCTATGAGAGGACAGACCCACTCAATGCAAACACTGTCCACCATGTTGACAATTCCTATGAGACCCACTAATTGCAAACACTGTCCACCATGTTGACAATTCCCATGACAGGACAGACCCACTCAATGCAAGCAGTCCACCATGTTGACAATTCCTATGAGACCCACTAATTGCAAGCACTGTCCACCATGTTGACAATTCCTGTGAGAGGACAGACCCACTCAATGCAAGCACTGTCCACCATGTTGACAATTCCTATGACAGGACAGACCAACTCTGACACTACAAACGTTGTCCACCATGTTGACTACTCCTATGAGAGGACAGATCCACTAATTGCAAGCACTGTCCACCATGTTGACAATTCCTATGAGAGGACAGACCAACTCGATGCAAGCACTGTCCACCATGTTGACAATTCATACAAGAGGACAGACCCTTAAATAAAGTCAAACTGTCTTCTGTGCTAACTGTGCATAATGCTATCTTTACTGAACCAGCCATGCTACAAACATTAAACTTGTTCAGGAATATAACTAAAATGAGTACATCTGTCTTAACATTAACAATATCACTGTCATGGTGTTAAGTTCTTGCTCTTTATTTCCAATCAAGAAACTTTAAGGGACTGCGTCTTGTTGAGTATTACACAGAATTCTCTCTCCATAAGCAATTACTGTGCTAGTCAATGAGCTACATTTCACACTTCAAGACTGGTTAACATGTGAAACCTCAGTTCTCATGAATCCTGTTTGGCACAGCTGTAAAACTTGATAACAAGTTAAAGATAAAGAAATGCAACTCAGTTACAGTGCTTGCATTTGAAAATTCTGTTTACAACACTGAGAACTAGACTGCTTTGTTTTCATTATTAATCACTTTCAATCTTGGTCAACATTTGCGGTGCTGTTGCCAAACACCCCAAAATTTTAATGAAGTGAAACAAGGTGCACCAAATTTTGTGCTTCTAGATAGCACTGTGAGCTTTAACAGATAAATTAGATATAACACTGAAAATAAAGCATGTCAATTTACATCTTCAAGGTAAACAAAACTGAATTTTATGTCAGAAACAATGTTTTTAAATCAATTTAGTTGTTTATTTACTTGGTGTCATTTCTGATGTCATGCACATTATGATGTCATAATCTTGCTGATGTCGATACAAAATGTATCTGCTTTATGTAAACAATATGCAAGGGGGCACAGTTTGTACTGTATTTTCTCCAGACTGTTTTGCGCAACTTCTCAATGCAGATACAGTCTAGGAGGGCAAAGACTACTCCTGAACAGATGGTTGTATCAACATGGGGTTTTCATTACAACGGCTAATGTTGGTCTGATGGTTCTGCTCCAGAGTTTTGGAGCACAGCTGAAAATGGGGAAGGCACAGGGCAAAATTGTTTTCTACAACTGTTACATTGTAGAGATAGTTAACAATACAGTTATACCCTTGCATTGCCTGTTCTCCACAGCGTAATGTATATTTCCATATTATTGAAGCTATGCATCTCACAAACTGAGTTACTAGTTCTTTTAATTAAAATCTAACACATTACCTGTCATTCAAAACCTGAAACTGGCCAATGTTTACACTCAATTGATTGGGTCGGCTCTTTGGAACATGGCCACCCAGGTGCATCCAATCAAATTGGCCATAACATGTTCTCGATAGTCAGTGCAGTGTGGAGAAGGGAAGAAAAATCCTGTGGTAGCATATATGGTACATTGTCAACTACGAATTAATTCTTTCTATTCCTTTGAATTTTGTTGGCCTCTTTTAAATACAGAGCATTTATAAACTTCGATAATATTTTTCTATATTCAAATTGGGAATTGTGGCAATGTTTCAAATACCAAGGTGCATTTAATAACTTTTCAAGCACAGTGAAAATAAAACATACTTTCATAGCTGTTGTCCACTTGATGATATTGTTAATATGCCCATATCCAACTGTCTTTTTCATTGGAATCAAAGTCAGTCTCGTAAGAAAAATTTTGTACAAAGGTGTGTGTATGCAAAATGAACATCAATAAAAAAAATCAACAGGCCACCAATTTGAATGATATCCTCTCATCATGAACACAAGTTTGTAAGAAATAACGGTCAGAAAAGCTTTAAAAGTGTAAATAATTGATTTTGAAACTTTTTATTTCAAACTGCACAAGGGCAGACCATATGCACAGTGGGATAAATTGACCCCGTGATCGCAAGCATCATACTGGGAATGGCTGCCAATTGAGATCTCAAGGTGACTTTCTGTTCAGTAGTAGCAGAGATATTTCCAAAAACGACCACAGTGGCAGCCATATAGGATGTCCGAGTGTCACAATTTTCATTTAGGACCAACTAGATGAATGTGTATGTAAAAGTTTCATGGCAATCCTTGAAGTAGTTTAAGAGGAGAAGCGGTAACAAACTTGAGTTAACGGACGGACGGACAACTGGTCATTCTATAAGTTCTTCTGGTCTATGACAAGTAGAGCTAAAAACAACATGATCCCAGTCTGATACCTTAGTCAACTTCCAACAATTTCAAATTTTGTCCTTCTTTGACTTGGGCCAAGACTGAAAGACATCAGACAGAGAGGGAGAAGGGAATTGGGCAATAATAGCAGGTAAATATTACATAATTAAAATTAGTTAACAACAACAACAATGACCCCCAGCCAAAAACTACATTTGAATTATTGCATTGCTGAATTTGCCTGCCTGGTGGGAAGCCGATAGCCTAAGATAAGCTGTTAAGTGGACTTAACATTGTTGTTAGTAGGATTGCTCTACTACAGACTTGATGATGGCTTGACAACTTGATGGGTTGATACAAGTGTGCCCAAAGTGACATTGAAGGTAAAACAAGAAAGTTGAGTGAGATCACCAGAAGGATGCAGCAATAGCCCTGACCTCGTGGACTTTGATTTTCATGAAAGAAAAGATCTCTCAGTGAGATTGATAGGCTATTCTAATAGTCTGAACAATCCACCTTCAGATGATGGCTGCTGAAATATCAGAGGTACCTTTGAGAGGAAGAAAAAGATGGTTACTACCCTTTCTTTTTTCTTTTGATTTAGACAGAAATATAAAGCTCTAACCAAACGAATCTATCTTGATCATCCTTGGCACAGATACAACTGACACTGGGGATTTCAAAAGAACAAGAGCTACTGAAAGTTGCTGATTCTTGGCCAGAAAGCCAGGTTGGCAAAGAAGAGAAACCGAATCATAGTTACAACTGAACCATAAACAACCCTTTTCCACTGACAAGGCATGAATCTCACTTCTTCTTGGTAATGCTAGGGAGTGAAGGAAGACTGTTTAAGGGGAAGGTTCTCGAAGGAAGCTTCACTCAAAGGTTCATAAGGAGGTTTAAATAACTACCAAAGAACACACGAGAGGTTACACCTCGGCATTCAAGAGCCAGAGACTGGTCTCTGGAGCTCAAAGTACCTGATCAGTTCTGAAAGATGTGGGTCTGACCTTATAGTGGAGCCATAGAAAACTTAAGAGTATTGGAGTGGACTGCTCTATTGCCCTCAATGGTGGATACTAAGCAATCTTATTCTTCAAAGAGAAAAAGAAGAAAATCTGCAAAATTCATCCCCACATAAACAAAATTCTGATGGGATCAGATCTGACTTCTGATTGGGGATTAAAAATGGTCTAGACTAGTCAGTCTTCCAAAAGAGAGACGTATCCTTCAGAAGGGAATATGAGAACACTGTGCATGAACTAGTCGTCGAAATATTAAGGACCTTAAATGAGCTGCTATTACTCTGATTACCCTGGTGAAGCCTCTGGGTGCAGAAGCTAGACCAAAAGGAAAAGGTCAAAATCAGAAGACCTCCTGTCCCAGACAAAACCACAGTAATTTCCTGTGGGCTGGGAATATGGGGATGTGAAGATAGGCATACTGGAGATGTATTGAGACCCCCCAGTCATTTGGCCTGATGGCATTCCTGAACGAGGTGGATGTCTCCATCCTGAAACAATCTTCCAGAAGAATCTTGTCAAATGGGCAAGATTGATAATAAGTCATAACTTTCGCCCCTTTTTTGAAGCTATGAAGATCCAAGAATAAGATTCTGGACTTTTGATGTCTGTCACCCTTGCTACTGCACCCTTCCTTACAAGGGTGTAAGCCTCTTCCTGTAGAGGTATCATTTGGGACTGGTATAAGCAAATTGGGGTTTTTGAAAGAGGTGGTGGGTCCCAGAAGCGAAGCCCGTAACCATCCTTTATTGTGGAAAGGATACATTTTCTGTGAGGTCTGGCCAAGTCTTTGGAAAAAATGGCTCAATCTGGCACCTACTGGAACTTGTGAAGAGGGTGACCTGGCAGGAGAGGGTGCGTCTCCCGAGGGAAGATTGCCTCCATCCTTTGGAGGGGGAGCTGTGAACCTTCTGGGATGTGGTAGTTTCTCTGCCAGTTTATCTGGACCCATGGCCAGGGATCAGTGTTGCTGATCTCTCAAGTCTTGCGGGGGGATTAGTTCTCTGAATAACATCACATCAATGTCTCTATCCCAGCCTGCAAAAAGCTTTTTCTGTGCTCCAGAAAAACCTTTGATATGTCCAAGATAGCATCCATACAGAGATGAAAAGCTCTGAAGAGAGTGTCCTGGGCATCAAGAGCACGTGTCTCGATGTCATGGGAACAGCCTCTAAGAATCTCTGCAAAGCAGCCAGAGATAACTACTCCTCTTTCAACAGATTAAAGGAGGAAGCCAAAATAAAATCGGTAAGTAAGTCTATGGTAACTAGTGTCTGAGCCTTCAGTTCCAAAGCCTTGAAAGACTTGACATGGAAATGGTCCAATGTCCTTGCCCAAAAACCAAACTATGAAACACCTGTCTTCGCTATCTGGGCAAGGCAGGACTATTCTGTTTTATATCCCTTTTTGGAGAAGGGAACTTTATGATTGGGGGTTTGTCATCCCGTCTCAACTCGGTGGGGTGGGGACAGGACTAACCTATCGTTCCTCTCTTACTGGGGAAAGGTGTTGATTTGCTCTCAATACAGGAGTCAGCAAGTGGCGCTTTGCTTTCCCTTATCTTCACAACAAAGTGGGAATGATCTATGGCATGCCTGGTCCACCGATCCATGGAGGTACAGCAAAATCATCCATGTTGTCATTGTAGATAAAGGAAAGATGGCCAACTCAGCACTGGATGGTGGGAATCCATAAGCCCCATTTGCGTCGAACTTGACCACTGAAAAAGGAGGTATGTCGACCTGACCTCTTTCCCATGACGGGTCATCAAAACTCGGAGCCCATTCCCAATTGGGATTGAATGGAACATAAAGAAAGGAGATTATTGAACTGATCCCTTTCTCTAGACTGGTCATCAAAACCTGTTGCCCAGTCTGAAGATCTATGTCAGGTGCCTGTTGCTTGGTGCTCGGTGACCAAAGACCTTAAAAGGGAGATCAGTCCCAATCACCATACCAAGTGATCAGCATTCGGTACCTGTTGCCCGCCTGGTGTTCAGTATCCAGTGACACTCAGCGATGGTCACTTGGGACATTACCTGGTGACTAATGCCCAGTGACAAACCTTCTATAACTGTTGCTTGACACATTTCCCAGTGCTTGGTGCCCAGTGACAGACCTTTCATGACTGTCATTTGACACATTACCCACCAACTAGTGTTTAATGTCCGTTAACCGGTGACAAATCCTAGGTGACTGTCATTTGACACATTTCCCAGTGACCAGTGCCTGCTTACTTGTCACTGGGCAATGACCATTCAGATGATGTAGACCTTGTTAGGAAGTCTTTGTTCCTCAAATTATACCCAAATTATCAAGAGAGCAGAAGACTGTCCTTCATACGTGTCAGGAAGGCAGGACTCGCTACTGGGTGTTGGCGACTTCCCTCCACCGAAAGTACCAAAGGATTCCTCTCACGGGAACTGACAACTTCCTTCCATGTATGTCAGTGTTCTCACCCTAATGAAAGTGAGCTGCTACTGTATCCCAGAAAGAGCAATGGACCTGTCCTTATGGGTGCTGGCAACTTCGCTAAACTTACCCCCACCTTTAGGTATTATTGAATGCTGAAAAGAAATACAAGAAATAATGCAATAAACTGGAACAAGAATTGGATTGGAAATACTTGCCATAACTTCAGTTACTAATAACAAGATGAAAAACAAAGAAGCACCATTCACTAGCTAGGTATTCAGAACCCTCAAATTCAACTAAATAAGACTCAGATACACACAAAATATGCAAAGACCATGGAGAAAATAACAAATACACAAACAAAATGATACACAGCAGAAATGCCAAAAGACAACTTAAATGATGAAATGTTCAGTTCCCAAGACATAGAAGTGCATGAAGTCCAAGGAAAGAATGACAATATGCCAATTGTCAGAAGTGAACTAAGGTATCAGACTGTGATCATGTTTTTTATTCAGGACTTCCAATTACTAATTGGGGGATGGAATAATGCTGTAATCTGTTATTGCTATAATGGAGATCAGCATAGTCTAATGTATAGCACTGAATTCTTCCAATCTACAAATAAGATATAGACACAATGGTGTGCGCAGTTGATTAGAAATTATGTTTAGCCTGCGACTTTGAGATGACAATGATACCAAGTACAGAATCTTTATGTTAAATGACGTTTCCACCATGAAAATGATGGTGATATGTATCTCTACATTTAGCTCATGACCACACAAGATTTTGGCATGCTATATGCATACTATCCTATCTAGAATCATGAAACTTGGTGAGGGATGCATCTTGATAAGTACTATAACTTTATTGCAAAAAGAGGTCTCTGTGACCTATATTTTATGTGTCAGTAACTTTGATGAAATTTTGTTTGGTTTGGTGTTTTATGGCACATGTAGGTTATTTTTTTAGTGTTGGGCAATTGGAGTCAAGTGCCTTGCTCAAGAACACAACTGTAGCCAAACCAGACTGATACGATGGTGGGATTCAAACCGGCACCTTTTTAGTCGCGAGTCTGGCACACTAACCATTGAGCCACCATGGTTCCTTTGAAATTTTGTGTTTAAAGTTAATTTATTGGGTGCTGTTTATGTTCCAATCATGAACCGCGATAATTGGATGCATCTTTGTTTGTACTACACTCTTATAACCAAAGAAGCTCACGTTGAAATACATTTTATTCTTTACTAACATGGGTTAAGTATTTGTGTTTAGCTCATGACTACATATATTCTTCCATACTATACACATCCTAGCCTACTCAGAAGGCCCTTCCTGGCTAGTGGAGTTGTAAGTATGAACAAATATGTTTCTTCAATGGTATACTTCCCATATTAATGACTATACATTATATATTGTGATAGGTTACCCTCAATATGTACATGTGAACGAGTATAGGAATTTGACGAGTGGATGAGCTTGCTGCATGCTTTTCATGCAAGGCCTCAGGTGTAGTGGCTAATCAAGGTAATTATTGATGCATGAACTAGGCTTGTGCTACTGGCTGTCACTCCATGGTTACTCAAAAGCCTGCAACTTTCACACAGAAAATTTTGGATTCTAGGGGTGGATAATGACAATAGCCTATGAAACTGATTTTAAGAACAATGATTTTTAATTTTGTACAAAAACATTAATCCCAGGTTTTTAACAACTCATTAGAGTACCTCTGCTTTGATATCACAGAAAAGAATGTTCTATTTTATTGCTTTATCTTTTATGCCCAGTCACAGTATATGATTTAATGGTATATCTGCACAATCCTGGCTATACAGTGCTGTGTACAGTTTCAGAAGTACACAAGTTTAAATGTAAAGATAACAAGAGTCATGCGAAGTGACTACTGTCCAAAAAGAACTGCCAGGAATTCAAGATAACACCATTTGTTCTTTTTAACTGCTGAAGGTTAAACCATCTCTAATATTCTTGTACAAAAAGATTTTGAAATTAGGGTTTGTTGCATCCATATTGGATAAAAGATCAGCACCATTTTCATTTAGAGAAACGAGACACCATTAAAAGACTTTTGGTGAAAACCCCCATGTTGATATAAGCATCCATGCAGAATATTTTCAATATGTTCATTCTGGCAGCCATAGTTGAGGTCAGATCAACACCGCTTTTATTCAGGACCAACTAGACATCATAATTAGACAGGGTTAGAAGTGAAATTAACTCTTAAAATGTGAGGGTTCTTTTTAGTTTTTTTTCAAGGTTTCAACATTTTTTTTAAGGTTCAAGACACAAAGGAGCTACAAGATTATTTCCATGGTGAGCATAACATTTATAAAAAATTTGAATATCCCCATAAAGAGAAAAGGGACTCGTGCGGTGAAGAGACCATTCTGTGAGAACTGTTTTGCCAGACCTGGATAGACTGCCTGCTAATACATTCTTCTTCCCCAGAATGTGGTGCTTTACGAGGAATGTGGCTGGCTCGGAGGGTTATCCCTTCCAAGACATCCAGCAAAGGAGGTTCCATCCCCACTCAAAGAGAAGGGGCATGTGAGCCTCCTCGACGTCAGAGATACAATACGATAGACGTGTTGTCAGAGGAGATCATGACACAATGGCGCCTTACTCTGTTGATGCACCCTAAAACACTTCTGGTAAAAGAATCTTAATCCAAACAAAGGTTGAATCAAACGGACTTCGAACTGTGCAAAGATTGAAGCAAACGCAATGCTAATGCTGTTGATGATCCAACAAAGATATGCTGTTATGGGTCTATCAAATGAATGATAGAATAAAATGACCGGATGTCTTTAATTTGCATAATTCATGTGCTATCTTGACCACTAGGCTAGCCTAATGAAAAACTGTGCAAAAAAGCATTTTTTGTGCGGCTGGGGTAGAGCCATTCATCATTTTTTCAAATTTTTAGTTTTTTTTTTAAATTTAGATTTCCTTCAGGCTTTTTTGGCTTTTTTTTTGTTTCTTAGGTCAAAATGAGATTTTAGGGCTTTCAAGGTCCGCTGCGGTCCCTGATTAGACTTCTGGTGAAAATCCCATGTCAAACTAACTTTCCATTTAGAAGTAGCAATAACAAGATTTTCAAGATGGCTGCCATAGTGGCCATACTGAATGTCAGATCAGCACCATTTTCATTTAGTACCAACTAGACATCATAAGAAGTCTTCTGGTACAAAATCCAATCCTGGTATGCTTTCCATTTAGGAGGAGTAGTGACAAGATTTTCAGTATGTTCATTGTGGCAGCCATATTGGATATCAGATCAGCACAGTATTTATTGACAACCAACTAGACACCATAAGAAGTCTTCCAGTAAAAACCCCATGCTGATGTGACTTTCCATTCAGGAGGAGTAGCAATAACAAGATTTTTTAGGTGGCTGCTGTAGTGGCCACATTGGATGTCAGATCGGCACCATTTTCATTTAGAACCAAGTAGACATCGTAATTAGTCTTCTAGTGAAACCCAATGTTGTTATGACTTTCCATCTTGGTGGAGTAACAAGAAGATTTTGAAGATGTCTGACCATATTGGATATCTGATCAGCACAAGTTTGATTTAAAACCAACTAGACACCAGAATTCTAGTGAAAACCCCATGCCAATATGACTTTCCATTCAGGAGTAGCAGTAACAAGATTGTCAAGATGGTCTCTGGTAGCCATATTGGATATCATGGCGGCACCATTTTCATTTAGGACCAACTAGACATAAGAAGTCTTCTGGTGAAAAGCCCATGTTGATATGACTTTTCCATTCAGGAGCAAAAGCGATAAGATTTTAAAGATGGCTGCCATGGTGGCCATATTTGATGACAAATCAACACCATTTATTTTTTGGACCAACTAGACATCATACAAAGTCTTTTATTGAAACCCCCATATTGATATGACCATCCATTCAGGTGGAGTAGCAACAACAAGATTTTCAAGATGGCCAACATTGTGGCCTTATTGCATGTCCGACCAGAACCATTTTCATTTGGTACCAACTAGACCTCATAAGAGGTCTTATGGGGGAAACCCCATGTCGATATGACTTTCCGTTCAGGAGGAGAGGTGATAAGATTTTCAAGATGGATGCCATGGCAGTCATATTAGACATCAGATCAGCACCAGTTTCATTTTTAGGACCAACTAGACATCATCCGAAATCTTTTAGTGAAAACCCTTCATATTACCATCCATTCAGTAGTAGTAGTAGTGATAACAAGATTTTCAAGAAGGCTGCTGCAGTGGTCATAATGGATGTCTGAGCAGCACCTTGGGACTAAATGTGTATTTCATGGCAAAACTCCAAGTTGTTTAGATGGAGTAGCTAATGGCTGGACTGACATCAGATGATGGACAACAGACAATCACATAAGGCCTTTTGGTCTATGACCTGTAGAACTAAAAATTGCCAAAAAGAACTTTAGTTGGAAAAAAATCACTTTAGTCTGAATTTATTTTCTGCATGATAATTAATGTTTGCAATGGCTACTGGAGACTACTAAAAGCTTGTACAGATCAGCTATGTAATTGTTGATTACACCCTGGTTGTAATTCCATTACACAAGACATTTCAATAACCTTGAATGGGTAAAACAATAAACAAATGTTCAGTGAAAAACTTTTACTGTACAATTAATATAAAAATATACACTACAAAAAATAATACAGAAATTATCAGTCTTGTCTTGCCTCCATCTTCTTTGGAGCTCAGATGAGGACACTTCATGACCAATCATACACATAATCAAGCATAACCTAGAAAGAAGGAGAAGAAAAAATATATTTAAAAGCACTAACTTGATAGAGAGCTCCATACATTTCAAAGATGTTAAATACTTAATAAAAATGCATCATTGCATCCGAGGAACTATATTGTACACACCCAGATGATATAAATTCTCCAATTCATATTTGATTTCATATATTAGCAAACTGAATCAAAGTACTGATGATGCTGATGTAGTGGAAAGAAGTATAAATGAGAAGAGTAATGTTTAATATTGATACAAATTTACCAAGTCTGATTGCATTTAGGTCAGAAATACCATTCCTCAAGTGATAAGTTCAGCCAATGTGATGCAAGATCACCTCAATAATAGGCATATATCTTGCTTATAATAAAACTCATGGGATATTTTGATGATATAAGTGTATTTACTAAACCAATCAGATACAAGATCACCTCCTTAATATGTGTGGATCTTGCAAATAATTGTATTCATCAAAGATCTTGATAATTGAAGTCAAGCTTAATCCGAACCCTGAACAGAAATAGTCTCTGGATTGGTAACAAGTTCAGCGAATCAGATACAAGTTCACCTCATTAATATCTGTAGATCTTGCTCTTTATCGAACCCGTGCCAGATCTTGATCATTCAAGGGTGAATTCCAAATCTGATAAAAAGTGGATAGGAAATATGATCTCCATAAGGATATCAAGCTCGGCAAATAAAATGCAAGATAACCTCAAAAATATCCATAGGACTTGTTTATTATTGAACTCATCCAAGATTTTGATAATACAAGTCCATACTTCAAGTTTGATCAAAATGGGATCAGATGGTCTCCAGAAAGATAAGCTCTGCCAATCAAGATGACCTCATTAATACGCATGAATCTTGCTCATTCAGGAGATGACAATTTTCAGACCTGATCTGCATGGACAACTAAAATTCATTGTTTGGCAAGTATAATTTGATGTCAATATCTTCATTTTTATATACAAAAATGATGTCAACAATTTTTTAAAACTATTTTCCACGCATCATCTTGCTGGGCTAGTAAGCAAATCTTGGTATTGCCACCCATTTTCCAATGATCTTGATGAAATAAGCTCATATTCCAAGTTTGATCAATATCAGATCAGAAATATGGTCTCCAGAGTGGTAACAAGCTCAACCAATTTGATGCAGAATCACCTCATTAATATGTGTCAATCATGCACATTATCAAACTTATCCAAGATCAGGATGATATAAGCCCATATTTCAATTTAGAAAAAAACTGGATCAGAAATATGGCCTCCAAAGTGGTAAAAAGTAATTGTTGACACAAAATGAATGATGCATAATGGACACTTGGTCATACCGTAAGCTCATGTGACCTTATAGCCTGGTGAGCTAACTATGATGTAATACACTGGAAATTTAAGTCATGCAAAATCTTATCAATACAACAGACCTTTTTTTGTTGAACCCACATTTTTTTTAAGTTAGAAAGAAAACAAACTTTAAAATTTTTAGTTAGAAAGAAAACAAACTTTAAAATGAAGCTTAATCTTAAAACATCAACAATTACCTGAATCTACAGTGCTAGGATGGACATATGGACAGACACACACATAGATGTACCAAAGTGATCGTTATGTGAGCTCCCACCCAAGGCAGGCTTGACAACAAAGCTACATGCAAAATTTAATTAAAATCTAGCATTTCTTGTAAAAGTTGTGTTGCAACAACTTTGGGAATCAGGGGTCATAACTCTTTAAATGATGATATAGAAAGCTGAAAATCAAACTTGTTCAAGCAGTCTTCTCTCCAGAAATGTTGAAAGGTATAATGGCAAATGTACCAGGAGTTTGGTCATCTATCTACTAAAGAGTCCATTTTACAATACATCTGCATAAAAGTACTGATTAGGTGTATAGAAATGTGGGAAAATGCCCATATTTTATACAGACTGATATTAAATATGGGGGTTAAATTATCAATCAAAATCATTATTGTGATTTGAATAACCTGCTAAATGATGGGTGTAGTGGAACTAGTAAGATGTACATGTAGGGGGATCAGTGCCACTAACAAAATGTTGTAGGAGTATGCCAGCAGCTTATCGGCCTGAAGAAAACGCTACCAAGGTGTCATCAGCATAAAGCTGCACACCAAATTTGGCAGAAATCCATTTATTCCAAGTACAGTTACCTTGTGGAAACCCTATTGTTGAAATGACAGACTGATGAACTTTCACCAATGTAACTGGTATGCCAATGCTTCAAAATTTTTATATCTTTTTAATACATAGTAACATCTTAGGATTTATTTTCAATTTTCACAGAAACATGTAATTTGACTGTATACAAAAGACATGCTCAGCAAGTCTGCCATTTTTTATTTTATTTAAGCATGACTTGATGTACATAACCACCGAAATACTATGTAAATGTAATTTAACTGTATAAAAGAAACAAGCTCAGCATGTCTACCACTTTTAATTTCATTTAATGGTTCCTGAATTTGCCACTCACCTCATCCCAAGCTGATTAACCAATTTTAAAAAAGAAACACAAAACATTCTCAAGTACACTTTGGAAACTGAACGATGGAAATAACATTTCATTCGGAAACTGAATGAAGGAAATACATTTCAACTCGTAAACTGAATGATGGAAATAACATTTCACTCAGAAACTGAATGATGGAAATAACATTTCACTTGGAAACTGAATGATGGAAATAACATTCCACTCAGAAACTGAATGATGGAAATAACATTCCACTCAGAAACCTTGCTTTCTGGACTATAGATATGAATGATAGACTGCCGATAACTTCAATAAAAATTAAACATACGGAACTTAGAACCAATCTATCATTTATCCACAAGAGCAAAAACTGATGTATCCAAATGTTTTGATAATTGTTTATATTTTTTATATCGGCGCTACCTTTAAATGCTGTAAATTCGCATACTGATATGCCGATACACTACATTTCACTGGACAGTAATGCTTTCTTAGATATTATGCATAAAAAAAACTTTACGGATACATGATGTGCCATCTACTATTGGTATACTGATCAATTTTGATGAAAACTGTCAGCCAAAGAGCCCCTACTTTCTCCAGTCACCTTTACTTTCATTAGACTGTCTGCAGAGGTCAGGAATTTTATGACTTTCTATTACATTAAGAAAAGTGTTAGTGAAACAGTGTAAAAATAAGTCAATCACTTTTGTACTAAGTTATTGCATTTGATAACTAATTCAATAGGAATACATAACCATTTTTTAAATGATGCTACAAAACAGTTCTTACTCAACTTAAATTCCATTTGGTGGATTATTCACAAAATACAGTACTCATTATAAGTGTCCATGGGAGCCATATATCTATGCTTATATATCTGCTAAAGATGAGCATATGATACTTTTAACTACAACTTATGAAATAGAATCCATGCCCATACTTGCTGTATAACACGAACCATGTTATAAGGAAAAATCTTATACTGAGGTAGTTTTGTATGTATGTGTACATTTTTCATTGATATTAACCCTGAAAACTTCAACTCTCGCTTCATTTTTACTTTTGTAACTGGCACAGGCAAATGCAACAGCATTTATTCTGTCACTGGCGCATCCAAAGATATTCTTTCAAAACATATGCAATGGTGGCCTCAATGCTGTTTGTATATTTTGTAAGTTTCCATTTTAGAACGTGTCTTTGGGAAAGGCCCTTACAAGGTAGCTCCTATTTCCTTGGCATGATATAGCCAATGATTTGTTAAAAGTGCTATTAAAACCAATAACAAACCAACCATTTTAGAATATCAGGATCATTTTATACTGTAAAAATACTTACAAATTAAAATGTATGAATTTAGGTAAACTTTTTTCTCAAATGTTGTGTAGCTCAAGGGTTTTCTAAAGTGACTGGCAATGGGGTTGGGATCTATCTTTTTTAAAATAAATATGATAGATGGCGAATATAATTTTTAAGAGTAAACAACTAAAATTGGGAAATCTGAATTGTAAACAATTTTGAAATTTTTTTTCTTTTTGGATTAACTTTCATTTCTATGCTGATTTTATGCCCTAAATATAACCTACTGAATAGCCAACCACATTCAGCCTGTTATGTCTGTAACCATTGTAGGAAGCATTATTGCGATGCAGCTCCTGCTGTTAATTCTGCTACTGCTGCCTCATCTGCAGCCGCCATCTGACGGGCAATATATACACCCAGGCCAAACAGTGCTATACTCTTCACTATCTTCCTGTAATGACAAACAACAAATGCCCATTTAGAACAAATTAAGGGACACCAGAGCGATTAGAAAAATTTACCAGTGACAATACATTTATTTTCATTTATTACTTGCATTGTAATGGATTACTTGCTTTACTAGTGCCGCTTTCACTTGCAAGACAAGTTCAAACGCTGTGTTGAAAAAAAAGAGTAGATTTCTGGGTTTGTAAAATACACTTATCTGCACTTGCTAGTTTTACCCATACACAAAAATTTTAGACTCTAGGATAAGGCTGGCACAAAATTGGTACTCACTGAAAGAAACCAGGTGGACTCCATACAATGATTGCTGTTCCAATTCCAGATGCAGGTTTAAGCAACCAGTATTGGCAGTGACAGTTACTGATCATAAAAATTGGCTGTCAAGTCTTGCCCCAATGCCTAAGTCCCTGAGGGTAAAGATGGACTCATTGGCTGATGTCAGCAGTACACGTACAAATGAGTTTTCATTTCCAGCAATTGTTTTATATATGGTTATGGCTCTGGATCCTGATATTTTCCACGTTCTAACCCAGGGACAAAAACTGCCACTCAACACATCAGGTCTTACGGGCCAAACTAGTATGAACATGTCTATTTTGTCTTTTTTCATGCATATAGAATTTTGGGGTAAGCAACTACCAGTTTCCCTGTCATGATACAGACACCCATCCACTGATCCCACCAAACCCCCTGCCCCTGTCATGCCCCTTGGCCAATCTTGCATGCATATAAGTTATTAATTTTTCATGCTTATAATTAAATAGTCTTTTGTTTTTGGCTAGGAATCTCAATAATTTTCAAATCTGACACTGCCCCAGATCCCCAGATCAACATCTCCACCCCAAATATTATGCCACTGGGAAATAAATAAAGTATGTAAAAATAAATAAAGTATGTAAAAAATAAATAAAGTATGTAAATAAAGTATGTAAAAAATAAATAATAAATAAAGTATCGAAAATGTTGTGCATCTGTCTTAGGAGATTACACAAGAGAATTTTAAGACCACTGTCCATAAACATGCAAAAGTACTACTGGATATATACATTTTATATTTATACATTTATGCAAAGGCATCCCCTCCCCAAGCTCCAACCTGGACCCCATGGGGATGGATCAAAATTAAAAAAAACACAATAGTTGCCTGATGTGACACATAGACATAGGATGGGCAGCATGACATAATCCATGCCTTTTCCTTCTTTTCTTCAAAAAGCTCTGTCTGGGATAACACAGACATGGATCATGTAAAGTTGGCAGTCGCAATAATGAATATACCAGTAATGTTGACAATACTGCATGTAAAACTATTTCAGTATTGTTGTTCAAAATTACCAGACACCACATTAACACTATTTGCAAATGCAGAATGGTTGATTTAATAATAATACTCTAAAAAAGGATTATACTGGAATCACCAGTATATTATAGTATTAACCAGTATACCCAACTGTTTACAACCAGTATTGTTGGGTGCACAATACAAGGGAATCATGCTGTTACAGTGGTATTTTGTTCTGAAGTTCAGAACTAATGAACAGTTTTCCATGGTATGTGTGAAACATTGGTGTTATTAAATGTGAGGATTCTGAGGAATGGTCTAATCTAGAAATGAAAATGTTGGGTAAATTCCCCAGTATTTTTGAATATATATGGTGGTGGTGGGTTAATGAAGTGAAAATAAGTAGGGCTTGCAAAATATTTGGCAATAATTATGGTTGATCTTTTGGAGTGATTTTTAAGAAATCGGCGCGAATCCAGCAATCATGCCTCCAAGAATTGACCATGCTTAAGGATATAACTCAGGTAGTCACTGCATGGCTATGCCCATCTCAGGCCTTCGACCTGTTTTTAACGGAAAATACTGGGATTTCCAGAATTACTTCTTGACAATAATGGTATTTTCAAGCATATTTTGTGTAAAACTATCCCAAGGCTGATATTTCCAGTGTTGTCATGATCTATAATATTCTTCTAAAACAACAGTATTCTTTGGGGACGTATAATTAATACCAAAACGCCCTCAAATTATTATTATTTGTTGCATTATTTTTGTTACGAGTTTGGCAACATCTTTATTATTCATGTATGAATAAAGCTGTACACCAGTGATAGTAATTCATTTTCTGTAAGTATAGCTTGATCTAATCCTTAATATTAATATCTAATACCAGCAAAATCATGTATTGTCACTGTAACAATACAAGTACAGCCAGTATCTGTAGTGTACCAGTATTACTGCACAATATACAATACTGGATTGTCCACAGGGATGTGGAAATCTCTAAAAATAACCTCTTGTTCCAAGGCATATTGAAAATATTTGTTTTTCTAAATCCAAGAGGCGTGTTTCCGAATTTTTATGACATCATTTGACTTTTATTTTATATAATTGCATAATTTATAATTTCATATAATTGTCCACAACAAGGAATAAACCACAATAATGATAAATTACTTGCATCGCTGAGAATTCTCTTCTACTTGTTAATGATTTGAATTCAGGCTTGCTCTTCGATTTTCAAACAAACTTGTCAACTTAGGCAATAGCTTAAGATTTTTAATGTCCAATTATCAACATACAATTTGTTTTAACTTTTAAGGTAAGAGATTGCACAAACTAATACAAGCATTTACATTGAAACAATATATTGGGAAATTTAAAAACAAATGAACTGGAGCAATCTTAATGCATACCAACCCATTCAGATGTCAATTTGAATTTGGCTTTGTAAACATCAACAGTCCTAATACTAGTACCTTAGGTGTACATCACCTAGTACATTACCAATGGTGCATTATGACACAACCCTGATTGGCTATTATTCGGTCTTTGTGAAAAAACAATGGTGGCACCATTTATGCAGACCTTGGTCAGAAGTATTAGAAGAATTCTGAATAATGGTTTTTCTCTGATTTTTTGTTGCCTCAAGGCATGAAAAGTCTTTAACCTACTCTCTTTTCAAGTTATTTATAAAGGTGAAGCAATGTAATCTTACATATGAGGTGAACCTGGATGCATACCTGCCAACTTTCCAGACAGTGGTAGTGGTGGTAGTTCATTCTCATATAGGGGGGGGGGGGGGATGGTCTGGTCACTGCATTAAGCCCAAGTCAATGACAATTTACAATGAAAAGAAAAGTGCAAGTTAAAATTAATAACTGGACCTAATAGCCAATCTATTTATCAAGAATTTAACTTTAATGAAAATAATAGTGACAGATATTATTTATTAATTAAAGTACTGTACCTGAATAGAATTGTTCTGGTCTAAACATAATAAACAAATATCAAAAATTGAGATGTTCCTTTGAAGGAGATGATTGAAGAAGTGTTTAAAATATGCCCCCTTCCCCTTACTTGGATGCATTTGTGAGAAAATTGTTTCCAACCCAGTCTGTTTGTGTTTGTGCGTGTTTAATAGTTTAGAATATTTTATTTTTTTGTGAAATGCAGTGACTTGGCAGGTATGTGGATGGCAGTTCAGATCACTAAGCTTGATCAGCCAACTAATGAACAGCCACACAGTCTCAATAAAACAGATCTATTTTCAATTGGAAACAATATTTAAAATTAGTTACAGTACGACAATTTTTATTCTACATCACAAACACAAGAGTAATCATACAGTTAGGTCTAGTCTTGACATGAAATTTTTAAACTTGTTTGTTCCATCTTTTTGTCCCATTGAGTTGGACATCAAATGGCTCACTACAGACAGAAATCAGAGTTCTTTGTGAATAATATGAATATTTTACAACTTTATTTTGAACTGCAAAGTTTTTACTTGTCCATGGACAATCAAAATGTAAAATATTACTTGTCCAGCTGTTTTTTGCGATGGGTAATTCAATTGGGGCATTGGATTTCCCTACACCTGTGGTTAAGTACTTACAGATGGACATTTATCAAATTTCATGCAATGCTACATGCAAATGACAGTATTTTCCAGTATTCATACAGCATTATTCACTTTTTGAAATACTGGAACAATACTAGTTACAATACTGGAATAGTGTTAATGTCTAGTATTGTCAACAATACTGGTACATCCAGTGTCATGACTGTCACCCTTACATGATCTGAATTTTATGCATACTATGGAATCTATTTCAATAAGCAGAAGCAGTCTCCAGAGAAGATCCAGACATGAAAGTCCCTTTTTTCTACCTATATACCCAAATTATAAACCCCCGTCATCCCAACCATTCAGAAATGCAACTTACCACTCTAGCTAGTTAAATACTTAATAAAGAAAACAACTCAGACTTGTGTCATTTCCAGCCTAGTCATTCAACATTACCATTTCAATCTTGCAGGACATTGTTAAGGGAATAACCAAGTCTAAGGTGTTAGTCAGTTATTTAGGCATTTCTTAACAAATTGTAAAAATTATGTTTATTCAGCAGTTAAAAAATCTCTATAAAAAAATCCACTCAACCAGTCAGGCAAGTACTGAGACCACTCTCCCGCTAGTAAGCGTTTATTACCGGTAGTATTGAAGAGTGAGAACAAAATGCTTAAGTAAACTTGATCAAAACAAATGGAAAGCAAATTTCTGGTAAAAAGAATGGACTTTCAATGATCAAAGTCAGCAATATTCTCAACAGAACATCCTTTTCATTAAAGAGAAACACTAGTCAGCCCTAAATCAGCAATTGGAAAATCCACTCGACAACTGGAATATTCATTCACCATTTTGAGTAGTGCAAGTGAATGTTGAAACCATGTTATTCCCAGCAAGTCTATCTACTGCAACTAACATTCAAAAGAATCACTGCCAGTGTCTTGCTAAAATTACACGTGTAACTCAACCTCAGAGCTCAAAATGTGGCTTGCATGGAGTGCTGACAACTGAAAGTGTATATTTCACAGCCTTACTTGGTAGCAGACTTCAAAGGGTACATACACTAGTCACTTTAGCCTCTACTGAGACTGGTACTGTGTGGACTGCTAAACACCATACTTAGTATGTAAGACATTCTCACCAATTGTAAGCAATAAGGGGAGCAACCATTCAATTTTCTTAATTTTCGGGGCGGGTTGTGTGTGTGTGCCTGGGATTTTCTTTTGAACCAGGATATTCTTTTTCTTTCACCTCAAGATAATTCAATTTTTTAAACTAATATTATTACAAATCTGAGCAAGAATCAGGGGTCAAGTTAGACTTGAATTTTAGGGAGAAGTGGGAGCAAAGGCAAGAAATGCAATATATATATATATATATATATAAAACTAACTACCACATAAACAAGGCATTTTTTTGTCTTCGTTACTTTCTAAAACTTCACTAGAAAATGGAACTTGAAAATATTTTTAAACTAGTTTGAAACGACCCCTATAACATGTACATGAGAGCACATGCACAGGTGTCTCCACACCGGTGTTCATCCATTCAAACCACAGTGGTCACTGATGTTACAGCTGAGTAACCTGAACATTACAAATACATGATGTTTAGGAAGTTATTTGAAAATTAAATGTGAATCTCTTGGTGAAGTTTTGAAAAGTGGACAAATTAAATTCCCTGTTCTAGTGGCATTTGATTAACTATTTATAACTATTTGTAAATACAATGATGTAATCTAGGTACTCCTGTCAAGCAGAACTAATTACAATATACTGTTTCTAATGTGCTCATGCAAAGTCATATGGTCAAAATACATGGTGTAGAAACCAAGGGCACATAAGCCTTAAGTAAAGGATTAACCATTTAATAACATCAAAACTTGGACGTTTAATTCATTTTTGCTGATAAAACATGACCATAGCTATTCATCAACGATGAACTGAAGTATTAAAGTTGATACATGAATGAACTAGATCCAGAATTCTTTCCAACCGAATCAGCATATAGCAAAGTTCAAATATGGCGCGATGCATACCATGTGGGTGCATCTATTTTTAGAAACAGGGATTTTCTTTATATTACCCAGGGCTGAGCAAACTTTTTTTTTCATCCACTTGTCCAGGACAAGTGGTTTCAGAACATTCACTTGTCCCACCTACCTTTTCACTTGTCCCCAAATTTTAATCATTGTCAAGATTTGACGAGATGTATGCACTTTAATCAATAGAAAGAACAAACGAAATAATGTACATATTTATTTCTTAAAAGAATTAAATTTTTCAAAAACATACGTTGATATTATAAATTTTGTTACATCAGAGGTTTTCAGTTTTCGACTGTCCGTATATAATTTCCATATCAGAAAATGGTTTTCCACGGGCTAGATTGCAGCCCGTGTTAAAGACAGCTCTCATTTTTTTTTTCATTTGTCTCATTTAGTACTGAAAGGGTCATTCCTAGTCCAGTGTTAGCAACTACATGTATAACCTCAGGAATTTTCTGCACATGCTGGCTGTGTCGTGCATATACAGTGCTGTACATGCCTTGTGAGGTTCAAAATTGTAATGAGACTTGATTGGTTAAATCCTGAATTTTTCAGTTCCATTGACAAATACACTGGTTGAATTTCCAACCTGTGCCAGTTTGAGATATTGTTTGCAATAACTGCAAAATATTTTTCCTTCTGAGTCAATGAATTCAAGGCAGGGATAACTATTAACCCAATTCAGCTGAAAATGTCTGAGTCTCTTAGTAGTGTCATATTTGACATTTTTTGTTGCCACAGAGTCTGGCTTATGTCTCTTTGGAGAAATAGTTACCTCACACTCAGTGGCAGTCTTACGTTTTACCCCTCCACTTTCACATGAATTTTTGTTCTCTGAATCTACCTTATTAACTTGCTTGTGAAAATAATTTAGTAAACTCATTTTATCCACATAGTAAATATCACCTTGCTTGACAACTACTTCTAAAGCGATAATAACATACATTTTGTCCTTAAAATATTAACAGAGACAGCTCCTTAATTAGCGTAATTGTTTGGCTTCAAATGCAATATCGGATGTGGAAGTTATTCATCTGTATAATCAATTAAAAATTAAAGAATCATCACTGACATTTAATCAGTTCATAAAGGAACCGACACAAATGTTGGTAAAGTGCCTTTTATTAATTTAATTGGATTGACTCGCTGGATTGAAATCAAACAGTGAGTCGTTAGTGAGGATCTGGTTTACACAATACAACAATGACGCTTAAAACTGCTAATTAACCACACTGGCTTTGTTTTGTTTCACAGGTTTTGATTGGCCAATAATTTTGGTCACTTAGTCCAATATGCAGTCAAGCAGTAATAGAATGTGTGCACATGCAACAAGTTGTCAATGACCACTGACGGGTGTGATACAGGATGTCAATAAATACATGGAGAGGGGTAGAATCAAGCATTCAGTATGCCCAGAAGGCATAAATGAGCAGATAAAGTGATTATGGCATGAAAAGAAGCACTTGCCCGACTTTTTGAAAAAAAAAGGGAAAAGCACTTATCCCGGACAATCGACTTGGAAAATATTACTTGCCCGACTTCGATAATGAATAGATTGGGACGTTTGGCTATGGGATCTGATCAGCCCTGTTACCACTCAGTTTCTAGCTTCAGTACAACAATCGATAGATAGGATGACAAATTTATATTAATATTTGTCTACGTACTCATAATAACATTGTACATTGGTTAGATAGTATTTGCTTCACTGCTTTTTTTGTATTTTCACAAAAGTGAGTGATGTAAGAAAACAACCTTGACCATACAGAGCTTTTAGAATTGTCCCATAATTTTCTTATCTAAAAGTTTTTTTTTCAGAATAAATCTTCTATCACATAACATTTAGACTTTCCTTTTTATGAATTGAATACTTTCCTTAATTTATGTGCCTAAGGAATTACAAAAACAGACAAATCTAATGAAGAGGTTTTTCCTAGACATAGCGATGTCCACCATTATTATCCCTCGACAGGTTCATTTATGGTTTCAGACTTATTTTACAAAAAAAAATCATGCAAGCAAGGCACTTAAAATCTTAAATAAATATATTTAGAAAGTGCTTTCATCAATTCTATTCTTAAACACAAATTGTTCTTACATATTGATGTTTCAAGTTTCAGAACACAAACTGGTATGTTGTCATTATATGATAATTTGCAGAAACCAGGCAGCGATAACAAGTGATAACTTGTGGGGGAAAGGGTTTATGGTCAACCAGCTATTAAAACACATGCCTGTGAATGTGCAAAAGTGTTTTGTGGGTGCAACTGATATCAACACCTGCATGAAATACATTTCACCTGGGGTTCACCACACTGAGTTACTGGGCTGGGTCGAGGGAGCATTTCAAAAGCCTTAAACTACTGCGACTCAGTTTACGTCTAAAATATTACAGGGCAAAGTCATCTTTGCTTTCCCAATAAAAGATGGTGAATTTTACATTTTTTCTGTGAGTTAGTCACCCAATTCGCCTAGAAGTGTGCCCCTGAAGAATATTTTTTTAAAAATCCTGCCCCCCCCCCAAAAAAAATGAAATAAAATGAAATGGTCAGTCCCTAAGCAGAGCTCAGCTGTACCAGGTTCTGTTGGTAATGGTGAGAAAATTACAAAATTACAAAGACTTGTGATGAACATTAAATAAATATACCTTGTAAAGTTGTCCTGAAAAAACTAGCATATATATTCATAACAATAAATGATATTCGTGGGAACATTATCATAGGCCTAATTAATAAGTAACTTTATTTGGTACAGTGTATTTTATTTATGATCTTGTATGAAGCAGATTTATCAATTGTACAACTCTTCAAATCTTTATAAAGTACATTATCTCCATTTATGTTAAATGAATCTTTATCAATAATGCACTAGTCGCATGTCAAGCTTATTCTTAACCTCACAACCAAGAAATATTATGGGATATACTGTGCAGGGGTCATGCTACCAGGTGAAGTGGGCGACCAAGTCGCCGAAAAAATGTAAACTTCGCCTTCTTGTATTAGGAAAGCGAAAAGGATTTCGCCCTGTCATTTCTTTTTAGAACTACACCGAGTGCCTGTAGTTTATGGGTTTTGAGATGCTCCCTCAACCCAGCCAAGTAGTGTTAAGCCCCAGGCGAAATGGATTGTGCATTGCCTTAGCATGTGTTCATATCAATTACGTCAACAAAACAAACTCTTGCACATTCACAGGCATGTGTTTTAATAGCTGACTGACCAATTAACTCTTTGACTCCGCAAGATATTGCTGCCCGATTTCCGCAAGTTATCATTTGATGCTGAAACCTTAATAACTTGTGTTTCGAAACTAAATCATCTATGTGTAAATAACAATTTGTGTTTTAAGAATAGAATCGGTGAAAGCACTTTCTAAATATATCGTTTGAATATTTTAACTGACGTGCTTCCAATATTTTCTTTATAAAATCAGTTTGAAACCGTATGTGAACCTGCTAAGGGGTAATAATGGTGGACATCACTGTGTCTTGGAAGTATGTCTTCATTATACTGTCTGTTTTCGTAATTCATTGGGCACAAACATTAAGGAAATTATACAATTAGTAGAAAACAATGGGTAACTATTATGTGATAAAAGATTTAGCCTGGAAAAAAAAATTTGTTGGTCAGAAACATATTGGACAATTGTGTTGTCGAATTGATAAGCACTTTAACTTAAGGTCAAGGTTGTTAGCTTACATCACACATTTTTATACAAATATGAAAAAAAGTATCAAAGAAAAAATATCCAACCAGTACACGACATTATTACGAGTACGTAGACAAATATTAAAAGCAAACATTTTCAATCCTATCTAGGGATTGTTGCAACAAAGCTAGAAAGTGAGTGGTCATATTAAGAAAATCCCTGTTTCTAAAAATTGATGCATCTACTTTTAAAAACAATAACAACAATGACAGTCAGAAGATTCAAATTTAATTTAGAATCTACTCCCTCAAAATGAAGTTGTAAAGATGAGATTACTCATCAGTGGCCACTGTGGTTTGAATGAATTAACACTATGATGTTGAAGACGCATGTACATATGCTCTCATGTGCGTGTTATAGCCTAATATAGGGGTTGTTTCAAATGAATTTTGGAATTTTTTCGATTGCCATTTTCTAGTGCAGTAAGTAACAAAAAATTTAATTTGTTCTTTAAGTGGCAGTTGCTTAAGTATTTTTGCCTATTTGTAATTACAATACTGTAATCTAGGTACTCCTGTCAGTTAAAATTAATTACAATGTGTTTCTGCTATGCTTTTTTGAACTCATATGGCCAAAAAACATTGCATATTTCTCTCCATCTAAACATACACACTTTTAAGTATGAATACACTATATATGAGTATGATACATTCATACACTTACAAAATGTGTTTATAATATACATACAACATAGAGAATTTTCTACTTGAAGATAAAATATTGCTTAAAACTAATGTTAAATGCAAATATGCATAATGAGAAATACAGGTCACAGTTCAAATAAGAGAACCATAGCACACACACACACACACACATATATATATATATATATATATATATATATATATTGCATTTCTTACATCGCTGCCACTTCTCCCTGTTCTGCTCCGACTTCTGCCTATTCTGTCTAAAAGGAGAAGTCAATTCTCCCAATAATTCAGTCTAGCTTGACCCCTGACTGTGTACACGATTATTTCCAGATAACCCTGAGCTTTGATATACATGGGACTAAAAGATTGGGGAAAATAGATGGTCTGTGCATAACAACCAGTGCAATTGAAGATCGCTTGATGGAGTTTGTTCATTTAAAAAAAAACAATCACTGAGCTATTCAGGTATTTAATGACTGGTTGACATATCTTTACCATATTAAAGGTACAAAAATGCATCTTGTTAATTTTTTGTACCACTTCTGGCACATGAAATCTCTATTTTTGCATGACATGGTGTCTATTTTGTGCAAATCCAGCAAGGGCGGATCCTGGCTGAAACAGTGGGAGGGTGTGTTTCACATCCATTCACTTGGTTAAAATGTTTCCATTTCATTAGGGTTGAAAAAAACAAAGGTAAGTGTGAAGGTCAATAAAGTATCTATATACCTCTCACAGTTTGAGATTTAAATGCTGAATTATAAGACCACTGGGTACCAGCGAACCCATGCTCCTCACAGCTCTAACTCTTTCTGAAAAATATCACTGCCATAAGGCTGTTTTTACTCCTGGGTAACATAAACCTTTGTCAATCATCTCCTTGCATTAGTACACGAACATATTGCTAGGATTCTACCTTCCATCTCTAATCGCAGATTGAAACAGAATCAAACACGAGGTATAAGTAACTGGTCTATGCTCTTCAGATGCGCTTCACTCAGATGTTATTGGTATTGTCTGCTTCATGCATGCTACCTTTTAAGATAATCAGCAATGTGGGGAACAGGCTGATTCGGCCCATGTGAAATATTAAGTTTCTTCTTGGATTTTCAAGTGATATTTACATTTGTTTAAAATGTTATTTCTCATTATTTCCCAGGTACGATCAGCAGTTCAAATCTGCATTTAATGAAATAAGCCCAGATTTTATTTGAGATAATGGCACTGTTATATATAATGAAATAATGTAAGACTGTTTATCTCATTCACCTCTGTGCAAAATTTAAACAATTATATATATATATATTGGTCTCAGTATGCTAATGTTTTGGTTAGATCTTTTTCATTTCTATATACTGGCCTGAGTATGTTAATGCCCTTATTTAAAAGTAGATTTATGTAGGATTTCTCTTTATACATGTACTAAATAAACCTTATATACTAAAACCATGAGCACCAGAAGTTATTTTCATTAGCTGAATTTATAATGTATTATTTAATTGTATGCACATTATTACTGAAAATGTATACTATACAAGAGCAAAGATAAAAAGAAGAATATTATTATTTAAATTAGTTTAATTGCAAACAATAATTGTGAGAGCATCTGACCATCAATGTGCAAAACTTGTTTGATCAATACCGCTTTAATTAAACATCATATTAATACCGTTTGTTTAGTACTTTGTTTGATCAGTGCGTCCTTGATTGATTTTATTTCAAACACTAATAATGGGATCATCTGACCATGAATTGGCAAAACCTGTTTGATCAACGCTGCTATAATTAAAGCACTACTGATGACATTTGCCAATTTACTGAATTTAATTCCATTTTAGAACAGAAAATATAATGCTGACTTGAAATAACATTTGTGATCCTTGGCTACATGAAAGTATTATTATATTATATATGTTTAATATAATAAAATATCTATTCAGAAATCAATATTCAATGGACTGAATATGTGCTTTCAATGAAATATTTTCAAATGTTTCAAAGGTTACAATGAAAATAAGTTGGTTTACTGCTTCGAGATTTTACTCAAAAGATAAAAATTCAATGATAACAGTAAAGTATGTTATACTATTGTGTTACTCATCAATGACTCTGTACACAACATTTTTTGGAGTAAATATAATGCAAAGAAAGCACGATTTGCATGAGAAATCAATAAAAAGCATGGTTAAATTTATATTACATTCTTTTGCTATGTTTGTGAAAACAGTAATAACTACTAAAATAAATCAGGTATATATATATATATATATATATATACACACACACACACTTATAAACGTTACTACATGGGCCATGTTTTCAAGATTTTTTGCAATTAATAATTTGCATATAATTAAATCATTCATTATGAATTCACAGAAAACGAATTAGTCCTCTAAACAAAGATTTGTTAAATATATTTCAGCTTTCAACAGATATAACACCTCCATTTATCGTTTTCTTTATTTTAATTATTAAGAGGTCCACAAGATTAGAAGAATATAGACGTATAATACTGACTTATGCTATTGTATTGAATTCAATCATAAATTTGACAGAACCCCAGTTTAATTTTGTACTATAATATAAATAAACGAGAATTTTGCAGACAAAAAACAAAACAAATTTGCACAAAGGTGAATGAACTGCTTTGAAAATATTTTATTATTAAATTGCCGATACAAGCTAAACAGTCTTACATCATTATAACAACGCCATTATCTCGCGTAAAATCGGGATTTTGTTTCATTAAATGCAGATTTGAACTGCTGAACGTACCTGGGAAGTAATGAGAAATATCATATTTTAAACAAATGTAAATATCACTTAAAAATCCAAGACGAAACTTAATACTATTTCACATGGTCCGAATCAGCCTGGCATTTGGACCGGATCAGCCAGCATAACGAGCATTCAGCAATGTCCTCCTTCTCTGCAAGTAAAGTATTTCTTACTTTTTCCTTCTACGTATTACGCAAAATCTTCACTAAAGCCATCGGGGGGGGGGGGGGAATGCTAAACATGTCAGTTACACTAAGTGTAATGCAGTTATCAAGGCGTACAATTTTCTCCACGTGAAAATTTTAAACCAAAGTTTACAGTCGAGTTATCTCTCTAAAGGGAAGTAACTCCATGTGATGAGCATGTGGTGAACCTAGACCATAGTTCGATTATCTACCTCGAAAATAAGTAACACTGCCAAATGTTGATTTTAACATAAAATATGGGCGCTAGTTCATATATGTTACACAAATGTTAAAAACCTGAATCTTCACCATTTAAATGGATCAGTCCAAAAACTTGTTACAAAATCAGCTGCTGCCATCCCCATGCTTTTTACGTGTGTCACACACAGCGCATGTAAGTACAAGTAACCGGAAGTTGCTGCCACACTGAACATCCTCGGCCTTTTCCGTCGCATGCAAGAAAAACCCATTCGGCTATTTCTGCGAGACTAAACTATGCCTCGGATGTATGTCGGCGCGGTAATTTACAGAAAAATTATAAATTTATCCGCAAAAAAAAAAAAAAGCACCAACCTAATCAGACTACGTTGGCTATTTTTATGATTGGATTGACTCTAAGATTGACTGAGAAGTTACGAATGAAAAAATAGTTCGATGCATTCGTAACTTCTAAGTCAAGCCTACTTTCGTAAATAGCCGAGGTGGTTTGCATGGCAGCTGTCGGATTACATTCGCGGTATGATCCATAGGATTGACCTCGAAGTTACGAATGTGAAAAACCGCGACTGTAAATAGTAGCTATTTTGAACTGCCCTTATGCCCATTGTTGTTATTACGTCATAATAACATCATTAAGGTCACAATGATTACATGACGTGTCATCATTGATAGCAGCAGGGAGGTGAACAGTGTAAGTTATTTTGAGCCGAGCCAGCCGCCTCCTATCCTCCAGCCACTCCCCTCCCCCGCCCCCGTCATTCCGATCCTAAAAAAAAAACTACAACAAAAAATCAATTTTTTTAAACGCCCCGTCGCGGCTCCCAGCTGGAAAACAAAAACTATAGTCCGGCCCACTCCCATCGCCGGCCCATGTTGCTATAGTGTCTTAACTTTTTTAAATTTAGAGATACACATAAGCCGTGTATATAGAGCAGAGTAATATGCCTTGTGGAAAAATACTTGTGCTTGGGTCACATTAGGAAGTACTGAGATTTGCAACAAGAGTTGTATAAACGAATATTGTCACATACACGCTTTCTTCACTTATGTAGCATCTACTCTCTTGGAGAAATTACCACAACCTTCAAATGTACTTACAACAGATTCAACAATTTTTAAAGAGTTTTACAGTGCAAGAAGTGTTCATAAAAACACACTCCAACTTCAACCAGTAAGTGAGGATTTTGCTTACTAAGAATTGAGTAACCTTAATGTATGTAAAAGTACAGGCCTTGATAATATCCCAGCAAGGTTTATAAAAGACGGTGCCGGTATTTTCACCATTCCGAATACCTTCATTGTTGTCTTGTCTGTATCAAGTGGTATTGTGACTGATGAACTGAAATTAGCTAGAGTTAGACCTCTTTACAAAAAGGGTAGTAGGACTGATGCAAACAATTACAGGCCTGGTAGTATACTCAGTATTGTGTCCAAGATTCTAGAAAGAGCAGTCTATGTTCAACTTGAAAACTTGTTAACTAAGAATAATTTACTTTATGAACAAGAGTCGGGTTTTAGGGTATTGTACTCTATTTATACATGTACTCTATTTATACATGTACTCTATTTATACATGCTAGATACATATACATGTACTCTATTTATACATGTACTCTATTTATACATGCTAGATACATATACATGTACTCGATTTATACATGCTAGATACATATTTTTGATCATAGTAAGGTACACACGTCAAAAGGTTTCTACACTGGAATGATCATACTTGACTTACAAAAAGCTTTTGACACAGTGAATCATGAAATATTGTGTAATGAACTGCTAGGATTAGGAGTTACGTCCGGTAAATTGTTCGAATCCCATCTAAGAAATAGACAACAAATTATCAATGTTAACAATATAGAATCCAGACCTATTCTATTTTTATGTTATGTTGATGACATAGTAACTAGCTTAGGCGCTGATTGTAAGCTTCTATTATATGCAGACGACAGTAATATCATGTTTCACGCCAGGATCCTGGTTACATTTTAAAAAAGCTTGGAAAGAACAGGAATCCTGCAATATTTGGCTCACTGACAACAAATTCTCATTACATTTGGATCAGACAGGATGCATCATATTTGACTAGAAACGAAAACAAAATGACCAGAGAATTCAAGATAACATGTAATGACCACATACTCAATTCTGAAAAGTGTATTCTCTGTTTAGGTCTCCATATAGATAACTTTCTTTTGGGTGAATGCATAGTCAATGGTATAATTGGAAAAGAAAATGCTTGGTTAAAGTTTCTCTTTAGACAAAGTCAATGTTTATCACTGAAAACTAGGAAAACATTATGCTCTTCTCTAATACACAGGGCCTAGCTCATGTTGCGAAGGTTAGAAAAGGATGTATATTTTTGCCATGCTGGAAATATGGGGCTGGCGTTAGAGCCGATCATCGGATTTGTATTAGTTGTGGAGGTAACAATAAGTCAGAAAACAAAGAAAGAAAGAAGAAAAAAAAAGGCAAGAAAGCAGTTTGCTATGGTACTTTGTGAGCTGACGAAATGCAAAAAAAAGTTTATTTAGAGATTATGTATGTGTGGTAAAGTATACACATGATCCAATGGCATGTAATAATTTTTTATTTAGATATTATATGTGGTAAAGTATAGATGTTGGGCTATGTCTGACAGCACACGTTTGAGTGAGCTGCTCCAGAGAGGGAAGAAAACACAGAGTGAATATGATGCATTGGTTGAGCTATATTCAAACGGATTTCTTAAATCAATTTCAATAAAATGACGGCGAGCACCAGTTTCAACAACATTAGGAAAGTGGACTGTAAAATCAGAGCCAGCGATCGAGCTAACCGATGAAGCACTAACAGTATTCTCGAGGAGTATTCATTTATCCCGCCCTAAGGGCCACAGAGACCTATTACAGCACCACGCCAAGTAGAGCGGCAAGGCAGAGCCAACATGATAGTGAAAGACTACCGCACGATCGTGCCAGAAAAGCGCTGACTCGCAGCAGACGTTCCGGCATTTCTTAATCCCATGGCGCATAGTGCGAGGATCGTCGTCAGCAGTGAGCTCATGGTAACTTGGCGGATTGAAGTTTAACCTCACATTGACGGCACAACTGAAGAAATCTGCACCAGGACAGCAGGGCGACATCACTAAGGTCACAGCTTATTTTACAAGCGCAGCCGCCGCAGCCATGCAAATTGATGAGGTCAAGCAGCTGGTCGCCCTAGCCAAAGCCACAATTCAACGGCGGATCAAAGAGTACATGAGTGACGGGTCCGAGTGACATTTCGTGAGGTGCGAGACACTCGATCTAGGCATATCGTAGTACCTCCTGTATCGTGGCCGGAGCTACATTCCGACGCCTTAGTGTATTCCACCTCGATCCGTAATCAATGTTAAAAACACAGACAACAGCTGTTTTGAGTGGGCTATTCTGTCAGCCTTATAATCGGCAGATTTTAGAAACTTTGACCGGCCAAACAATTACCGACAGCACCTGGGCAAGCTCGACTTTGCTGGCATTGACTTTCCAATGAATGTTAGCGATATTGGCAAGTTTGAGCGACGCAACCCAGAAATCGCAGTTATCGTCTTTGGCTGGAAAAATGGTCTCTGCCCGCTACGCATCAGCGGGGTAGTAAAACCACACGCTCTAGACCTACTGCTCCTCGCCGAAGGCCCAAAGAACCACTACGCCTGAATAAAAAAAACCCTGAGCTGAATGGTGAGGCATCACAACAAATGCAACGAAAAGAAGCACGTATGCCGCCGGTGCCTACACGTCTTCGGCCGGGCCGACCTACTGGAAGTCCATATCAAAGACTGCCGCAACATAGGGGAAAAGCCACAGTCTGTGTCCTTACCGGAAGAAAGCCAGCGCAAGCGCCGTCATAGCCTTCAAGAGCTACCATCGCCAGATACGTGTTTCACACATCATCTTTGCAGATTTTCAGGCACTGAACGTACCAGTGGAAGGCCCTATCTATAATCGAGCGCAAAGCAACACACAGAAAATCACTGGACAGGTAGCATGTGGATTTTGCTATATGGTCGTCCGCTGTGATGTGGTATCCAAGGAGCCAGTGCTATACAGACGTAACGAGGCTGTCGCCACTTTCATCCAGAGTCTCGAGCGTGAGCTAGAAGAGATCAGAGAGGTACTGCGAAATCCCGCGGAGATTGTGTTGAGTGAAAGCGACAAAGAGGCTTTTAAGAACGCCAATGACTGCGACGTCTGCTGCAAGAAACTTGGCAATGACTGCGTGCACTGGGACGCCCTTCTAAAGAAGACTGGTGTGAAGCTTGAGCTGCTGACAGACACGGACATGCACCTGTTTGTTGAGAAGGGAATATGTGGTGGCATTTCGATGGTGAGCTGCCGTCATGTGAAAGCGAACAATCCAATGTGTGGAGACTATGACAGCGGAAAGCACAAGAGCTGGATAACCCACTTTATAACAAACAACCTATATGACTGGGCCATGATGCAGAGTCTACCAACTGTTGGCTTTAAGTATGTTGATTCGCCAGATCCAGCTAACTTTGTTAGCGAGATTACAGCTGTTTTGGCTGATTCACCAAAATGATACATTATTGAAGTAGACCTCGAGTATCCGGTGTAGCTCATGACGCGCACAGCAATTATCAGCTGGTTCGTAATGCCATGATTGTTCAAGAGGATTAGCTGAGCAAGTACCAACGCGATCTACTGAGCGAACTGGGGGGCGGGTGGTGGTAAGTTAACTGAAAGCGTCAAGCTCGTTCTAAGCCTGCGAAAAAAAGTAGCGATACGTGGTTCACTACTGAAACCTCTAGCTGTACACAAAGCTCGGAATGCGTGTAACCAAGGTTCACAGGACATTGAAGTTTGACCAAAGCCCATGGATGGCCCAATACCTGCAGCTCAACATTGATCTTAGGACCAATGCGACTTCCGAGTTTGAAAAAGATTTCTCTTCAAGCTGATGAACAACTCAGTATTTGGGAAGACCATGGAGAACCTGCGGAAGCGGATCCGGGTGGATCTTGTGAGAGCAGAGGGTGAGAAAGACAAGTTGCGCCGCCTGATTGCAGACCCAGCGTTTCAGTCGAGGAAAATCTTCGATGGCAACCTCGTCGTCGTACATTCCCTTTACATATAGGTACCGCAAAATGGTATTTGAGGACAGGCATTGGTCAGCCGGCGCTTGCGCTGCGGTTACAGGCTTAGCCGGCATAGACGTTGCACGAATTTTTAGCTCCATGTTGCTTGGCATTAGGTAAAGATTTTCCCCAACAACATAACCTAGCTTACTTGAAGCATTGTCTATCAACGACTGGTACTTAGTTAATAAGCCGTGAGTATCTTTATCTTTTATCCGCAATATATCCTCCACGTTTGCCAAAAACAGATTTTTCACATTAATACCCTTTTCTGATGCCAACATTCATGGGCGCATTTCGGTCTGTGTGACAATCTATGTTTTTATTCACTCCATACTCATTACAGATACGCTCGAAAGCAGCCATATAAATGTGATTGTCAAATGCATGCCGCATTGTTTGGTTCTGAAAGCGGCAGCTCCATCTGAATAATATTTTGTTTACCTGGTAGTAAACGTGAAACCGGTAAAAGCTACGCTTCATGTTAGGCAGGGTTTTCAGAAAGAAGGTGGTTGCCAACGCTAAGGCTGCAGCCGGTGGTCGCGCACCAAACGGCAAAATTCACTTGATTCTGCCAAAACCTCGTCTCAGGCTCCGGATTTCCAGAATTACAGCGGTTATACATCTCTTTTCTTTTAGCATGAGGCAGCGCATACTTATGGCAAAGTCAACCAATTTTACTTGGAAGATACATTGATATCAAGGTTAGGCTGCAGTTCTTGAATATGTACTCTTGCGGCATCGCTGTAGGTAAAACACCAAAGGCGTTGTACTTTGCGTCGCTATTGAAGCGGAGTGCTTGAGGTAATACCATTGCTCTCAAGCGAAATGTACCAACAATGAATGCTATATTGGCCAATGTGGCTTCTTTGGTGGCGGCGCTGCCGCGCTTGTCGCTGCTTCAGGGCCATCACTTTCATTTAGTGGCGACACCCGCTATGCAGGCGAAAAGCCGGAGAAAAGAACAAAGGCCGAACTCGCCAAGTATGTGACACGAGACGAGATGGTGGAATCAGCGCCTGCGCGCATCAAAAGGACCGCCCCTCTTTTTCAAAGGAGTATGATGTGTACTTAGCCCTCGACAGAATCACGTCAGTTGGTGGGGTTACGGCAATAAATGCATCTGGTTTGTATCTCTGGGATTAAACACAACACTTTCAAAACGACACGACACTATCACCGTCCCTGGCGCCGGTTGTTACATCATTAACCTCCACAGGAGTCGGGGCCCTTGATTTGAATCCGTGTAAACGGGACCATAATGGCATATAATGGTAGTACTGCTGTTCCAGTTAACGTCTCACACGAAAGCCTTACAGCTAGCTTTGAGTCTATGTTTGCCGTCGGAGACACCAGTAAGTGCGAGGGTGTCAACTTAGAGCACAGCCGACGGGATTCTCATCCACTCAAACCAGGGCCGGATTAAGGCCTTTGGGGGCCATGGGCACAGCCAACATAGGGGCCCATAGCTACCCATAGACCTTAGTTATGTACTGTTAACAACACTGCCTGTGAAAAGCAGACGATAATATACGGGGGCCCCTTAAGCCTGGGTCCGGGGCCCATTGAGCCTCGGGGACCCTGGGCACGTTGCTCACCTTGCCCAATGGATAATCCGGCCCTGACTCAAACTATCTTTGGCCTAATCTTCGCCACGAATGTGGCAAATAATTAGAAATCGCTTTAAAGGTAAGCAACAAGACACAGATGAAAAACACAAATCATTAGTGTCGCTTGAAGATCCCTCATTAGCGGACGATGATGGAGCATTGGAGCAGCTCGCAAAATAAGCGCCCGAAATCGACAGGGAATACAACCCTTAGTGGAAGAATATCTGCACCAACATGAGGTTGGCACGCCCCGGTTCACATTAAGATGGAACGAAAATGCAAAACAAATAGACATTGAGCACTGGGGCTATCCAGAGTACCCTGATCCAACCCGTAGTTAGCTTAGGGTAATTGTGCTTTCTCTGCAGCAGAAATTAAACCCAAAAGTACTGAGCACAAGTGTGGGGGCCGCGATTGCTACTACAATGCCAATGTGGTATTTGATAAAGCGCCTTTGACGAAGACCTCCTCGGAAATAACCTTTCCGTCGGGATATGTAACGCTCTCTATCACTCGGATCACCATACTAAAATCCGTGTGATCTTCGAAAAAGATATATTCCGTCGCATTACGGTGATTGGTCAGGGCAAGCTGGTTGTGACTCTTAGCGAGCGTATTGGCGGGTGTGTTGAAGACCGTGCCATTTCTGGATCTAAAGATGTTACGGAAACTGACATTTTCTTTAACTACATCACCGTCGTGCCAGTAGACTATAGCAATAGGTCAGATGTGCGTGTCCGCGTGACAGCTACCCCCACCCCCACCCCCAATCAATTAAATTTTCACATTACGCTCTTCTTAGAGGAGTTACAATGTCGTAATACCAAAACTCCATGATCCACAAGATTTTCTCTGGTACGCACTAAGTAGATCTGTATGTCGTACACGGTAATTTCCTATTAGTTGAACTAGAATGGTATTACAGCACTTAAAAACCTATAAGCCTTCTTTCCTTATAAATAGGACATGGAATTCAGGTCAACATATTATGGTTTTGACTAATTACAATGAGCCCATATTTATTTATTTTTTTCTTTTTTTTTTTCTTTTTTTTTTCTTCTCAAAAATGGTTGTTTGTTTTATTTTTTTTAAAAAACAACATTTCGCACAAACTATATCTGCCAGGTAAATCAATTTCATTACTTTCAAGATGCGTTAAATTTATTAATTTATAATATTAATGGTAGTCAAAAGCTGTTTGGATATTATTCTGAATGAACCTCCTACTATATAGCATTATCTTAAATACTGCCTAACTGTACTCAATCTATTATCACAAATATACATCGCCGACAACAAATCAATACTATTGACATAACTTGAAATAAACACTTGTGGTTGTATTTTTAATGTATAACGTGTATATCAGCAAATGGCAATTAAATATTGCTTTCAGCGATGGCTTGAAATAACACATTTTAGTTTTGTACTATCGCCAAAGCAACTTGATATGCCAACAACTTAAATAGGATAATTTTATAATAGAACAACATACAAACACGATAACATAGGTTATTGTAATGTTTAAAGCTATAATCTTTATGTTTACTCAACACAGAGTAAAACAAAATATGGTAATGTTGTAAATAGCACAGCTTGTACCAAGCGAAAAGCTATCTCAAAATGTTTTTATAAGCATTCTTAAGTGAGTTGTAGCCATGGTGATTAACTGATGGAAAGAAGTGCAAAAGCTTACAACTACTCTGGGTTCAAACCCCGGGACTGAAGTCTCAATTTTGTATTTAACTGAGGACACCTGGTAGTCCGTATCAATTTGTTCCTGTAGTATGAAAGTAGACTGCATGCTGGACTTGAATCGAAACTGGTTGCATATATACATACACACAAACAGCCATCTGCACTTCATCCTCTGGGGGTAACTGTTATCATAGTCTGACTTACCTTGGAATTCCTAGCTTTCTTTTCGCTCTAGGAACTCCGATAGGAGTTGAATTCAGGCACATGATCGTGTGTATATATTGAATTATTTCAGGAATTTCAAGGCTCGTTACGCCCTAGGAATTCCAATAGGGGTTGAATTCGAACATGTATTTACCCAGTGAAGGTGACATCCATCACAATTGACAATATGAAACGGAAATAATTCTGTCAGAGGGCGATCTAAGTGCTTAAACCAGAAGGAGGTTTGGGCTATCAGATGACCTTTTGCATTTCCTTTTTAAATCATCCTTTCTCCGCGCTTTTCGCCTGCTGATCTTTTAAGCCGCCAGCTCCCTGGGGTGGGGGTGAGGGTGGAGTGGGGTGGCGGGCAACCTCGTATTAGGGAGTAGGTGCATGGGGTATACGTATGTCACCTGAGGCAAATTACCTAAATCGCATCTACTGAAAGACAGACGTTGAAAATAACATTACACGACGTTTCAACCATCAATGAAATACATGCACTTGTTAATTTTTAATTTAATTCCCTTATCTTTTGAAAAACAACGGAGAAATCATTCAATTTCCATAGCCAATGTTTACAATTTACTTGGAATTAATCCATGTACTATATATAATAACACAAGGGAGGAGACTTCTCACATTTCTCCTGCGACCTATTTAAGAATCGACACTAATATCTCGAGCTACACTTCGCACAACATGATAAAGTTTGCACTGATGTATAGCTCTGATATTCAACTTACTTTTAGCCTTCATTAAGTTCGACTTACTTTCTAGCCCGTTTTCCGACGTTACCCTCGACATGACCATGATCGTGCCTTGACATGACGGAGTACCGTCAGGTCAAGCGGGCATGATCATGGCCAACATTAACAACAATATTTGCCAATTTTGTATACATCTGTTATTTAGAGAGCGGTAGCGGTGATAAAATCCGCCAAATTACGAATGAAGGGCAATTGCATAGAAATGACGACAAACATTTTACAAGCATGATTTGATGTTCAGTGTGCATATACATGTAAGACTTTTTATATGGATTCTAAAACATATTGATAAAAGCAACACAAGGATGTCCAGCACATCGGACGGTAATTCTTGAATGAGATGATGCCCTTTTATGGTATGAAGAATGTGGCATATTTCGGTTTCAACCTTTGAAGGGAGACCAATTGGTGTTTACTTCCCAGCTTCCCATAATTGGACGAGGAAGTTAGCCAAAGCCACTGTTTTATTAATTGCTAAGTAGCCTTGTGTACTGAAACATCACAAAAAAATTACATATTTGGGTGAATTATCTATAACTCTAAGAACAGTATGCTATTGAGTTGAAACTGCGATATCTAATACAAGCAATGGTCTCAGAATGCACCTCATGGCAACAAGTGAACAAACCCAGATCACGTTTCATACAAAGTTTTCACATGTCTTAATCAATCAGCCATTAGAGGTGTAAGCATGGCCCTGGCCCTTTCTCTCTCCAGTTCAACATTTTTCTGAAAGACTATGGAAATTGACTGAGAACATGCAAAAATTTTGAAAGAAATCAAATTTCGTGATTTTTCACATTGTACTAGTAAAACAAAGCAACAAAGAAAGGTTATCCCACAAGCACAAACTTGAGCATATCAGCTAGTTCCATCTCCAGTATGCTTGAATGTGGCCGTGAGATTGCAAACAATATCCCCAAATATACCATAACCTCTACTTATCTTTCGGGCAATATTCCATAATATGTGAAAGTATAAGTATTGACGCTTGCGTCAGCCTTCTGGAGGCTAGCTGTTTTATTGCTGTCCATAACAACGTATTTTTGGGAGAATTCTTCAGCATTTTCTTTTCTTTTACTGCCGTGGCACAATATCAACAAGAGGTTTCTCCTTGTTCAAGGTCAGGTCTTATATAGATGAAATGATTCGGAACTGTGTTCACTTTTGAATCAGTTCTAAACTGATTGCAAATGAATTCCATTATCTTGGAGACATCTGTTTCGTCTCTTTCCAATCCTGCCTTATCATGCGTTGCATGTTGACCGCCTCTTGAACCCGTATCAAACATGGCCTTGAAGGCAGTCGAATATTTTCCATACAAATTCTTTTTATAGCATAATACCAATCCATATTATTGTTTCTGACAGAAATGCAATGACTGCTCCTTAGTTTTAAATCGCGGTGAAAGTTGGTTTTTCTGCTCAAACTGCTTTTTTCGCCATTAGGACCATAACGTTGCACTGGGGGTGGGGTGTGTTTTCTTTTTTCTAAACTGGACTAAGTTTAAAATATTGTCTCATAAACTACATGTAAGCGAAGATAGAAGTCAAAGTCTATATCCATCCAGCTTAGCAAAATCAAAATTCAAGAGCCTTGAGAAAATAACATAAGCCCTTAAAGCTGAACTTCTGCCAATGCATCGACATTTCTTAATCCCATTTCTGTTCCTATACAATTTCCTTGAATTCCTTTCGGAATATATAGTGTTTGATCTGCAAAAAAAAATCTGATTTAATGTTACATATCGTTCATTGGAGTCTTTATTCCTTGCATGAAACTTTCACAATATATCCCCAATTTCATTTTGCAAAGGCTTTGAAACAAATAGTCTTATTATTCATTCCGTTTAAAGCTTGATGACTTGAAAATCTTTTGACAGCTAGTTTCTTTTTGCAAAGAGATGTATTTGTCTGCAGTTTAAAGTTCCCATTTAAATACACGATATCAACTCCACGCAACAACAGAACCCCTAAAAAGATTTAATTTTTGTTTACATTTATTTATTTACGTTTTTTCAAAATATTTTATACGGTTCCCTTAAGTTAGATTCAAAAGCCTATTACTTCATCTTCTCCGTCGTTCGTCTGGTAGAACGTGTGGACATACTTTTCATCCACAACAGCGCTCATCAATACATATAACGATTACCATAAATTGATATTCATGGAAAAGTTTTCTTAAAGTCACCCTCGTCAACAAGTTTTCAGCAAGAGTATCAAAATTTAAAGTCAATCAATATTTGGTACCTGGGCTCCAGAAGATGAAGTTACCAAGAACCTTACCACATATTCAAATCATACTAAACAGCGTTTGAGGATTTAAAAATTATGCTCCTTCTTTAAAGCCATGATCATTTCTAAATTTCACCAATTAGAGGCATAAAATAGTGATATATATATATATATATATATATATATATATATATATATATATATATATATATATATATATATAAATAAAGGTTTGCACCTTTAACGATATATCAATCAGGTACATTTTATTTTTTGGTGCTACGGTAGGCGAGATAAAACTTTGATCTCAGAGTGAAGCAGCACGGTTTAATAAGTACGATGAATCTGGGAGTCGCTGAGTGGTAAGGGGTATCTCCTCCATGACTTCTTTTCGATATATTTTTGGATTTCACTCTCGTGCGTTATATATATCCTTTGCAGATATACAAGAATGCCATAAAAGATATAGCTCTGCACAAAAATTGAAATGAAATCATCTTTGGTTAAACATAAGCTAATATAGAGAAATATGTCACAGTAATTGATTCATATTCATTCATATGGTTACCATAGAAACCTCTAGAAATTTTATAATGGGTTTATGATCAAGCAACCCTAACATCACGTATCATAATCAGCACACACAGGGCTACAATATGATACAGATTTTGGTTTGTTGTATTCACCAAAATGATGCAAAACAACACATTGCCATTAAACTCATACTTGTGCAGGTATATTGAGATGCATCATACCCGTCTGTCTTAAATAAACCCACATGAGTGTGCGTGTGTGTGTGGGGGGGGGGGGGATGGGTAGGAGGTTAGTGTTCCACCACATTCAGTCAGGGTTTGGATCCGCCACTGATTCTTTCATATCTTTAGAGGAACAAAGATTATTTTGTTAGAGACAGTTTTGACAATATTTTATATTTTACATCAATGTCTTTCATAAAGAAATACATTTCATAGTACAGGGCATAATTGCAGGATATCCATCCTCCTTTCTTTCCCAAAGTATAGCATAATAGTTCTCGATATGATCAAGTAATGTTACTTAATCCAGTAAGTAAACTCAGGAAACCCAAATATAAACATGTCAGATGTTTATCGTGGAAAAACTTTTATTCAAAAGAATAAATTCTTCCGTTTTAATGTTAAAGTAGCCATTAATGCAACAGTCCCTTCTTAAGTGCAGAGACGCAATTAAAGCCCTTATGTTAAGGCAGTCAGTTGATAAATCCATCTCCACGTACGGATAATCTTAAGTAAACGTGGTTATACCTTTATTGTTCCAATCTCCACCAGGGCTAAATCAAAGTAATTTAGCTGGCGCCCTAAGCAAACCCAACTCCACCCACCAAATATCAATCAAGTTATTTTATTGGCTCGTCAGAAAGCCTCCCCAAAATAACAAGAAATGCTGAGTTTGGTTGTAAATACTTTATTGTAAATTTGCCATGGTAATCATATATATTGATTATGTCTTCAAACCATTGAAATTCCACCATACAACTTGGTCGCAAACGTAGCTGACACCTTTTGCTCATCCCAAAAAGTAAACTTCAGTGTCTCGTGATTTGTTTTCTTCAGGTAAGTGGAATGTGCGCTTCATTTTGCTCAGGAGAGTGTATTTTTATTCACACTTTCATAAGAAGAAAAATATTATTTGATGTAAATAATTCTGCACTTGATTAAGAGAGTAAATGTTGTGGTAGTAGTGGTAGTAGCAGTATCTTTTAATGGTTATGATGATGGTTTAATTCAGTGTTACATTAATGAGTCAACTTTCTTGCGTAGCATTAATGATCTATTCCGTTACTTCCCTCGCATAAGCTACAGTACATGTTTATTTGCTATACAACTCTGTGTATAATACTTTCTTTTTCCCCAGCTTAATATTTCTTTTGCTTTGGATTTTGGTGTAAATAGTCAGTGCTTTTATATATGATGACTATTTACACCAAAATCCGAAGCAAATAAAAATACTAAGTTAATCAAAGAGAAGGTTTTACGGTCCAGCTTAAGAAATTGTATGTGAGACTGACTAGTCAGAAGTGAGGTACGTCAGGTCTTGCATTAATTTTATTCAAATTGTCAGTGATCCCGTCAACGTGTGACAACTCTGATGGAGATGACTAGATCACTGACAGTTTGTAATAATGCCAAACAGTATCTTCTAAGCATTAAATATATGTATTAAAAAATGTATATATGTATTAAAAAAGTTTGCTTTATCAAAACTAGAGTGACAATATTGGTTACTATATGTCAGGGATAGATACTCTGATTTTCTATTTTGCTTCAGTAATGTGTTGGCTATATTCCACCAAACTTGATGGACTTCCAGGTCTGGTGACGGACACCTGTCTGACCAGGGCCGGTTTAACCATTCGGCAAACTAGGCGATCGCCTAGGACGGCAATATATATATATATATATATATATATATATATATATATATATATATATATATATATATATATATATATATATATGCATACGTACATACTCATATATGTATGTAAATACATAATTACTTTTGTCAAAAGAAGCACATACTCGTTTTGTATGACAGAATCTATATACCGGCTCAATACACTAACCATAAGGTAAAACATTATAAACATCAAAGTAGAAAAACCTAAACGGCTGTGGTTAGTTTGAGCTTAGTTCACCATGACAACTGTTGTATAAATAATATAGAAATACGTTTACGTTTTGTAAGTAGCGGTATGTGCCAATATATGACCAGTACACGTCAAAGAGATACCGAAATATTAAAATATAGATCCACTAGATTTTATTTGCTAATTAATGCTAAATTAATGAGATAATAAATAAGCAAAGCTTGGTGTGTGAGACTAAAATATTTATCGTTCTGTGTTTAGAATAGATTCAGATTCTAACCATTAATATGAAGAAAACAACAAAACCTTCTTTTAACGAGAGGTCACGTGTTTTTATCTTTTTATTAGTTCCCTCATTTACTAACAATTTATATATGTCGAATAATAGATTGATATCAATTAATTAGTTAATGTCTCCAGTTACAATATTTGACTATGTATAGAAAAAAATAAAAGAAATATATATGTAGCGGCGTGATGAGAACATTTACTGTGCCAGACGAGCGCCCTTCATGCAAATTTCGAGCAAGACCATTCCACGAGCATGTCCTCGTTTGACCTCAAATAGCTTTTACTCCACCTGTGGCTTGTGCAAAACGATCTGTTTTTGTAAGTTTCTGCAAGAGAGCACACATACACAAATGTCTTTACTCCACAGTTGTCATGTATTCAGACCATAGTGGTCACTGATGTTACAGGTGAGTAACCTCAACTTTACAACCTACTTTTTAAAGGGTCGGTTCAAAAGTGTATGCGAATGTTTTGGACGTTGTAAATTTTTGATGAAGTTTTAGAAACTAAGCAAAAATACATTGTTTGTTCCAGTCGAGGTTTATTTACTATTTTTCCTATTTGTAATTTTATTTTTTATTTTTTTTATTTTTTATTTTTTGAAAGTCATATGATCAAAATATACGGTGTAATAGCCAGAGTGGTATGACGGGCCTTAAGCAAGTTAGATATTTGTTTATGAGCCCCATTTACATCATTAAAGTAATCAATGGGTCATTCATACAATAATGGTTATCATCATTTGTCGTCCAAGATGGCCGCTGAATTGTACACGAACTTCATTGTTGTGAACTATTGTCTGAATCAAGTATATTTATAGGGTTTGTTTAAAATAGCATTGAAATGTTTTGGACTTTGTTAATTTGTGTGTTAAAATAGATTATTTGTTTTAATGGAGGTTTATTAAACATTTGTACCTGTTTGTAATTACCATTATGTAATATATGTTCTTGCTGTGCTCGTTTAAAGTCAAATGGCCAATTTGCATTATGTAATGACCAAAGTGGTAGGATGAACCTTAATGGATCAGTTCAAAAGTGATTGCGAATATTTTGTTGGGATTTAGTATATTTTGTGTGAAGTTTTGAAAACTTAACAAAATTGGTTGCTCTAGTGGCAGTTGATTAAATATTTGTACCAATGAAAAAATACCATGATGTAATCTAGGTGCTAATATCAGGTAGGATGAAATGCAATGTATATTTTCTGTTGTGTTCATTTGAAGTTATATAGTCCAAATACATGTCATAATGACCAAAATGGAGACATAAACCTGAATTTACTTTTATTGGAAAGAAATCAGTATCAAAGCTTGAAAAGAAAATAAACTGTTTAATGGCTTTTGAATAGCTTAATAAAGCTTACGGGTGTGTTTCGGCCCATTCCAAAAACGTCAGTTAAACTTCAAATTTTCCGTCATTTAATTCAAATGCAGCTATTTCGAGAAAATGCCGCATAGCCTATGCTAAATTATGATATACTTATTATAAGGAATTCAATTAGTGTAGTAATACATTGAAGAACAGCCTCTATTTGGTTGAATGCTAATGATGGTTTGCAAATAAAATTACGGATTGGCTAAGCCGAAATGTACGTACTTTTGCCATGTCCTGGACATCGTGTTGCCCGAATTTTTACCTTAGTAAGCTTATCACTATTTCAGATAGGGTTTAGAAAGGAGGACATCAGAAGCTATCCAAGCACAGTTATCTAAGAAGCTGAGATAAAGCATCACAGACTCTCAGGAAGAACCGAACAGTATATATCCTTGCAGATTTTGAACAGCGACAAACTGCGCATGTTCTTTTGGAAACTGGAGCCATGAAGCTTTCAGTGCGCATAAGGGGAGATTGGGTCGCCATACCCTGTAAGGGCAATGAAAATATATGCTGGTTGGGGGAGGAAGCTTTGCGCCGTTACTCCAAAGCAAAGCATTTTGACAAAAGTCTGGAGGCAAAGGTATTTGAAGTGAGGAAAGCCAAAGGAGGAGCGATACTGGACCCTGATGATTTAATTAAGGATCTATTAGATGACAATGACTTCGTCACTGTTGGTAAGACTTTATTAAAATCCCATATTGGCCATGCAATTTAATTTATCATGACAAAGGTGAATTACATAGGTGCCATTTATCACGTATCACGATTAACATAGATTGCAATCTTGTCGCAGATTTTAGAAGAAGATTTTCTCGTCTTAAATTCTGCTTTGGTTTGAATGTCAGTTGTAAAATCCTTTTCTAAACATACTCATCGACCCATCAGCGATTCATTTAATATTAATAAGAAGAAGAAAAAGAAGAAATGCTTCAACTCAGCTCCCATCCCCCCCCCCCCAAAAAAAAACAACAAAATGTTCAAATTTTTTGTTGTTTTCAATGAAATTTACCAAGCAAACTTTCCAGTCAAGTCAAATACCCTCTGTAATTATTGAATTTCTCCTTGCTCCGCATTTAGTTAAACGTGAACTCGAAACGTTCTCACCTTACTGCCCATGTAAGGGAAGTGGCTTTAAGAAACTGAACATCCTTTTTCCCGTTTTTGTTGTGTTTGTAATTCTCGATGATATTCACTATATGAATCAGAGTTTTTTCAGTTAATATTTATCTAGTCATGAACTATTCACTGTGACAGCAAAGCCTAGTCATTATAATCCCTTTAGAGTTTGTACAATTCAGCAGAAGTATAAATTAGTAACATTTCTTATATCGTGCATTGTTACAATCTGGCCAGCTCCAGCTAGTTTGATACGTGTGCTATTTTCTTTGTTGTTGTTATTATTATTATTATTATTATTATTATTATTATTATTATTATTATTATATCTGAAGCGTACGCTTCAACAAACTTTTTTTTTTTTTTTTTTTTACACGCGCTCACTCATTCTTGTCCATATCACGAGAGCAGCAGTTGAATCAAGTTCAAAAAGGATACGAAATAAATGTAGCCGCGAGTGTATATTGTTATTCATAGTACCACAAAGTATATATTTGTAACAGTTTTAAATCTAAAGCAGGCAGCATCAAGCTTGCAAAGCTTCAATTTTAAAATTACTCTATAATTTGATCTATTATTTAAGAATAGCGATCATACAAGGGTTAACCTGTTCAAGCGTTTGTCGGAAAACTCGAAAAGATGGGAAGGGGGGAGGGAAGCTTCTACCGTGTACGTATATATGAGCCTTCCAACATGTATAAAAGGTTTGAAATTAAAATGCATAACTGTTTCTATATTTTTTTCGTGGATTTTTTTGTCAAGCAGTTTATTTCTTCTAGGATATTAGCTCTTAGAAAATCCACGTTATCAATGAATATGATGGAATAAATTGTGTCGTCGAATTAGGCAGTTGTTCGTTTTTCATTTGGACACAGTATTCAAGGTTATTTTCACGGTGCGAAAGTTTCGCGCATGAAATCTTTTTTTAAATCGCTGTGTTTTAATTTCGTAAATAATAATAATAATAATAATAATAAAAATAATTTTGTTTACGGATGTTTTATTTTCGCTGACGACTGATTACTCGCTAATGTAACGAAAACAAACCTCTGCGAAAAGAAATAAGTAACTATTGAGTATACAGAATTTAAAGATTTGTTGGCCTGATTCTATATTTCAGTTTTGGACAGCGACATGTCAAGTCCAGTTACGGGTCCTGCGGAGCCAGTCTACCTGGAAGAAAAAATGTATCCTTGATAATGTAACAATGTCCAAACAACTTTGAATTGAGAGGTAAAAGCTAAGGAAAATGTCAAATCTCATGAAAGGAGACGTTGGGACCCTTCCTATGCTATGCCATGTTAAGATCTACGAGAGCGCATGGTACCTTGTTATGAATAAGTGCTTAAAACACTTTAAGGAATAGTAACAGAAAATACAGTATCCATGGGAATATCACGTGATGTTAAACACACTATAGTTCTTAATTAAAACGACCCGAAACCGTGACTTATTATCTTTCGATTTTAGTAATATTTTCTTTTCAACTAAAACTACATGTATTTAGGTTTCTGGATCAGAAGCATGATTATGGAACACTTTGAAGATTTTGCACATTTTGTATAGTGTAACTACATCTTCAGAAGTACAAGCACAGTACCATTATATATATATATATATATATATATATATATATATATATATATATATATATATATATATATTAACATAAATGGTATGTTGTCTTTGTGTGGTACTACTAACGATGTGCAAAAAAAAGGTCACAGTGATCACATATACTTTGTATATACATTCATGAAATTTTATGGGTGTGTTTACATGTGAAATTACCACAGTCAGAAGGAACATCTAGGTAGAAGTGACATACAGATAAATTTCTAGCCCGAAAATCCTCCGAATTTTCCCATCCCGTTTTATTGATAAGTAGTTCTTGATTTTAATTAGACTATGATAGTTTGTTGGCTTTTTAAAGAGACGAAATACGTTTTAATTGTTATGAATAATAAGATAAATATTCTACTTATCGATATCAGGCAGGTAGGATTCAATACAATGTCGCATAATTGTGTTAGTCTTTGTTTAAAGCGACTACTCTACCATACAGCGTGGTTTTGACGAATTTCATACTTTCGATACGGAGTGTGCTCTGATCTCGCACCCCAACAGAAGAATCCAGATATCTAAAACGGAGTTTTTACTTTTCTTTTATTTGCATATAGCACAGACTCTTAGCTACTGTAGTTAGATTTATCCAGCGATAATAATTACTTTGATAAAGTACGCCAGAAACTCTTAGGTGCATAGCTACATCGGGTTGCATTGTATACTTTCACATGTGCGAAATTACATGTGACCGCTGACCAGCCCTATCGAGTTATCGCTAAATGGTATGTTGTCCTTGCAGGGAACTACTGATTTTAATCAGATTGAGCTCGTACACTTGTTTTTTTTTTTGTTTTTTTTTAAAGAGACGATATACGCTTCAATTGTTTTGAATGAGATGCTAAGTAATCTACTAGCGATATCAGGCAGGTTGGAGTCATTACAGTGTCGTTTAAGTGCGCTAGCATCTGTTTAAAGGAGCACTATATAATTTTGCATAAGTTTTACTTTGTATTTTTTCCCTTTTAGTTGTATCAGATTTAGATGTATCAGTTTATGTTAAGTAACATAAATAGGTTGAGATCCATTCGAGTTGTCCTTGGTTTGCCAAGTTTAATGCTAGGAAAACCATTTTTGTTAAAAAACCAACATACACACATCAGTTTTTATCAATATTAACCCCTTTTCCTCTCAATCCATTTTTAATAAGTTTCTGAGACAATTAAAAAACTCCGTACAGAAATTGAAAACTTCATTAAATTACAGAACATTATTGAACTTTTCATAAATTATAAAGCATGTCATATATTTGAGACAGGATTGAACCTGACATCAAAATCTGCACAAAAATATAGGGCATAACGAACAATTCCATTTAGGTTGGGACTAAAATGCGGGTTTATTTAATCTCTGTGCATTGATGTAAAAATTAGTAAAGCTGTCTTCATCTCTAAAATCAAAATGCTAAATACAATCAAAGTTGAAAGGGAAAGGACCCGAGACAGTTTAGACTCGTTAGTTGTGAAATCTGAAGGAAATTGTGTCAACAAAGGACCCAAGACAGTTTAGATTCATTAGCCGTGCCAGTTCGTTGTGTTGTTCAGCTTATTTTCGAGTTTTTACAAAGTTTAATTTGATGCAATTGTACGAGTGCAATTGCACCTTCTACACCTCTCCTGGTTATTTTCATGTCTTACTTGTGAAACTAGAGTTGTTAGTGAGCAGGAGCTAACCTATATTTCTGTAATACCAGTCAGTATGCTTTAGAGTGGCCAACTAACCATAAATTATAGGTCACAACAACCCAGTTTGGTTTGTAACATAACTGAATTCATATTTTCGCTTGACATGCACATTTTGCGATAAAAGATTAAAAGGTGTTATAATTTGAAAACAGACAACATTTTTATGTAGTGTTAAAAATCCTGGAGAAGAAGTCATCGTGACCTAATTTTAATGTGAAACGTTTTCATTCTAAGATTATGCTATGCAGCTACCGCGTACTTTCAGTAAATTTCATATTTTGATAGGGAATACATTCTAACCTCCCACACCAGCATAACATTCTGAACATCTAAAACGGGGTAGGAAAAGCCACAGAAAACTCTGACTAGTATTTGTCATGCTGCTCCATGGATTTTTTTTTTTTTCTTTTTTTTTTTTTTTTTTTTTTTTTTGTAGCACAGTTTCTTGTACACTATAGCATGCATGGTCACGAAACTTGATGTGTGTATTCACTTTTGTCGCTTACGTTAGCACCCGTAAAAAGTAAAACATGGTTGCAATTACCTACTTTTCTTTGCTAAAGAAGCTGTGCTAAGAGTTTGGACCATATGCCGGCGAAGCATGCGAAACACAGCATTAAGGAACATCCTGTTGATTCATTCTTTGCCAAGACCTTGAATTAGTTATAGAAAGAGAAAATCTTTCATTTGGATTGAATTTCTGGATGGGAAATACAGTAACAACCCTGTTTCATACAATTTCACTCGCGTCCTCTCTTGGTACTTTTCTAATGTACCAATATTATTCTTGTTTAAGCATGATTTAGTATAATCTTATTGTTGATTGCATGAAGTTTTGATAATCTTCAGTAGCTTCTGATGAAAGTTGGAGTTAATTGTGACTATGGTTATCACCAATGTAGCAAGTTTATGGGATACCAGCGTATAAGTCATGACTCAAGTTATCACCAATGTAAGCAAGTTGATGGGATACCAGCGTACAAATCATACATGACCTTGAAACCCGTAATTCAAAGTGACTAGCCTCTGTTCGAAACCCATAATTCAAAGTCACTTGCCTCTATTTTCTTTCATAATATCTTCTTTATAACATACACATTACTTTCCTTAACAAGTCAGACCCGAGGACAGCGTGCGGATACCAACTGAGGACAGCGTGCGGATACCAACTGAGGACAGCGTGCGGATACCAACTGAGGACAGCGTGCGGATACCAACTGAGGTAAAGCAACTGCTTATGGTGACTATTTCAGTATAGTATACACGTTTTAATGGTCAATAAACACCATGTAGATAATTTTGTATGCAATTGTGAGAGTGTCTTTGCAGGCACTGCTTGCTGCCCGATTCCTTCAACATGCCAAAATTTTGTATTAAAGAAATAAATACACACATACAAAGATAGATAGATAGTCAAAATCGTGTCTTGAGGTTGGACAATTATTTATTTGATCATAGCCATATCAATTTGATGAAATAATTCGCCTTCAATATCCAACATTTAACACCATGGCGAAATAAATCTTCATGTATATTTCAGAGGTTCCATGCTGACGCTTTTCTTCATATTACAGATCATACATCTTGACGGCAACTCTTTGAACACAGATGACTTGGTCAGACTTGGCAAGGGAATGTACAAGATTGCGGTAAGAACGTCATATTCACTGACATGTGTTTTAACAAAGTTAGTTTTTAAAACTACATTCTGACATATCAAACTTTACAATTAGCTGCCGTGAATACAACTTTCGGTAAATGTAACGATACAATTGTCATAAATGCTAATGTCATTGAGATAATGACGCACAAGGTGGCTAGTTTAACAGAGAATTGCATTTTTCAAAAATGTCTTATAATGTCCAAAAGCATTTTGAATGGAAATAAGTTATACACTGAAGCACAATTTGTTTTACGTGGACACGTAAAACTCAAATTCCAACAGTGAAACCACCATTAATATCCTCACATTCTTAAATACAAGACTGTTTATTCCCTGTATTACCCCTTTTGTTCTTCTCGGCCAATTTATGAATGAAAATGTTGTAAATTGACCGGTGAACAACTGTCAAAGAAATATTGTTTATCGGTGATCCGTATTGACGGCTGACCAATTAGATTGCGAGACAATTGACAGCTGGCTCGCAGATCACAGTTTTTATGCCCTTCTTGTTAAACATCAGTTCTAACAAATTAAGAGCTGCATTTCATGAATTTTACAGGTCAAACTCCATGCCATCAACACTATCATACTTGAAAATTTCGTTAACCTATTTTGACAAATAAAATATGAATATGGTTAGTGAAGTGGAAGGAGTTTGATGTCTTCTGTGGAAAAGTCAAATATATTTAAAATAGAAAGAATATAAATGGAGCTTACAGTTACATCGATTAAAATGACAGGCGTTTCAGAGTTTACTAAATGTAAAGCAAATCCGGAGAGTCCATGGATGACATATAGAAGCATGATGCATTTAAGTTAATAAAAAAATACATGTATCAATCTCTATGATGCATTTCACTTTCACGTTTCAGCTGACCTCTGAAGCAGAGAAGAACGTCCTGAACGCTCGACGTTTGTTGGATCATATAGTCGAAAGCAATCAAGGTATGGAACTTTGAACTTATTCTAAGGCAACAAATGGCACTTCTTTTCATGGGGAATTGGTATATATATTATTCCATTTTTTTCTTTGTAAATAACTCAACCTTAAGCTGCCACTTTAAATTAAAATCATCGTCTCACATCAACCAGAGCACATTTGTACCTGACCAATCAATAGCAGTTCTCAGCAAAGGTTTTCAACATCTGAGTTCACTTAAGTTCATTTTTCATTCATCCTGCTTTATATTCAAATCAGTCAACATTTGTTACATCGACCAAGTACATTTCATCCATTTTGTCCTAGTAACAAATCTGTTACTGTAAAGATCGTGTCTTTAATTAAGAAGAGTTATCGACGACCTTGATTTATCGTTGTCAAACTATTATATCGGTATATAAAAGAGAAGAATGTGAAAAATATAAATTTATGCTACATATGTAATATTATCGTATTAATTTCAAAATCTCGTACCTGTTTACCTATACATTTAAAACTTATTTTCTAGAAATAAAATGTTTGCACACTATCCTCTGACATATTCCCAGTAAAAGGTAACTCCCAAGGAATGACGATGTTTTGTAAAGAACAATGTATAAAGGAGTCATACATGTCTGCTACCGGAGAATTGCTGTCGAAATCGAAAACTGAATATCCCGTTACAATATCGAATTCACCACTGAACAAGTTTCTAGATATTTACTGCCCCCCATCGCAACAAATATTCTGACATGCATTGGCAGTGTTAATGAAAATATATTAAAATTTACACTAGTTGAAGAAAATTAAAAGACTTTTGTGATAAATGCTTAAATCATTAAACCATTGCATTTATTATTTATTCATCAGTTGTATATGGCATTACTACCGGATTTGGAAAGTTTGCCCGCACTGTCATCAGCAAGGATAAATTGGTGTAAGTTGAGTCACATATTCTTCTGAATACACCATGAAAATTACGAGAATGGAAAGGAAATTGTATGTATTGTATCCAGTCATCTGAATTGTTTTCAATTTTGTACTTTAAAGACCTGATTTATGTTCCATGTCATATGATTTGCTATCAGCAACAACTGGGATTTTGTTATGTATTTACGCCAATTGTTGTTTCTACTGTAGGGAAAGGGCTGTATCTAGATTGGCGAATTTGTTGTCCAATCCCATTTGCTCACTTCCTATGGCAATAAAATGTGTAAACAATATATATATATATATATATATATATATATATATATATATATATATATATATATATATATATATATATATATATATATATATATATATATAAGGGACTGGAGACAGTTAAATGTATCTTGAGTTTTGCTATCTAAAGTAGTTGTAAAACAGTACGTTGGTAAAACACAGGTTTTTGAAAACATATCATTAATAATGAAGGATTTTAAAATGTGGTTAACTTTCATATAAATAGCGGATGTTCAAGCAATAAGCTTTCAATATCTCAATTAAATACTGAATTCGTTTCATAAATGGATGGAGAGCGATTGATTAAAAGTCAAATTTATATTTCAGAGAGCTGCAGGAAAACCTGATTCGATCTCATGCTGCAGGTACAGTTTAGATAGTTACCATGGCAATATTGTTGACAATAGTTTTGTAGATAGATACAAGACAGACGGTCCTATATTTAAAGACAATGAAGCCAAGAAACAAACAAGTTTATAAATGTTCGAATACTCGCAATGAAGCTTTGTTGAGTTTTGGGACACTTCTTCTACAAGTATTCTAACCCAATACAGCATTAGAAGGCTACACCTGTTATATCCTACAGTAAGGAATCCTAATTTAAACAATCAAAATGTTTGACAGGTTATCCGTTTTTTTTTTATGAAGATCTTGCATATTTGAATATAAAATTTTGCGTGTAATAATTTTCAAAATCTATTTATATATTTAGCTGACTCAGCTTCTGACATCTTAAATGAAAGCCTTAGGCACATTTCTGTGATGTACAAGAATAAACCGTTTACTTCTCTTACTAACAGCAAGCATTATTTGTAGGTGTGGGTTCGCCTTTATCTCCAGAAAGGACCCGTATGCTTCTAGCCTTGAGAATCAACATATTGGCGAAGGGCTACAGTGGCATATCGTTCACCACTCTCAAGAAGTACATTGATGCATTTAATGGTATTAAAAAATTTTTTTTTTTCTTTTCATGTCATAAGAAAGCAACGCTTGAGTAACGATTATCGTTTAGCTCTATATACTCGCTTAATATACACTTAAAGTCTTAAATTTATTTTCGTAGGGGTATACCATAATATAATGTGTCATGCATACATGAAGCTAAGTCAATAAATTATATTTTCTAGCTATGTAAAGTACCTTTATTTCTAAACGATAGTTCTCCAGTCCGTATAGAAATGATGATTTTATTGTATATTTAATCTACGATATACATCTGTATGCTACACTTTGTTAATAATGTATCTTTAACATTAAGAAAAAGAACGGAGCGGCAGTATATATTCGATGGCAACTACTGATGTTCTCATTTGTATTTTGTCACCCCACCCCCCTCTACTGTGTAGCTTCCTGCCTGCCTTGGATCCCAGAGAAAGGCACCGTAGGGGCCAGTGGGGATCTGGCCCCACTTGCTCATCTTGCACTTGGAATGATGGGAGAAGGGAAGATGTGGAGCCCGAAGAGTGGTTGGGCCGCTGCAAAATATGTATGCTTGTTTGCAATTTTATCTTTTTGCTTGTGACAGCTAAACACAAATTAAGTTAGCTTCTTGAATGTTTTTTAAGAAATTCATTATGTTTCCATTTTCTGTCTTGGTTTCTTACTTTTCCAATGGTAGACTTAAACGATTGTAGCCATGATGTGGAGCAAAATTCTTTGTCCCTATCGATATAGATACAAAAATCTCACGGAAGCAGGTTCGTCTTCATTATGTGTTCTACCAAATGTATACAGAGTTAAGTCATGTAATTGTTCAGTGCTTAATTTAAATACTTTCTAATGCACAAAATCATATAAAACTCAATGTATGTTTTGTGTGTTTTATTATGATTGTCATGAAAACACACGTATTAATTAAAAAAGGTAGCACTTTCTGGCCTTCACACTTGCAGAGAATTATAATCTATGGCTTGCTCTATAATAATGACAGCTATCAATACTAACAATCAAGAAGTGCCGTACCTCACATACCCGCGTCACCTATCTGAAAGAATTTTACAAACCTGAATATGGCATCTGCAAAGAGTAGTATTGTGTAAAGCACAAGATACGTTATTGGTACTTTCAGATAATTTATCCGCAGTCACTGATATCAATAATGTATATGTTTTGTTGTCACTATTTTTGAACTCTCAAAGGTACCTTTAACCCAATTTCAATGCAAAGTCACTCTGCATAGGGAGATTATCCTTAATGCCATGTTAAACCCGACCAATCTGAGATATAGAAGATATCGAAGAATTTCACGAGTGAAGGGAAAACATTGTATTGTCACTCGTGGCTTCGCCTCTCGTGACAATACAAAATGTTTCCACTTCACGAGTGAAATATTCCCTTATATCTACTCCAAAAACTTAGATTTTCTTTTTATTATATATTTTCTAAGGCAAAAACCTTCGATTTGCATGGATTTGTTCTCCATTATGTGTCAGTGCGATTTACGGTTGCATTACTACATCGATACAAAGAAGTTCCGAAATTTGACAATTTTAGCACCGTGACTTTTTGCAAATTTAGATTGTACATATAATGTTTTAATTTGTGTCTTTTGTCAAAATAATGACTGTTTTCATACCAAAATGAAGAGATGTTTATTTTTGTTAACACATTTCTTGCGCGGATTGAAACAGTGAACATTGCTGATGTGGGGATAGTGTTAAAACAATACAGAACGATCCAACAGACTTCAGAGCGTAACATCATTAAACAACTGATTTTAATGATTGTGAGTTTACTTGTAAGGATTTTCGTGTCAGTTTTTGTTTATTCTCCATTCAGACATAACTTTTTGTGTCTTGGCAAGTTTGCAGTCTATTTCGGTAACAGACGCTGCACCCGAATTTCGATTGTCACATAATTTCGGTTTGCAAACGACACTGATCAATGCCTGATTTCTCCATCATTTTCAGAGATGATTATGATTGTAATGAGTTAAAATCGCTACTTAAACAATTTTATTACTATATATAATTAAGATTTTTTCTTAAAAATGTGTACCGTTTGTCGTTGAATGTAACAGGTATACGATACTGTATGGGTGACACAGAATATCCAATAGCAACAGGTCATGTAATTTCAGTAACTGAAAATGTACACGATTCATGTGGAAAACTAATATAAAAAATTAATACTTGAAGCCTACTTTTTGTTGTTTGGGGTTAATATTAGGCATTCTTGATGGTACCTTTTCATTGATTACATGAATGCATACTAAAGGTCAACATTCTTGACACATATTAAGATCTATTCATCCTGATGGGGATAGAGCGAGAAAGAGAGAAAGAGAGAGATAGAGAGAAGGAAAAGAAGAAGACAAAATGAAATGGGCCTAAATATGGAAATACAGGCCTGAATAACATACATAAGGGCAGATATACTTCCTAAATGGAAAAAAGAAAGTAGTTCCAAAAGTGATGTAGCCACTGTGGCGATAAAAGTGGTATCGCCACTGTGGCGATATAATTTATCTCCCACTGATATATTTAAATATCTCATTATGAAATATAATAAAAGATATTACAAGCCATGCATGTATTTGAAATAATTCTGTAAATTATTTAATTCACATTTCAAGGTCCTTGAGTCCAACAACCTTGAGCCAATCAAGCTCGGGCCAAAGGAGGTAAGATTTGTGTAAAATTAGTTTTTATCAATAATTTTGTAGGAAATATATATAAATATTTAGTTGAAACTAACATAGAAGGAACACTGACCAGAATTTCTAAAATTGTATTTTTATAGCCAGATTGTAAAACATAAACACCAAACACATTAACGTTGATTTATGATTCTTTTTAAGTTGAGTGCATGATAAATCATATCGACGGTCTATCCCTTTTGAAAAGAAGGAAATAAATCGATGTCTAAGTTGTTAGCACAGGACGGATGGATTCTAGGTAAAGAAATGAACCTAATTATGTTTTATTTAATTCTAAAGGGCTTGGCATTGATCAATGGAACACAGCTGATCACTTCCTTAAGAGCAGAATGTAAGTACTATCACAATATATTAAAAATTATCTATTGAATACACGCATACCCCCCTCCACAAAAATATAGAAATTAATTGAATTGTAGGGAGAATTTAGGATAAGGACAGTCGTAATGACTATGTCGTCAGTAATTGTTGAGACCTACAAATATACGTCAGTCATAATAACGTTTTATAAAGTGATTTTTTAAAAGTACTTCTAAGTCATTCACACCGAAACATCCATTGTCAAGAGGAAAACATTGACTACACATTTAAATCAAGCTGTGAAATTACGGGGGCAGGGGTGAATCTAAGTTCATCCTGATAGTACTGTAAATTGTTATTGCTTTCATTCTTATTGATTTTTTGTTGTTGTTACCAGTATCTAAATTATAGTTTCTGCTGTTGCTGCTACAACTACTGCAGAATTTTGAAATTGTGTTTCACATCTGTCAGTTTATGTTGATTTCTTTTCTTCGTAATTTGTACTTTATTAAAATACTCTAGATACCAATGATTCAGGTAAAACAATGAATGTGATACCATTTATTTTACCAAACAGGTGTTGAAAGAGCAGAATCTATATGTAGGCAAGCAGATGTTATTGCCGCTCTCACTCTTGACGTCTTGAAGGGGACTACTCGTGCCTTTGATAGCAGTGAGTGTTCTTTCGACGCTTGCTAGTTTAATTTACACACAAGTGTATGCACGAGAGAGAGAGAGAGAGAGAGAGAGAGATAGAGTGAGTGAGTGAGTGAGACTGTGTGTGTTTGTGTGTGTATTTCCAAAAAGGATGTTGTCGACGGGCTGAAATTTGACGAATAGCTGTCCTAAAAGAAATGAAACCAAAGTTAATTACTGGTAACCACGAATGAATCAAATATCATATAATAATATATTTACAAATATGTCAGTATATTTCGTATTAGGTGCGGCCTTAAGACTGATTTGAGAATTGTACTAAGACTTTTTTTTTAGAATAAGGGAAGCGGTATTTATTGAGAAGTTCCAACAATATCAAATTCTTAGGTGAATCAATACTTGACATTTTTACCCGTAGATATTCATAGAGTGCGACCTCACAAGGGCCAGATACGTGTGGCTACAAGATTACGCTCGCTTCTTCACTCTAAGACGCATCCTTCTGAAATTGCAGGTCAGTAGATTTCTATGTTGAAGTTTAACAGAAAGAGGTTGGAAGTATCGTTTCTTCTTCCCGATATTTCAACCCTTTTGGCCATATTCAGTTTTGATAGTGAATTGACTACACATGTCTACTAATATCACAGACTTCTTTTCACAGATGAGGTAGAACTTACCATAATTTGTATAATTGTGTATTACCATCACAGATGAGGTAGAACTTACCATAATTTTTATAATTGTGCATTACCATCACAGATGAAGTAGAACTTACCATAATTTGTATAATTGTGCATTACCAGCACGATGTTCAAGGTATTGTTCTTATTATTATAGAACTTAAATCTACTGAGCGCGCCACGTGCATTGGTCCAGCAAACAATATTTGTACCTGCCGGAAAAGAATATGGAATAGGAATAATACTGATTATTAAACCAATACAAAGTATCAAATTCTTTATTTGGAAACTATTAAATTGGCTTCTCGCCAAAAAATATTTTTAGTGTGTGAAGATCGATAAGAGCAATTAAAATTGCGATGACAAACGAATAGAGTTTTAATTGGAAATGAATATAACACAAATGCTGAATGACAAATTAAATCAGTATTGCGTTATTTGGAAAGCTAATGTAAAATGGACACACTTATATGTCACTTCAAGAAACATTAATTTAAGTTTAAAATCCATTAAGTATTAAAAGTGACCAAAGGTCTTTCATATTTTTTCTGGCGAAATACATTTGATATACTTTAACATGCCAGACCAGTTTAAGAAAGTCTATACTTTCGAAGCTGAACGTTGAATCTACTAGGTTGGAAATGAAGTTTAATTAAGTTTAAATGTGTCGAGTCTTCGCTCTGTAGATTAAATTATTTTAAGGCATATATATATATATATATATATATATATATATATATATATATATATATATATATATATATATATATATATATATATATACATATATACATATATATAATTGTCTTTTCTCAGGTAGTGCAAATTGAGCCAATCATTTCAGATCATAGCTATAATTATCAGTTTGGTTCATGCTTAGTACAAGGTATATCTAAGTGCTTTTTACTACTAGTAAGAGTGTCTGACTCATAATGCAAGGGTCGTGGGTTGAACAACTGCACAGGCCAGCCTAATTCGCCTGCCTCGGCGTATCCTTGGGAAAGGTATTTTGTTCTCATATCCTTGGCATGATATAGCCAATATTGTGTTCAAAGTGCCATTAAAACTAACAGTTACAAGTAAGATGTATTATTCCTATGCTTAATATGATTGAGTGATGTCAGTATTATCTCTATGCTTAATATGATTGAGTGATGTCAGTATTATCTCTATGCTCAATATGACTGAGTTATGTCAGTATCATCTCTATGCTTAATATGATTGAGTGATGTCAGTATTATCTCTATGCTTAATATGATTGAGTGATGTCAGTATTATCTCTATGCTTAATATGATTGAGTGATGTCAGTATTATCTCTATGCTCAATATGACTGAGTTATGTCAGTATTATCTCTATGCTTAATATGATTGAGTGATGTCAGTATTATCTCTATGCTTAATATGATTGAGTGATGTCAGTATTATCTCTATGCTCAATATGACTGAGTTATGTCAGTATTATCTCTATGCTTAATATGATTGAGTGATGTCAGTATTATCTCTATGCTTAATATGATTGAGTGATGTCAGTATTATCTCTATGCTTAATATGATTGAGTGATGTCAGTATTATCTCTATGCTTAATATGATTGAGTGATGTCAGTATTATCTCTATGCTTAATATGATTGAGTGATGTCAGTATTATCTCTATGCTTAATATGACAGTGATGTCAGTATTATCTCTATGCTTAATATGATTGAGTGATGTCAGTATTATCTCTATGCTTAATATGACTGAGTTATGTCAGTATTATCTCTATGCTTAATATGACTGAGTGATGTCAGTATTATCTCTATGCTTAATATGACTGAGTGATGTCAGTATTATCTCTATGCTTAATATGACTGAGTGATGTCAGTATTGCAGACATCTATTGTTAAAAAAGATGAGTTCCTGTGCTTGAGATTAAGTAAACAAAAGTGCTAAATTCAACGTAAAAGAGTCAATTTAATGGCGGTAAAATATCTTCCTAAAACATCGTTTAAGTAACTATAGTATCAATAATCGTTGTTAGTACACACACACACACACACACACACACACACACACACACACACACATCAGTCTAGTCGTGCAAGACAGCATGAGTCTTTTATAAAATAACGTAATTTTGGAGCAATGTTTTAATTAGTGTTATATTATTTGTCACACATTGACTAAACATTCCAGTTTCTTTCTTAATCATTCAGAGAGCCATAGATTTTGCGACCGAGTCCAAGATGCATACACGTTGAGATGCTCCCCACAGGTAGGTTTTTATACGTCCGCAAAAAAGCGGAACGTATAATGTTATAGCGTTGTCCGTTCGTACGTATGTACGTACTTACATTCGTCTGGACGTCCGTCTGTTACCTTTTTTCGTTTCTGCATCATCTACCTTTACCAAGTTTTGTGGATGGCTCGCACTTGATGTAAGGAAGAAGCAGTCTGATTTGGGGGTCCAAAGGTCAAACGTCATGGTCACTGTGATTAAACGAAGAAACCATATTTCCGCACAATAACATTAGTTCTGAGTCAGACATTGAATCAAACCTTGTGCATAGCTTGAACTTAGCATAGAGAAAAGCCTGTCAATTTTGAGTGCAAATAGGTCAAAGATCACTGTTACTGTAACTGATAGAAAAAATATGATTTCTGCATAAACGAATTTAGTTCTGCATCATAGACGTCGACAAATCTTTGCGGATGGCTTGTGCTTGTAGTAAGCATGAAACCTTGTGATTTCGGGGTTAAAAAGATTAAAGGCCAAGGTAAGGGTAGCTGAAAAATGAAAAACGGTTTCTACACAAAAAGAGCAGTACGCGACCATGTACCTTCATCAGAGTTTGTGGATGTCTTACCCTTTGAGAAAGAAAGCAGTCTATTGAGTTTGGGGTCAAAGGTCAAACGCAAAGGTTACTGTGAATGAAAGACGAAAAATGGGTTTTACATAATAATATTAGTTCAAGACCACGTACCTTGACCTAAGTGTGTGGACGGTTTGCACTTAGGTAAAAAAGAGGCCTATTGATTCTAGGGTCAAAAGGTCAAAGATCAAGGTCATTGTGACTCAAAGAAAAATTAGTTTTGCACATAAATTTTGTTCAATATTAAGTTCGTTGTCCTTGAACAAGCTTTGTGGATGGCATACACTTAAGGCTAAAATGAAACCTCTAGATTTGGGAGTCTAAGGATCAAAGGTCAAGGTCATGATAATGATACTAAGAAAATACCGGTTTCCGCAAAGTAATTTTAGTTCAAAACGACAAAAGGTCGTCATCGAAACCCGTTGGTCAATAATCTCCAGAGTCGTCCATGCTCTACTAGTACCTACTTAAAGGACTATTAAACATGGAGCGGGTGTATAATATACCACTCACGATACTCTTGTTAACATTTTGTAAAAAAAATTATGTAAAAGGCTCATATCTGTAACCAACTTTAGATATCAGTAAAGAAGCCTCTAGAATGATATTATCAAACACTTCTATGAGCTGTGTTAATGAATAAAAGATTTTAAAGTAATTTTAAATCTATATTTACATGTCCTAGAAAATATTTTGTATGCTATTAATTTTTTTAAAGTGATCATTAAATAAACTGTTTAACGTTCATTATTAGTTTTCTTATTTTTCTCATGGTTATAATCATATTTTATAATTAGTTCCTAGTTGTGACCTGATTTTACAAACATATGTATGTCCGCTGAACTTTTATAACTTTATTTATTTTATATGTCGTAATTGTATAATTCCAGCTGTATATGTAGGGTTATAGAAGTATTTCCAGAAAATAGCAGAAATTGTGATATTTTATGTTCTTACAAAAGTAGTATAATTCAAAGCATAATTCAGAATTAATTAGATTCTACTAAAACATTGTGAAAACAAAGGAAACGAAAAAGAATATTATTAAGCGTAGTGATACATTCAAGATATCATTTTTGGTATGCTAACAGGTACATGGGATAGTGAACGATACAGTGGACTTCGTCAGAGGTGTCTTAACTACAGAAATCAACAGTGCTACAGACAATCCAGTATCCTTTCCAACATATCAGTCTAGAACAGTTGAAAATGTTAAAATCTACGCTTTTAATTTGATATCGTTTGTATCGTAAGTTCTAACAGCACGTGAAACGTATTCTCAGTGACTTGGGTGTTCGGCTTTGTATCTTTATAGTGGAGGAAACCGAGAACCATGCGGAAACCACTGACCTTGAATGGGCAAACAAACTCCTGTGTATGTGGCAGAACCGGTATGTAAACAGGACCGCATAGATAAAGAGTGAGCAGATTGCGTCTGTACTATACAGACCCCAGTTCTTTGAATAATTCTGTAAGATATATTTATAAAAAAAAAAAGAAGAAAAAATATTCACAGATTCAAAAACTAGATATATTGGCATTATGAAGAGAAACTTTGAACCACTTCTTGTTTAATAGACAATACATAGTGCACATCATTGCAGGTTGAATATATCAGTTACATTTTATAAATATTAGAATACAGTAAATTATTCCTTAGTTGTATTCAGATGGTATTTGTGGAATCTGGTGAAATAATATCTGGAGGAAACTTCCATGGAGAATATCCTGCAAAGGTACGTGACCGTTCTTCTCCAGCCACCTGCCCAGCAACTGTCAGTAAGGTGTGGGTTGCTAGGATGCATCGTGGTTCTAAAATGTCTTTTCCAGAATTGCTGAATAATATAATTTAAACACACTTTATTCAAAAATAAACATACGTCAACTTTTTCCACTTAAATGTTAAATTTCTGTGAAACCCGACCCTGTGGAAATTGTTTATATACTGTATAAAACATTTTGACCACTTAATGTTAGCATTTAATAGTTATAAATTTGTCTCATAATAACAGTTAGCCACGTTGCCATAGTAACAGCAAACCATATTGTTACATAGCACATAGCATCGTGTCGTAGCAATATCATTGAGGTAAGCAGTCATTTGTAGTATGTATTTAACGTAGAACATAAAACTGAGGTTCATCAAACACAAAATTTATGAACCTCGTTGAATAGTAATATATGCCACATGCTGCAAAATATTCATTTTTCTTCATAAATTTATTATTTTGATGACCACTCATGTATTATTCTCTATTTTCGAAGGTCCTAGATTACCTTGCAATAGCTGTCCATGAGCTGTCAAACATCAGCGAACGGAGAATAGAACGTCTAGTTAATCCAGGTTAAAAATTATTATTATTATTTTTGTTTGTTTGAAGTTGGAATATTTTGTATTGGATTTCGAATTTTTGAAACTTAAAAACATTTGACGCCTCATCGAGTCTCATGTAGATATTGCTTGACAAAACATTCATGTAAGTTTCCACTAGATTGCCCTTTTTTAAAACAATGTTTAGATGAAACAAAATACTGATGAAATTTACAACAGCAACATTTGACTGAAATACTGATGTCGTCTTCACATTAAAGAAAACACTGATTGTTTTCACTGAGAACGATATGCATACTGTGAAACTACTTTTTCAAGGTGTTTAGTGTCTTTACAACATTAATGAACGCGACTGAAATCGGTTACAAATGTTTATTGATCACGTGCAGAGCACCTAAGAAAATCTTCTTCCAACCGTGTTATACACTGTCAGGGTCGGATTAATTTTATCATTATTATTTTCTGAAAAAAAAAATGTTGTATGTGTCTGTTATCCGATATAAAATTCACACAGAATATGGAGCCAAATCATTTTGGGGTGTACATACATATGTCGGTATGTAACGCCGTTCGATATGTAAATTAAAACGCAAAGTTAGAATTAGGGATGTATTTGTTCTGACATATCAACAGCGGGTTCATTACTTGTTGGTTATGTTTGATAGGGGTGTAATACGTCACTGTGCAAATAAACCAGTACACTGATGCACATCGCCAATTTTGTGTTGATTCAGTCTAATAATTAAAATTATGGCTCTATAAGGATAAATTATCATCGAATATAACTTACATTTATTTTTTCAGTCTATAGTGAGCTGCCTGCATTCTTAACGCCAGATGGCGGTCTGAACTCCGGATTTATGATTGCACATTGCACAGCAGCTGCATTAGGTTCGTATATATATATATATATATATATATATATATATAGAGAGAGAGAGAGAGAGAGAGAGAGAGAGAGAGAGAGAGAGAGAGAGGGAGAGAATATTTGCTTGAAACGAGTGAATAACGGATATATTTCATCGAGTGGGTGAAAAACTCAGTATTTTCACGAGTGGCGAAGCCACGAGTGAAAATACTTAAGTTTTTCACCCACGAGATGAAATATATCCGCTATTCACTCGGAGAAAGCAAATATTCTTTTTATTTTATGCTCAAGCGTATTGTCTAGCAATTTATATAACACACTGAAGTAGCTGATTTCTTACTGCATCCCGCGCGATAATGTCAGCGGTTTGCCGTTTATGTTTTGCTCTGTTTTGTGTATATTTGCACATAAAATATCAGTAGTTACATAATGCTTCTTCCCAATTCAAGGTAAAATATCAGATAAAAAGAAAATGAAACCAAAAAATAATTATGTCTGTTGCTGGATTTGAACCCGGTTCGCCGGGATGCGAAGTGGCCATCTATATCACTACACCACGCGAGATATTTTTTCACTGTAGTGAAATATCACAATTATATCACTCGGAAAATCCAGTATTTCACTGCCTAGCATAAAATAAATAATAGTTAATGTTTGTGAAGACTCATAAACTTGAAGTTGACTGACACTAATTTGAAGAGTCGACTTATTGTCTTGCTTGAGTCCTGGTATAATTTAATTCAATTTTCCACACTCGTGCTCAGACAAATACATGTCACATCAGTAGACTGTAAATTTTTTAGAATTAATTCTGTTGAAAGGAAATCTCTTTCAAGCATAGGAAAAAATTATTCTCGAAGAAAGAGCGCTCTATCCATTTCACCGAAGCACTGAAACGTAAAATTCGGAAAAACAAATTAGCATGTAAGCCACATTTTATGATCAACTGCTATATCAGGTCAGCATTCCATTCACAATCATGGTGTGCGTACACCAAGACAGTCCATAAAACAATTATGGAATGTATTTAACCTTAAAAGTCCTCATTTATAGCAGATATTTTCTTTCAAACATCTTCTCTATATATCAAGTATCAGAAAACAAGGTTCTGTGTCATCCTGCATCCGTGGACTCCATTAGTACCAGTGCTGGAACCGAGGATCACGTGTCCATGGGAGGTTTTTCAGCTAGGAAGTGTGTGAGAGTTGTGGAACACGTGGAACAAGGTACAAAATAAACGAGTCCTCATTTTAATTTTTGTCCATACTAAAATTCCTAAACTTTGAATACTAACTTTAAAAATATGTTTGGAATAGCAGAAAAACTGACAAAGAATCCTGCCTCATTCTTTTAGGTTTTATCACATGTACAATACAAGCGAATGATTTTTGATAACTTACGTTGTCATGGAGTGTGACTTAGTTTTCTAACCAACCAAAACTGGAGTTAGCTGATCTGGTTTGTAATAAATAAAGATTTTACACAAATAATTGGTGATGCAACCAAGGTCATGATTGCATATATCGCATTAAAAATGACATACATTTGCTTCACGTCCAGTTTTCATTGAGGATGCTCATTTTTTTCTATTACAATAAGGCAATACGGTAAATTTTATTTTTGATTTGTATCTTTCCGCAGTGTTGGCGATAGAGTTGATGGCAGCTTGTCAAGCAATTGAATTTTTGAGACCTCTGAAGACCACTGCACCCTTAGAAGCTGTCCACAAAGTAGTCCGTAAAGTTATTGCGTACGTACTTCTATAGGCAACTTAGACTCAACAGTTAAATTTATTCAACGAATTAAAGTTATTACCTACCTGTCATACCGTGAATCCATTGTTAGTCGTGGTACCAATTTTCGTGGATTTCGTGGTTCTGTCAAACCATAAATTTTACGACCCATCGAAATGTGTTCTACCTTGAAGGAGAACAGACGTACTTCAGACACATCCACGAAAATGTCAGTACCCATAAAAAGGTAAACGGACCTTATCTGAAATTCGTAAAGCATTATCGGTAAATTAAATTGGAAGACAAAATGACGCCATTTCTGTTTGTATCGACTATGACGGGCAAGTGTCGTCAGCTATTTATACATTCCAGTCAATCAATTGGTTGTTTCTTATTATAACATATTATGAAACGACTAAAAGACACGAACATGCTACTATATTTTTCCCAAAAAGATGTACAGTCAAACTGACACGAACATTCTATATTTTTTCAAACTGACACGAACATGCTATATTTTTCCCCAAAAGGATGTACAGTCAAACTAACACGAACATGCTGTATTTTTTCCCAAAAGGATGTACAGTCAAACTGACATTACGAAGAAACGAGAGAGAGAGAGAGAGAGAGAGAGAGAGAGATTCATCACCAACAATTTGTAAAAAGGATTAAGTACCATGCGACTATGTCTATCTAGCGTTGTGTCAACGGTATTTGTCTCGTGATAGCGATCAAAAAGAAACGTTTACAATTTTGGTTGAAATGACAAAATAATGAATACAAACTAAAATTTCAGCACGAGTTTATGTAAATTTTATATTTCTCCTTGCCCAAAATAATTATTAATTAGATCTACAAGTTACGGCATACGCAACAATTAATTATTTCTTTATCAAAGAATGTACAGTCTGATTTTCTTTTACAGTCCATGGAATAAAGATAGATTCATGGCTCCAGATATAGAGGCTGCCACAAAGTTGCTTCAGCAAGAAGAGGTATGATAGATACGTTCACATTCTCGGCCTTTTGGGTCAGATAGCGATCTTGTATCACATATAAAGCAGTAATTCGGTTTAAGTACAAAGGTATACACAGCGCCTTACTTTGATTGTAGTCAAATAGATGCTGATACAAAGTAAGACTTTATTTGGGCAGTGAAATATTCTACATATTTGCAATTCGTTCTAACATGGGCGTGCCAAAATCAGAATATATTGTATCAAAATAGTTTAGATCTTGTAGAAATTGTATGCAAAATATGGAGTTTTGTAAATAATTTCTTGAGATTTAAATTTTCCTAGGAAAAATGGGATTCCAAAAAGTTGCAAATTAAATTTTCATTCCAGTTTAGTCGACTGTGGTTTCATACCAAACAAAGAAAGTCAAATATTCTCCATTATCACCTAATATTATGCTTTGATTGATTTGAAAAAAGTATTTGCCGCCTGTGAATGTGATGTTTGGCAAAATTGGTTTTATAAACAACGTAGTCTTGTCTCTGGAATATGTTAACAATATTAACAGAACGTTAAATAATTTGTTTTTAACGTCACACACACACACACACACACACACACACACACACACACGTAGTTGCTAAGCGAACCAGAAAGATATTTTCGTGATCTACTCCTTGTCCCAATTGGGTCCTTACCTCCGAAATGTTGTATAAAACGGTGCATTATGTTCTGTAATCACTCCTCTAAAAGGTATAACATGCAAATGTAAAAGTGAGATAGAACAAAGCCATTGATATCTTATCTTGATAAGAAAAGTCGTGTTTAATCATAACTTTGCTTCCTATATTTAATAATATATAAAATGAAAAAATTGTTTTGCAATTTATTATACTTTTTAGGGACTTCATGATGATTATAACATATACAAACGTCATATATTCTTTTCCAGATCTGGAAAACTGTGAAACCATACATTGATAACTACCATTCCAAGCAAGCCATAGAAACACGAGTTATGTCCCCTACAGCCACTCAGAAATTAGCAATTGACGCTGTCAATGGAACTCCGATGAAGAGGAAACGAACGCATAAGAAAAAGGATTAAATTTTGTGATTTTAATGAAAAAACGAAAACCATTCTTTATCACAAGTAAACTATTTTCGACGATAATTTGATGTACAATGAAGAGTGCATTGGTATTACAATTCCCCGTCGAATTGTTATTGTTTCTAAGTGAATAAAACATATAGAATTCAAATTTATGGTCTCAAGGCTTAACTATTAATACAGTTTCATATCTTTGCTGGAACAATTATGGCAGATTATCTGATGTATATATTTAGAAAGGATATATTTTAATTGCGTTCAAAATTATATTTCATATATATATATATATATATATATATATATATATATATATATATATATATATATATATATTCTTGATTTCTTTGTTGATTGTCATTATTCGCTAAGCACGTATTATGTTGCTGTATTCTGGTAGTGGTTTATGTTTTAAGAGTGAAATAATAACAAATATATATATTGTTAAGACAATAATCTTGAATAAAGAATTAGAGACTATAGGTTGTTCATGTGTTACTATCCCTAGTACTCAATAAGTACCGCGATTTGTCTTTGTAATATTACTTTTATGCTACAATTTTTAATAGATTTATTGAATTGTAGACAAACTCGAGACTTCTTAAGACTGTTGCATTAAACGGTTTTCATCTTAATATAAGATATCTGGTACCAACTGCAAATGGGTGTAGGCGTTGGCTGGGGGGTGGGGGGGAGTCCACAGTTATGAAATTGACAGTCTGAATTTAGTCACACGTTGTAAGCACGGCCGACCAAGTTGGACCAGCGTAGAAACATTTTACAAGCTCAGCCAATTAGATGCAAGATCACTCCATTAATATTCTAGAATGTTCCTCATAATATAACTGGTCAAAAATAGTAAAGAAATAAGCTTACTTAACAAATCTTTGAAATACCAGTTCGTAAATGAATGTCTCCTGAGTTGTAACAGATCAAGCCAATAATATGCAAGTTTGCCCATTTAATAAGCGTGGATGTCGCTCATAATCAAACTCATCATTGATTTTGATTATATAAGCCTACACATACCGAGTCTGATAAAAATGGGTTGAGAAATGACGCCCCTAGTGGTAACAAGCTCAGGCAATCAGATGCAGGATTATATATATATATATATATATATATATATATATATATATATATATATATATATATATATATATATATATATATATATATATATATATATATATATATATATGTGTGTGTGTGTGTGTGTGTGTGTGTACGTGTGTTTGTATGAAATTATGTGTGTAAGTAAGTAAAGCCTTTATTACAAGTATTATGTTCACCGTTCTGTATGAATATAAAAATAAGTAAGGTCTTTATTACAAGTATGTAAAGTCCCCGTTCTGTATGAATATAAAAGTAAGGTCTATATTACAAGTATGTAAAGTCCCTGTTCTGTATGAATATAAAAGTAAGTAAAGTCTTTATTACAAATATTATGTTCACGGTTCTGTATGAATATAAAAGTAATTTAGGTCATTATTACAAGTATGTAAAGTCCCCGTTCAGTATGAATATAAAAGTAAGTAAGGTCTTTATTACAAGTATGTAAAGTCCCCGTTCTGTATGAATATAAAAGTATGTAAGGTCTTTATTACAAGTATGTAAAGTCCCCGTTCTGTATGAATATAAAAGCAAGTAAGATCTATATTACAAGTATGTAAAGTCCCTGTTCTATATGAATATAAAAGTAAGTAAATTCTTTATTACAAGTATTATGTTCACCGTTCTGTATGAATATAAAAGTAAGTAAGGTCTTTATTACAAGTATGTAAAGTCCCCGTTCTGTATGAATATAAAAGTAAGTAAGGTCTTTTAGTACAAGTATGTAAAGTCCCCGTTCTGTATGAATATAAAAGTAAGTAAGGTCTATATTACAAGTATGTAAAGTCCCCGTTCTAAATTAATATAAAAGTAAGTAAGGTCTTTATTACAAGTATGTAAAGTCCCCGTTCTGTATGAATATAAAAGTAAGTAAGGTCTATATTACAAGTATGTAAAGTCCCCGTTCTGTATGAATATAAAAGTAAGTAAGGTCTTTTAGTACAAGTATGTAAAGTCCCCGTTCTGTATGAATATAAAAGTAAGTAAGGTCTATATTACAAGTATGTAAAGTCCCCGTTCTAAATGAATATAAAAGTAAGCAAGGTCTTTATTACAAGTATGTAAAGTCCCCGTTCTGTATGAATATAAAAGCAAGTAAGGTCTTTTTTTACAAGTATGTATGTTCCCCGTTCTGTATGAATATAAAAGTAAGTAAGGTCTATATTACAAGTATGTATGTTCCCCGTTCTGCATGAATATGAAAGTAAGAAAGGTCTTTATTACAAGTATTATGTTCACCGTTCTGTATGAATATAAAAGTAAGTAAGGTCTATATTACAAGTATGCATGTTCCCCGTTCTGTATGAATATAAAAGTAAGTAAGGTCTTTATTACAAGTATGTAAAGTCCCCGTTCTAAATGAATATAAAAGTAAGTAAGGTCTTTATTACAAGTATGTAAAGTCCCTGTTCTGTATGAATATAAAAGTAAGTAAGGTCTTTATTACAAGTATGTAAAGTCTCCGTTCTGTATGAATATAAAAAGTAAACAAGGTCTTTATTAGAAGTATGTATGTTCCCCGTTATGTATGAATATAAAAGTAAGTAAGGGGTCTTTATTACAAGTATGTAAAGTCCCCATTCTGCAAGATACTATCATAGGTGTGCAATTAAAGATAGAGTACCTTTCCGTATCGATGCGTGTCCATTTACCTAGCTTTTTAATCAGCTGACCAGGTATCAATGTTTCTATATGTCCGTACCTTTAAAGAGTGATAAACAGGTAGAATGTGCGACTAATAAGTAGCTAATATCTCATTAATTAAAAGGTGATTTAAACACAGGTGTTTGGCCATGTGAAAACCTTTAATTTGTCACAAAGATGACGGGTTTGAGTGGAATTTGCTTATGTGATTGTCATGTCGTGCAACATTTTGTTCAGGCACAAAGACCATATTTCCATTTTTAAAGCTGCAAGTATTAATTGTCATTTTAAAAAAATCAGGGAGCATCTGTAAATGTCAAACATCATATTGAATACTAAATATTAGACTTAGGAATGTATGGAAATATACTTTTAAACTTGCATGTGAATTCACATAACGATACACTCTTACTATATGAAAACTCCTTTATTCACTGCTAATATCAAATTAACAAATACGCTGGATGTGATTGCAAATCTTAACATGATTTCTTTCAGTTCTCTTCATGTATTAGGGCTGTATACTGACGTGCAGAAGGTTTCCAATAATTGTCCATGTTTGAGCAGTTCCCTTTAGAACAGTTTTTCTGTTCAATTGCAAATGCAGTAAGATAAAACAAGCAGAAATTACACATTGTCAGGATCAACACCGAAAAGTTTTCACGAAGCCAAGATGACATCCTGTCTAGAACATAATAAGGTACTGAGAAAAAATGCTTTTTTTGGCATTACGAAATATCAAAGACACAAAATAGATAAAAACGCTGCACCTAGGACCTTACAAGCATTGTGATGTAATGTACACGCCACATTCATGCAAATTTGAGTTTCTATTTTTTGTGGCAAGACGTTATTTGCTGTTTATTAGTTTCCTCTCTCGTTGCTAAATAACTATATGTATCATCGCCGTCTGAAAACAATCTGAAAACAAGGGTGCGAAAAAACTTATGTGGAACTGACCTAAACTTAAACGAACAAGTCTAAAATGAAGGCCACAGTGACCCATCTTTTGTTGTAAGGATGTTTGACTAATAGAGATGCACACAGTCATCTACTTTCAATATCCTAACAGGAACAGAGCTTGAGAAATAAACTTAAAGCACAAAGTTGAACCAAACTTGGTAACCGTGAAATATGAGCCAAAGTGACCTACGTTTGTAACGAGGGTGTTGTACTCATCAAGATACATCCTTTCACCAAGGTTCCGCTCTACAGTTATTAAGTACTTCTGAAAGCGGGACAGGTGTATGGTGAAGTAGTGTGCATTAGCAGTAATTACAGTGGAGAGAATATTGGCATATCTCTATGCTACTTTTATGTACTATGACTAAAATTTCCTTATATGTGATATTAGGGAAACAACGCGCTGCTTGAAGCAGACAGCTGATTGAAATTGTTGCTACCATGTGCTCGAGAAATGAACTTGAACTGTCCAAAATACACTAACTTTAGCAGTAATTAAAATATGGAAAATGAATTTTGCCAGAGTAGACAATACTAACTTCTGATGAGTAAAATGTGAATCATAAAATATATTTTTTTAAATGTGTTGGCCAGTTCTTTTTCCAATTTACCTCTGAAGTCCAGGAAGTACAGCCCTCTTGGGAGAGGTGCACATCTGAAAATAAAGTAAAACTGTATATTCTATAACCCAAATTACACCCATCAATCATACACAAAAAAGGGAATTAAAATTATTTTAACAATACCATAGGTATAAAAAGTCTTTTTTAAGTAACCAGGATAACCTGTGAAGAAAACCTGGGAAATTATTTTTCTTTATAAATACGAAACTGTAGAGCGGAACCCAAGTATCATGATTCCCGGTATAACAGTATGTATACAGGGTGCATGGAATTTGAGATAAACACAAAAACTTAATCTAGAATGTAGAAATATATATATATATATATATATATATATATATATATATATATATATATATATATATATATATATATAACTCCTGCCTGCAATACAACAATACCTAGTATACATTAGAAAGGAAGGAGTGATGTGGAAAAAATGGTCTACTCTTGTCACCAGAGGGGCCCACTCTACCTATGGTACCGGACTAGAGTTGACATAACGACGTATAATAATTCCAAGGGGAGTGTAAACGCGGCAGGTGGCTAATATCTGATCCGTAGGGCCTAGACGGACTAGTCACCTTTGGTGCTAATGGGACACTGGCATACCCGTTACCTTAGCGTATACTATCAGTTGATCTCTCGGGATCTACAGTATTAAGCTATTTAGTTTGCTCGAGCTATGGTCAGATTTTCCCACTTTTTGCTTTTGTGTTGTAATTTCATAATTAGTACTAATAGTAGGCTGGTACTAGGTCTACTATTAGTTACTTGTATAAATTAATCCTTTACTGTTCGTGAAATTTATTCCTGTTCGATGACAATCCCAAAATCACAATCTTGATTATTATTTTTTTTTTTTTTTGGTATGGTATTCTGTTAATATATACCCAATGTATGCATTTTGCCTCTATTTAACTCTTTTCTGTAAAATGAGAAGCAGTACTATTGCGAACTAATTAATTTCGGTTTTGAACATGTTAGTAGTATAGGGGAGTACCGTAGGGTCAGTTGGGCCGGTATATGGTAATTGGAAATTTAACATTAGATCACCATAGGTTTAACATAATGGACCTGTCTGGGGTCAGTGGGAATGCTAATGTGAAAAGCGTCCATAGGTGTAATATGATAGGCCGGTCTGGGGTCAAGGGGAATTGAACATGAACATTATTGACCGGGCGCCCATCTCTACTCACCAATACACACACCTACTTACAAACAAGTCGTCTTACTGACCAGCACCCATACCTACTGACCAACACACAGTTTTACTGACCATCACCAATATATATTAACCAACACCCACACTTACTAACCAATACACAGTGTTACTGACCTGCACCCACATCTACTGACAAACACATATACCTACTGTCTAACACGCAGTCTTACCGATCAGCACCCACACCTACTGACCAATACACAGTCTTACTGAACCGTACCAAATGACCAACACAGTCTTCCTGACCAGCACCCACACCACTGACCAACACACAGTCTTACTGACCAGCAACCATAGCAACTAACCAACACCCACGCCTACTACCCAATACAAAATCTCACTGACCTTCATCCACACAAACTGACCAACACTCACACTTACAAACAGATGTGTAAGGGTTGGATGTAAAGTAAGAGCGTCAAGTAATGAAGATTAACACCTAATTTTAGTCAGACAGTCACCCTTTTACAAATTAAACAGAGGAAGGAAAGTCCCTTGGACAGAATACTGCTTAGTGGCTACATGCATATATCCGGGATTTACATATCAAGCGTTACCTATACCTAAGATTATGTTGGCAGTATCGGTAATTTTGCATATATTTTACTGATGTTATAAATAGTTGTAATCCAGGAAGTCAACTAATAATAACACTAGAATGACCGTGACTAAAAGTAATGCCAAAATTAAGAAACTATATCGGAAATTTGCGGAGACTAGAAAAAAACCCGAAACATTATATTAGAATGGTCCAGACTAAAAGTAATACTAAAATTCGGAAACTAATACGGACTTAGCGGAGATTTTAAACATATCCGGATAAATTGTGCAAATTATGGCATTAATTATAACTGGCACTAAAATTCCGACACTGACTCAGAATTTAGCGGAGACTGAAACAAATCCTATTGTAGGTGTGGCTGTTGATCAGTAGTTGTGCATGCTGGTCAGTAGATGTGAGTCCTGGTCTGTTATACTGTGTATTGGTTAATAAGCATATATGTCGGTCAGTAACACTGTGCATTGGTTAGTAAACGTGAGTGCTAGTCAGTAGATGTGGGTGATGGTCAGTAGGTGTATGCGCTGGTCAGTAGATGTGGGTACTGGTCAGTAACACGGTTTATTAGTTAGTACGGGTGGATGTTGGTTAGGAGATGTGGGTGCTGGTCAGTAAGAATGTGCTGGTCAGTAGGTGTTGGTGCTGGTCAGTAAGACTGTGTAATGGTTAGTAAGCGTGGGTGCTGGTCAGTAAGACGGTGTGTTGGTCAGTAGGTGTTGAATAGAGGTGGACACTGATTGGTCATGCCATGTTTTATTCCCCTTGATCCCAGACCGTCCCATCATAGAAGTAGAGTGTGCAACTTTGACGTTTAACGGGAATCCTGTGTTAAGAAGGGTCTGTGGATCACAGCGACAAGACGAAAAATCCTATGTTACAAATGTCCATAGGTTTTACATTATGGGTTTGTTTGGCGGGAAATGTAACACTGTAACACTATGGGTCTGTTTGGCGGGAAATGTAACACTGTAACATGATTTAGCCTGTAACGAGACTAGCCTAAATCCCCGTTAGAGGCCAAAGTACCCCACGTATTTTAAACCTACAGCGTAATGTTAATTCCGTTAGAGTCTAGAGGGCCATCTCCATGTTAAATTCCTATTAGAGTCCTGAGAACCCCCGACATGTTCAATTCCCCTTATGCCCCAGACATGCCCACACATGTAAAACCTATGGACATTTTTAACATAGGATTTTTAGTTAGAGGCCAAATAGATCCATCATGTTACAATGTTACGTTTCCCGCTAAACAGACCTATAATGTTACACCTATGTACATTTTTAACATAGGATTTCCCATCTTGTCGCTGTAATCCGCAGACCCTTTTTAACACAGGATTCCCTTTAGTCGCCAAAGTGACACTTTCTACAGCTCATGATGTTAAATCTATCAACGTTTTTCACATTAGCATTCACATCGACACCAGACAAGCCCATCGTATGAAAAATATGGACTAATGTTAAATTCCAATTGACTCCAGACAGGCCTATTTGACCCTACGATGCTCCCCCAATAATACTCATACTATTATACTGAACATTTTGCCAGTTCGAGAAAGTAACCGTTCATTTATCCAAGGAAACATTAAAGTTATTTACGAGAGATATAGATGACTGTTACATTATTTTCAACATAGTTTCACAGCATGTTTTTATTCATTAGTTTTTAAGAAAACGTTTTAATGAGATCTATGAGATCTATGAGCCCTGTTGGAATCTCATAATCCATCCTTTTGTCCATTTCTGTTTCTCACATGCCATTTTTAAATCTTCATTACCCAGAAAATTCCCAATACGCCGTTGTACCTGTTTAAATAAATGGTCATATGTAACTTTTATTAATTTCCTCTTTTCTTTTTTTTTTACATATATGCTTAACTTGCATTCTAAAGTTGCCTTTGAGTTTTTTAACGTAACTACTGCATCGTTTTATGACTGGAATACATCTAGATTTATTGGCTATATTGTTACTATTGTATTTGATATTTTAAGGTGTGCTTCATTATTGATTATTTTGCCTGATAGTCTCAATTGTTGCATTTATATGACATAAAGAAGTATTTTTCTCGCATTCTATTCGTTTAGATCACAATTCTAATATTCTCATCAAATCTGATTAGAAGTTAATTCGTATTACCAATATGTTTGTTTGGCTATTATCACGGAATTGTGTGCACAAAGTTACCATTGTACTGTATTCTAATATTCATGTGTTTTCTGAATACCACAATTTTATAGATTCGTCCCATGTATGAATTTCATAGCATCATAATCTCATGAAATCAATATAGATTCGCAATTAACAGAACAGTTTCACATATGTTGTGCTATCAGAATATAATAAGTCATTTTGAAGCAATGCTGCTTTTTACGCATTAAAGAGCTAAGAAGATTAGTGGTCAGTCGAAGTAAAACGGTCTCCGTTTAGAAGGAATTTTGACAATTACACCCAGAAATGACGCCGATTTTAGGTATGCTATATAAAAGGTTATACCTACTGTAAATTGAGACCGAATTCTTGCATTTTTATGTGTTAAAATAATTTTTGCGACAAATCTGAATTAGCACTTTAGTGAGGGTAACATATTTTAACCCGATTGACTTCTGATCTTATGTAAAGGGAAGTCACTCTTATCTAAATTCGAAGAAATGTCAATTGGTCTATTATATGGAGTCAAACCAAGAGTAATTTTCCAATATGTTGCATACATGCATTTCTCCAAGCTGAACCAGCATTCCAATCACACTAGGATTCCAAAGGGTGACTGATATTATAGACCATTACACATACCAAGACTTGTCAGTTGTTGCCCAGCACATTTATGTTTAACAGCTGATGAAAACATACAGGGGTCACGGTTCGATTTCCGGGTTAATCAAGACATAGTTTCTGACCATATTTCACACTTACTTTACATGTGCATTTGCACCACACTGCTTTTACAACCACAAAAAATGCATCTCAAAATAAAAAATTTGTTTTTCTCAATTTTTCCATCGTAAAAATCAGTTCCTGCCACGAATAGTTCACAATCAGAGGCACAACCAAACAAAACCTCTAAATTTAGCTATGAACTACTTAGCTGGGTACTGACCCGGAACCATTTTGTTCTTGTCTGACCCCTGTCATATGCATGAAATGCATCCAGTTACAATGATACCATACCATAACAAAACATTACGAATGAGAAATAACAGGGGAAATTTTCAATAAAATCAGTCCATAAATTCTTCAATTACAGACCAAAATTTCTTCTTAGCCAATGCTGAACTGTTTCAGTGTCGGCTACATACATGAGAGCACAGTATTTCAAATTGCAACAGAAAGAACACCGTTAAAGATTTTGATCCAAAAAAAGAAAGTTAAATATTTAACACATTCTGAAATATGAAACTAAGCCCAGTGGCCAAGTCTTTTAACAAACGTTTTCATGAAATTTTAACTGCAAATTTGAAATTTAAATGTATATTCTGAAATCCATTAAAAATGTTATATGCCAAAAGCTGTGAAAAAAGAAACTAAATTAAGTCACCTACACAACTGCTAGCATAGATTCCCCACATAATGCAATGAGGTGTAAATTAGAAACTGGCTCTTGACCCACACACCCCACCTTGCTACTTAGGACTCTTCATGATTTATGATTATTGATCTCATTGATCTGTATAATTAATAATCGAATATAGAGAGATCAAGAGTTTCTAAATTAATTACAAAATTGTGCCTTACACATGTAAGTTTGTCCCTAGATTTATACAAGTGGGGCTCGAAACCTTACACCACCACATCCATTTTTATCCGATACCAAGGTAGGTGAAAAAAAATCAAAACCTACATGCTTGAAGAAGGGCCTTGTTCCATGCGACAAAGGCACGAAGTTTTCCAAAGACCAAGATCCAAAAATGAATCAGGCAGAGTTAACGGCATCGTTCCACCGATCTGTCTGAAGTAATCGGACACGACATGCAAAACCGGACAGCAATCTGATAACAGCCAATCCTGATCCAGATAATCCTGACACAGAGGTGCTTAGCTTAATATATAGATGTAATTGTTTGTATGCTATTTTCTGTATGCAATGATTAAAACACATTCAATATTTTCGTTCTCATTTTACAGGGAATGAGACTATTAAACAGCACAAAAGTTGTGGAAATGATCAACCAGATGACAAAACTTCATCACGGGGCAACTACAGATTGTCCACTAATGGAGGTATACATACAACAAGAAGTTAAGTGGGACTTCGGCTGGCAGATGCTCTTAAAATATGTGAATTGTGACTTTATCTCATCTAAATTCAAGCTGTACAAAGAGGTTTCATCCAGCAAACCAGGCTGTAGTGCTGCCGCAGTGAACTTTACATTGCAGGTGGGACTTCAAGGACACCAATGGAAAATACAAGGCCTAGACTCTTGCTTACGAGCATTGATGTTCCCCCTCGGAGCGGCATAAAAAGGACTGCAAGTAAAGTAGCAAACGTCACAACTGAAGGAAATAAGAAGGACATGTCAGAGAAACTTAAACTGGTGCGTGATCTGGTTAAAGATCGTGGCAGCACAGACCCGTCCCCTATCAACGTTGCATTTGATGCACGTTACAACTCTGTTCGTATAGTTAGTGCGGAGAAACTAGGACAAGCATCTTCACAAGCTGTTGGAATTGCTTACGAAACAATGACTGATCATAAGTACGTCATTGCTGCTGTTTCCGAAAACACACTGTATTGGACTGGAGCTTGGCTTCGAGGAAAAGGATATGATGTATACCCTAATGGTGATCTAGATTGTACTACTTAGTTGGGAACTGACCCAAAAGCATTGTATCCTGGTCTGACCTCATTTGCACAAGCTGATATGTATAGTTAACTCTGCAACGTGTGAAAAACATCTCTCAATACTGCATCAGGAATTCAGCATGTTACTGAAATAGCAGCATTTAGTACATGTGTAGACCAATAGTAATGAATATTTGTTTAATCTAATTGGGTACTGGACTGGAATTTGATTGTTTAGTTAGGTAGTGTCTTAATTGCATGTGTTAGTGTAGGACCGAATTCATTACTACACACACATACATTGTAAATAAATATGTCGTTTCATAACTGGTTATTATCTCTTTACTAATCCAACAGCTCGATCTATCATTGCGACAGTTATACTATTAAGCACACAAAATGTTTATATCGATGTAACAAGAAGGGAGGAAATTTCTAATCGTATCTAGGTATTAGCATGTCAACTTGAACAATTAGATTTTGGTCGCACAAAGAATATCTCATCCAGGTTTCATTTGTTATTATTCAGTATATTTTAATATTGCTTTACTGACATGTTTATAAAACTTATTGAGACAAAACACTGGAAAATCGTTTTACATTTTTATTTATGCTGTGTTATGTGTTGTGACAGTAATATTAGTTTGATGAGACAATGCCATGCAAGTCTCAATCAATGGGAGTCGACCACAAGGGGGCGTGTTCGATTTTCACTATTGGATCATTCCAAATCGGCTACCGCATTGTCTCCCTGTACAAGGCACTTTACTCAACTTCCTCGGCACGATAAAACCTTCAAGTGACAGCATTGTTGTACCATAAAACACACAACAACAAAAAACCCAACGTAAATCTAATTAGATGTTTTCTTGTTGATTTTCTTTAGACCGTGGTGATATAATTATAGAGAAGCATGCAATTATCTGTCACTATTTGTGTTAACAATCACAAATATCACATTTCAATGTATTGAATCGCTAGAAAACTGTTTACAAAGGAATTAGCTGTGACCACATGATTGGAATGTATTATTTCGAGATGTATCGAGATTGTATCGTACGTAATTGTATACTTGTCCCTGATGTGATTGCAATTATGCTGCAAGTCGTAAGATAGTTCCTAGCTGGGATTTTTTTCTTTTGTAAGTAACCGTTTTCATGGCTATAGTTATTTTACCCGCGCATTATTGTAAATGATGATTAAACTGGACAGAGCTTGTAACTGCACAATTCTTTTCAATTGTATTCCCTTCCAATTTCAATCACTTACTATGCCAGCGTTAAATAGTAAGAAATTTAGATATTATTTGTGCAAACAGTTGCTTAAGAATGACGGTCTACGGGTATTTCGAAATAATCAAATTTCGAGGTGATAAATGAGACGAAAATACAAAAGTTTCTTGCAAGGATAGCAAATAGATCATTAAAATGATTATATTGAACAGGTACAAAAAAAATAGACGATATCGATTTTTGCCTAAATAATGAGAACAAACAAATGTATTTATATATAATCAACTGTAATTCATTAAAATGTGGAATTTCAGATATCAGATTATTACATAATCCTCGTAGACACACATTATACGCACTAGATGAGATTATGTCATTACAAACAAGAGACACATTTATCTAAGCCGGTTGTTTTTTTAGAAATATCCCTTGTGTGTTAGTATTGTGTCCTTAGTCGATATTATCCCAATGCATTAAGTATTGCGTTGTCAAAATCTCAATGATTTACGAATTTATATTAACATTCTCTATAAGCTATACATACAATAACAGGTACGATGCAAAGCTTTTCAAAGTTCTCGGGTTCAGATTTGTTAACTATGATAAAGTTTGCAACAAGGGGAGTGTGAAAAGACATTAGCTCTAGCAAAGCCCAAAGTCCAATATTGTATACATTTCTTTTAATAGTAATACTAGTAAGAATAGTAAGAAACTCTGCAATAACAACGAGCAGACAACACGACTTCATCAATTTATTTTTAAACGAATAATGTTTGGTATTTGATATATATATATATATATATATATATATATATATATATATATATATATATATATATATATATATATATATATATATTACCTTGGGAAATTTTAGTACCTTTGATATTTCAATTTCGGATTTTTATAATTTGTTTCATTTTGGAAAATCGATATGATTTGGTCTGGTTCCTGATCGCTGTTCCTCGCGAGCACATATACGCACACCGAAGCCGAAGGGAGGTTTACTCAGGATCTAGCGTTACCTCTTGCCTTATACAAGCATAGACGACTCTGTAAGAGAAACCTGAATAAGAGAAACCTGAAAAAATAAGTACAGAACATCCTGGAGGTACCGTGATCCAAGCCATATGCAGGCAATCATAGTTTCATAAAGAAACATGTAAACTCAATCACAGAACGACAATATGCACTGTCCACTAGAGTTAGCTTTGTTCAGACATCCCTCTAGCATTTTATATCAAACCATCCCGGACTCAGCTTGTCGCCTGATGTTTCTTATATAATGCTAGTTCGTGTATTATTGGACATTCCAAGAGAAATATCAATTGAATTATCACTTTTATTTTTTCGCTTAAGAACTTTTTTTCTCAATAGACATAGATAAAATTATGACCAAAGAATTTCATCTGTCATGCTGTCAGTCGCTTGATACAGTGGTAGCATATCTACCTGTCAAGTAAGAGAACCACATTCGAATCCAACTAGGAACAAAATTTTTCTTTTCAATTTTTTTTCCGAGCATGTGTTTTCTTACCTTGAATAAGGAAACAGAATTGTATTACTGATCATATTTTCTGTGCGAAGCTACAAAAAAACGCAACACAACATAAACGTTAAACAGCTGACTGAGACCCGAACCCGCCTCGCTGCGAGAAAGCAACTCTTATCGCATGACGTCAAAGATTTGGGAAAATCGCTTGTACTGAGGAATCCAAATTATGATGAAATATGTACGTTTAACATATAGAGGAACTGTGCTTAACCTACGGAGAACTTGCGATTGACATACAGAGGATCTAAGTGTGCTCATCATTGCAAGCACTTGCTTGACACAATTAAGGACTTAGTTTTGTTTAACCTAAAGAGGATTTGTGCTTTTAACATCTAGAGGGTTTTTGTTTGACCTACTAAGGACTTGTTTGTCTTTAACCTACTATGAAACTGTGTTAAAATATTGCTGACTTGTGTCTGACGTAACAAGACTTATGTGAGTACCCTTCAAAAGACTGTTGTGTATGTAATATACTTACGAGTTGTTTGGTTGACATACTTGGTATGTATGTGTTTGAAACAAATAACTTGAATTGATCAAAGTCAGCTTCGTTATCATTTATTTCAATTCACTGTAGCAAATACTAAATTCATATTACCTGTCAAGGTAAGCAAGTCATTATTTTTTGTAAAAAATATGTCACATAAAGCTGTAATATCTTTTAACTGTATCTTTTATTATTTAGTCTATTATTCCTTCTAGTTTTTTACAATTATTTTTCACTGTTCGCCTTCATAATTTGATGATCTGAAAATTCAATGCATTTTATTGTTTGCATTAAGAAAATCTAAATGTCATCCAGTCCATCCTGCTGTATGGTTATCCACCCCATGAGATTCATTCAGTGTTTTTGAACAAAACCAACTATAGTAGACAAATGTACTTTAGTATACATATTTTCAAGCACATATCAATGATCTTCAGAATTATTACACTACTTTCATTAAAAACAAATTTGAAGTTTGAACTTTTAAAACTTAATTTTTTAAAGAAACATTTTTTAGTACAATTAGGCACAAACCACTTGAGGAAAACCAAGTAAACTTAGTAGGCATACTTTTATACATTTGTATAAGGTACAAAGTGATTTTAAAGGCTATTATAACGCTTATAAATTTTTATATTTGCTTTAGAACTTTTTGGACTAAGATTTGTGTGAATTGCGGGTATATATTGTTTGCTAAGTTATTTTTGCAATGTTTAATTGTAGATGTGATTTCTTGGACAATAGAAGGGCGTATGTGTTTCACCAACACAAAGTAGCTTTCTTTATTTACAGGTTTCAATAGTTTTTGAACGTTTTCAGGAGGTTATAGGAATGGGAAGCATGCTATATAATAAGCTGTGTTCATTGAAGTAATGACCTTAGATTTGTGTCGGTTATCTTTACCTCTTTTAGAAGTAGCCGACTGTGTAGTATCAATCCGTCCAAAATGTAATGATTTAATTTTGTAGCAGGAGATAAAACAATAAACAATATATAATGTATTCAAATTGCCTGAAACTGCGGATCTATAAACTAAATTCCGTGTCGTTCTCATGTCATGATCAACAATGGTCATTGTAGGGAATTTTTTTTTTTACATTTAGCTTCTTCTTTTTTTCAGTCATCATTTTGATATCAACATGTACAAATACTCATTATAGAATCAGCTACTTGAAGCGGCAGTGATAGCCCCCCACCCAACCCCACCCTCACGTCAGTCATCTAGCACTGACCTTCCATTAAACTACGAGAATACTTGCACAGTGTATATACATATTTAGCACTTAGCATTGTACACTGGCTTTCCTCAGTAACTGATATCTGCTTAGCGGATTTTGTCGAGTACTTCGGTTGAAGTAAACGATTTTTACAAGGAAGAGGGATATCAGAGATATCGAGCATATGGTATGGCCTAGATGTGAAATTAATCCCTTTTGGTATATTTTTTATCACACGTGTAAAAATTGGGTAAAAATAAAACGGAATGTGCAATCGTATTTAGTTTCAAATCATGCTTACCTTACGGGAACGAGTATGATTTGAAGATATGTAATGAAATATTTTGAAATAGGGTGGTGCAACATGTGCAACAAGCTCCACCCACCGAACATGATTGTTGTTAGTGCAGAAGTGCATTTCAGTCTACTGCACCGACAGTTCTATGCGAATAATATTTCAGTAGCTGCATTTTATTCAACTAAGATGGATGCCGAGACTCAATACTGGTGAGTGACTATTAAACCTAGATAGCTGTTGTTACCATTCGACATTACCACTAGTTCTACTGCTATCACTACTACAATTAACAAATTTGTTTACATTTTGGAGGGTCTCTTCTCATCTTGAGGTTGGTCTCTCACCAAGATCGTAGATGTTAAGGACTTTAAGCAGAATTCTAGCCGTCTTTCAGAGTGTTTATTTCTTTACGAGGTCTGGATTTAATATCGTTTCCTCAGGTTGTCGCCAAGTTTGTATGGCAGTATTCACACTACAACGATCATCAGTATGCAACGAAACAAAAAGTTTTGACATACCATCTATATCTATAACATTACTATCTTTGGATGGAACATTTTGTAATTCATAAAGTTAGTGAAAAAATGAATGGCGAAAAAAAACAATATTGACGTACACCAAAAGGTCAGTTAAAAGTATCAGTCAATCCATTTTGAGTCCTTGCACAGGGTTTTGTATCTTGATATATAGCTTTAAGCATGTTTAACATTTTGCTGTTCATTTGAGGTTTTTGGAATTTAAACCGTAAGGCTGCCCTGTTGATTTTGTCGAATGCTTTTTCAAAATCTTCAAATGTACAATACAATCTACTATTACATTTCCTGAGATATTTCCAAATAAGCGTGTGCATAAAAATATACCTGTTCTAAAGAAATATATTTTTTGTTGGCAATATTGACTAGTATTTCTATATCTAGAAACTCGTGTAGCTCTGAAAAGAGTCGTTGGTCACCCTTGAGAAGGTCTTTTTTTTATTCTTCTTAGAGAGGGCTATTGCCAGCACCTCTCAGGTAGAGCTCCACATCAAGAACATCTGCTTGCTCGTCGCTAATTAATTTATTTTCTTTAGACCATTCCATTATCAATTACTTAATACAGACAGTAAACCAATGCCTCTATAATTATTTGGAATGTTTTTATCATATTTTTGTGTAATGAAAAGATGATAGTAGTATACCAGTCTGTTGGAAAAAGAAAGCGTCAAACATAGCAATAAACAGACGAGAGTATTTCTTCTAAATTCTGCTAAATTTCTTTACATATCTTTTACACTCTTCACACTTTAATAAAAATTATAAAGAATAAAGAAAAAAATCGAATTACACACACACACACACACACACACACACACACACACACACTAATTGAAAAAATGAACTCCATAGGAATGTTTTGCGTGCCTCAGGCATATAAAGCGACGCATTAGACCGTCTTGCCGAAACAATAAAAATTACCTAAGGTATAGTTTGGTCCAGAAAACCCGATTCGATCAAAACTTAGTTTAACTGCAAATTGATCACCGCCTAGAACATATCGATAAATATGCGGGAACATGACTGAGATAACTAAAATATTCAGTGGAGGATTGGGAGAGTGATCCTAATCAGCCTCATTTTACCCTGTCCGCCTTTGTAGATCCATGGGGATAGGATACGTGCGGAAATGGAAGTTCAAGATGTGGAGCTCTACCTGAGAGGTGATGTCAATAACCCTCTATAAGACAAAAACAATGCTCTTCTCAAAGGTAACCAACGACTCTTTTCAGAGCTACACAAGTTTCTAGAAATAGAAATACTACTCAATATTGCCAACAAAAATTATATTTGTGTTTGTATCTATGTATAAGTTTGTCTAAAAAAAAAATTGAAATTGTTTTTAAAGTAATTTGCAAAGTTTTTATTTTCTATACTGACAGATTTGTAACTAAGTGCATCTATTGCAAAGTCTAGATAAACTCTATAAAAGCGGCATTAAGTATTGATTAAATTCTATCTAAGATATCAATGCTATAGAATTCATACTATCACGATCTGATAAAATAATAATAATAATAATAATAACAACAACAACAATAATTTATAAATAAATAAATAATTGCCCTAGCAGTATTTTGCATAATCCAATTAAACTCACCAATGTCTCAGTTTTATAACAGAATTAGATAACATAATTTTCTTCTGAAAGTATTAGTACATCTGCAAGTATAATAACTGATACAAGATCAAGAGATAAACCCTTAAAGCAATCATAATTTAAAGGTGTGAACATTAACATAGAAGATAATATCAGCGCGAAATTTAGAAACTCAGAAACTCAGTTTTAGCGCGGATGTAGTCTGATGAGAAAAAATTGAGAGACAGAGAGAGTACATACATAATACTGTGTTTTGTGTTTGTAACCTTGTTTATTTTATATTTCATAATGAGATATTTAAATATATCAGTGGAAGAAAAATTATATCCCCACCGTGGCGATACCACTATTGGAACTTCTTTCTTTTCCCATTTAGGAAATATATCGGCCCTTACGCTATTAAAACCTGTATTTCCACATTTAGGACTATTTCCTTTTTCATCTTTTCTGCTCCTTCTCTCTCTCTCTCTCTCTCTCTCTCTCTCTCTCTCTCTCTCTCTCTCTCTCTCTCTCTCTCTCTCTCTCTCTCTCTCTCTCTCTCTCACTCTCTCTCCATCAGGTTGAACAGATCTTGAAATGAGAAGGCACCATCAAGAAATTTCCTAAAAACGAACTCCAAACAACAAAACGTAGGCTTCATGTATTGACTTTTTAATAATTAGTTCCACATGAATCACGCATATTGCCAGTGACTGAACTAACATGACCTGTTGCTATTCGATATTTTGGGTTTGTGTGGTATACCTGTTACACTCTACGACAAAAGGTCCACATTTTTAGTAAAAAAATGAAAGAAAAAAAAAAACTCTTGATTAAAGATAGTAATAACATTGTTTAATTCTCATCACAATTATGTCTGAAAAACGATGGAGAAATCGAGCATAGCTGAATGTTGCTTGCAAACCGAAGTTAAGTGCCAAGCGAAATTTTGGTGCAGAGTCTGTTATTGAACTAGACTACAAGCTTGCCAAGGGCACGAAAAAAATCACGTTTAAATGTAGAAATAAGCAAAATAAAGAACCAAAATCCTTACAGGTAAACTAGCAATCAATAAAATCTTTTTTTTAAAGATGTTACGCTCAAAACTCTGCCGGATACGACCGCTCCGTGATACTTCAACAGCATCCCAATCCCATCAATGTTCACTGTATAAATCCGCGAACAAAAAAAAAAACAAAAAAAAAACAACGGGATAACGGAAAAAAAATCTTCATTTTCGTATGATAATAGTCATTAATTTGACAAAATACTCAAATACACAATTTGAATCGTTCTCTCTCTCTCTCTCTCTCTCTCTCTCTCTCTCTCTCTCTCTCTCTCTCTCTCTCTCTATATATATATATATATATATATATATATATATATATATATATATATATATATATATATATATATATATATATATATATATATATATATATATATAAAGTTATATTTGTAGAAAGTCGCTGTTCTAAAATCATTCTTTAATTTCGGAACTTCTTTTCATCGATGTATATATTATTATCGCCAGGTGGTCCCTTACACTTTCATCTTGTTTGCTTTTCAAACCAAAAGAGAGTTTGTTTACTGACCTGGCGGCCCTATTTCCGTAGGCGAGTCTATTTTTTCAGACAACAGGGGTTTTGGTTAATCGTGTTCGATAAGCTCCGAATAATTCCATAAATTTCTGTAACTTTTGGAGTTACAACCTTTTGAACCCATGAACATAAGAGTTACACCGTTTGACCTTTTATTTTGCTTAATTTTTTGAAAAATATTAAAACTAGACATGGCAAACATTGGATGCAGATGACACAGACTCTACCCTCTATGTATGTGTAGTTCAAGGATCTCACCACGTTACTGAAACTGGACTTTTCCAGTAACCGGAAAAAGGACAGTTAGCAGGCTCGTTGTTTACACTGAAAACTCCCATTTGGTTTGAAACGCGAACATGATGACAGTGTTAGGGGCACCCTGGTGACAATCAGGTTACAAATTATAAATCAATGAATGAAATGACTAAGTTTTGTGCATTTGATTTATATATAACCTTGATGCTTTTCATTTTGAAAATCGCAAGGGGTTACAAACTGCCAGGGGTGGGGTGGGGGCGAATAGTATAGAAATGCAGCCGTTCATCCCATTGGCACAAAATGGAGAACACAAAACCATGCAAATCGACGGGTTTTGCCTTATATATATATATATATATATATATAAATATATATATATATATATATATATATATATATATATATATTTATATATATATATATTTATATATATATATACACGGATTTTTATTAATAGATATGAGGAAATATTTTTGCCTTAAAAATTATATATCATAAAAATAAAATCTTTTTTTTTTTTGTAGATATAAAGAAATACTTCCCAAGTAGAAATGTTTTGTACTGTCACGAATTTCCTCTTCATTGGTGAATTATTTCCTTATATCTACTCAAAAAACGTAGATATCCTCTATATATACTGTCGTATGGAGATGCTTGTCTAAAATAAAGAATTTCACTTACTGTAGTTACCTGGCCAATAAGCTCTAAATCATAAAGTAAACAAATTAGCTTTGTCAATAGCATCTGTATTAATACACAGGCATATGAATTACTGGTTCCTGGCGCTGATGTATCTCTTGAAACATACAAGCACAGATATCTTACATGAGAACTAGCTCATGTGCGGTATAATACACAAATACAGATATAAAATTACTAGACCATACCCGAGTCCCACGGAATCTGCTTCACAGGTAACGGTGAAAATACTAATTAAGTTTGTAATGAATTAATTAATTAATCGGTTAATTGAATACAGTTTTAGTAAAGCCTACAGATTGTGAGATTGAATATGAAACCACTCTCACCTTTATGTGGTCTCTCCTTTATAGTTTGATAATTCGGTTAACTGGGTATAAGTTTTTAATTAATGAATTAATTAACATGTTATATTTTGTGTGCAAGCCTACAGACCGTGAGAGTTAATATTGGAGCACTCTCACTTTTATATGACCTCTTCTTCACAGGTAATTCGGTTAACTGCATATTACAATGTTGAGCATATACCTAAAGACAGCTAAAGGATATACATGAAACGATTGTTACGTCTGCCAACATTGACGAAATCCTAGATTTAATACACAGATACACTCACGCAAATCTACTATTTGTTTCCAGCGCGAATGTAAGGAAACAGTCAGTATTTCATCATACAGCAGCAGCAATCTTTCTTTTCTATGAAGCAGCATGAATTGTTGCAGCTGCATGAGATTTATGCTGTCTATCAAGCCGAACGAATTATAACAGCTGTATGAAATTCGTAGTTTCTATGAAGCAGCATGAATTGTAACAGCGGGATGAAATTTGTGATTTCTATGAAGCAGCATGAATTGTAACAGCTGGATGAAATTCATGGTTTCTATGAAGCTGCATGAATTGTAACAGCTGGATGAAATTTGTGATTTCTATGAAGCTGCATGAATTGTAACAGCTGGATGAAATTTGTGATTTCTATGAAGCAGCATGAATTGTAACAGCTGGATGAAATTTGTGATTTCTATGAAGCAGCATGAATTGTAACAGCTGGATGAAATTCGTGGTTTCTATGAAGCAGCATGAATTGTAACAGATGGATGAGATTTGTGATTTCTATGAAGCAGCATGAATTGTAACAGTTGTATGAGACTCGTGGTTTCTATTGAAACAGCGTGAATTGTAACAGCTTCATGAGATTCGTGGTGTCCATGACGCTGCATGAATTGTAACAGCTAGATGAGATTTGTGATTTCTATGAACCTGCATGAATCGTAACAGCTGCATGATTTTTGTGTATGCAGACAGCCCACTGTAGTCCAAATATCTTAGTAAAGAAATTACCTACATCAATAACATCTATAATGATATACATGTCTATGAATATCGGGTTCCCAGCACGGATGTATCATATGAATCATGCAAATATAACTATAAAATATTTGAAGATGCACTGATGATTAGAGAAAAACATAGATAAAGCCGTCCTCCTTTTGTAGTTAATGTCTCGTCATGCAATCATGTTGTTAAAGGATCTGTGATTAAATCTTTTATGACACGCATGGTTTGGTTCCCAGTACCGATGGTGTTTACTTGGTTTAGAAACAATAGGATAGAATTACATTTATATTCAAGTATTGTAAATTCTGCAAGTATAACAACTGGTACTGATCAAAAGATAAAACCTTAGGATATCTATTGAAATATGAGAACATTAAATTAAAAGATAATACATAAAGGTCTGTTAGATCGCAGCACATATGTTATCAGAGATGATTTGAATGCCTGCTGACTACTTGTTTTCAGCAGAAAATTTACAAAAGAGACGTGTACTTATATTATTAATTCTTTATACTTTGAAACTTGTTCTGACACATGCATATTAGAGGGATCTATACATTTTGTAAATATTCTGCAACCAGAGGTGTTGGCCCCAGGTATGGATGTTGTTAAAAAAAGCTGTAAAATATCAACTGTTTGAGAGAGAGAGAGAGAGAGAGAGAGAGAGAGAGAGAGAGAGAGAGAGAGAGAGAGAGAGAGAGAGAAAGGAATGGTAACGCAAACCTATTTTCATATAAATCAGTTCGCTTCAGCTGTGAGTAATCCATTGACTTTAACTGTCATTCGATGACTTAGAATCTGTAATATTACCCTTTATTTGGCGAGACTGGGGCAGTCCGAGGTAATACAATTACTAGCTGTTGTTTACAACTCCACACTCTGTAGCGTACTAACGGGGGGGGGGGGGCAGACGGGGCGGTTGCCCCGGGCCCCAGAGGTCCAAAACAGCTGATAAACATTCGGGCCTCGTATTCTGGCCCTTTGGGTCATCATTGTCGCCCCGAGCGCCATTTACCCTTAGTACGCCACTGTCCACACTAAAAGGAAATAACTCGATGTGGTTCACAGCGAAGATGTTTGCAGCGGTTCTAGCTAGAAATTTACAGTCCCTATTACAGATGTGTACTGCATAACCCTTTTAAAACATTTCGGTGTCTTTGTGAGAGCCTGTTCATAATAATGTTGTCGTGGTTCGTCTGACCCAAACATCAATAATATTCTTCTCGAACGTGGTTCTCGACTTGAGAATTCACACCACCTCTAAAGCGGAAGTAGACAGGAGCAATGCTGACCGATCATGCCAAGTGTGATGCGCCAATGTTTGTCGTTACGAGATAATATTGTATGGTGTCTCTAAGCGAGACACGAGGACAATATTCTTGTGGTTCTTCTCGCCCTAACGTCAAGAAATTTGTTCTCAGGTTGTGAACTCACATCACCTCTTAAACGAGAGTGGACAAGAACAAAGATGGTCGAATATGCTTAGTGCTGATGCGACACGTCGTATGTTCCGAAAACAATAAAAGATTGTAGCACACTCAGATACATCCTTGAACGCGTACTTGAAATTTGGATGAGAAGGTCGCCCAAAGAATATTCTGGTTCGAGAGAAAATCCAAGGTGCCCTCTCCCTCAATCAGAACATCGGCCGACCATATCCATTAGAAATAAACTTCAATTTGATAGAATCGGTGAATCGCTCCTCCCCCCTCGGAGGAGTGCACCACACGTATTGAGACAGAAAAGGCCGGCAATATTCTGATTATAGCTTTGTCTCCTTCCGCCGCCATATTGTGCCATTATATTAGTTGAAAAAATAACTTATCTTGATGTTAAATAAAACCAAATATCCCCCCCCCACCTCCACACAAAATCCCGGTCGGTCCTTAAGATGGAGGTTCTCTGACAACTGCCGGAAGAAAGTTTTCTTTACAGTTAGATGGTTAAAATTATGCCATGGGAACGCTTAAACTGCTCGAGTTTTCTGGGGGTTTCAGTCCCTAGGCCCCCACCAGGGGTTCCATCCCATAGACCCCTTGCCTTCTTGTTTCCACCGCCCACCCCCAACGATATGTCTGGATCAGCCCCTGAATGATGTCACTAACGAACGGGAGACAGATCTATTACTAGTTATCGTTCTGCGATACTGGATTGTTTATTTAAGCCCGTACCAGCGTTCCTCATCATATAAACTTTGTAGAAAGTATGGAAATTTCGTACTTTTTGCCATTATGTACCGTGCCAGATGTGAAGCTAAAAACCAATCACAACATTTCTTCGCAGGGAGCTTTCAAACTGTATTCGGACTAGCCGGTACGGGAATGACGTTACTGCTGTGCGAATGACGTCATTGACTAGCCACTGAGGACTCGGATATCTTACTAATTACGCACCGACCATATCATTTTCGGGGGTGGGGGTTGGGTGGGGTGGCGGTACGCCTTATGAGCGGGCGTCGGACTATTATGAAGAAGAAGGAAAAAAAAAAAAAAAAAGGATAAAAAAAAAGCCTCCCAAAACGCATAATTTTTTTAACTTTTATTTTATCCTGGTTGCAAAGCATATACCAGGCCCCACCAACCCTGCCCCTTCGCCGAAAAATTTGAATGGTCGACAATTTACAAGTTTTTGATACTGGCTTAACCAATTTAGGCCGAATATCAGCGAAAGATGGAGTGTGATAGTTTTCTGTGGTCTCACGAGCACCAGTTACCCTGGATGTATAACCCATTTGTACAGGAAGTGTAACCCATTTGAAGGTCTTTTCCACTGCTCATGGATGTGAATCAAGGCTAGTGACTTGAATTTTGTCAAAATCGTAGTGCATATCTCTGTAAAAACCGTGTTATGCACTGCATCGAATGAGATTATTCGGGTAAGGGACCGACCATTTAATTTTCTGGAAATGGTGGGTTGGGGAATAAGAGTTTCTTTCCAACCAGGAGAAATTTTGTCTTTTATCTTAAAATAATGTTTTTCTCTTCAACAAATATGATGGATAGATTTACAGAGGCTGAATTGTAAATAAAGCAAAGTGCCATGGGTCACAAACTTCACTTCTGGGACAGTATCAATGCCTGATTACTCAATGTGCACTGTCACCACCAAAGAAGAGAAGAAAAATTTCTCTAAATATAGATAGGGACTGCATTCACGTGTATTGACCCGGAAGTGTTAATTGTGATCTGAGTCCTGTCAAGCTGACTTTTTTGTGGCCAACTTTAGTCAAAGTAGCCAACCCAAACATTATTTAAAATGTATTCACCAAATCTCGTTTGATACCTGTCAGAAATTGTATAGTGGTGTTGTTCAGCAAGGTGCAATGTTTTGACCAGATATTTGAAAGACCCCAAAACTAAAACATTAAACTTTACACAGTGACACTCAGAAATATGAGGCAATGAAAATGTATTAAAGTGACTATTCATCCCCAAAATATATGAGGTTTCCAGAAGTATGTCTCTCAGATTATGTTCAGTCATTTACTGTTTAAAAAACTAATGAGAAAAACTATCTATCATACAATTTAAGACAATGTGGGGAGGGGAGGGTTGATCATTTGCGCAACAATTAGTACATAACAGTATACAGGAAGGTCAATTGCGGCTAAGTACTTAATACATTTTTTACAATCATAATTAAGGTAATTCAATATGGAAGTAACATTTTTGGATATTTTTGAAGTACATACAGCCTATTATGTGCCTAACAGATTAGTTTTAATTCAATTTGATAGTATATGAACTAAATGTGAAATTCCAACAATTCTAAACAAGGATGTACATTTTTAATGTAGGACATGTAACCATGTACTTGTTATGGTCAGTTGTACATAGTTAATTCAGAGGATCTATTTGAGAATTTCTGGTGTATATTTAAGAGTGTCAAGTAACACTTATTGAATGGTTCATTAGAATGTGATATCAGCAAATGTGACAATGCTGCACTCTGTCATGCAATGTCTCAACCAAAATTAACAATGCAAATACATGTATATTATGTTAGATTTACTACATTTTATTGTTTTTCTACATCAAAGTTAATAAGACCAGGGGAACGTACATTTTATCCTTTTACATATATGTCACATTGCTCATTTTGTGATAGATTAAAATGGCTAGTAGACGGACTGAGTGGGATAGATTAAAATGGCTAGTAGACAGACTGAGTGGGATAGATTAAAATGGCTAGTAGACAGACTGAGTGGGCTGTACTTTAGAGTGTTCATCTCCATCTTCTAAATAAGTACCATGTAACTATGTTTATAAACAAAATTATTGTAAGCTATATAAGTAAATATGTGTTACTGGTAAATCATACCATCATAAGCACAGATTTGAACTCAGGTACATGGAATTTGGTCTACATTTTGTTCAGGAAATAAATTTGTATCCATACTTTTCATAAGAAGTAAAATATTCCTGCAAATCCTCCATCCCACAGAAAATGGAGGGCACAACAGACCTGTTCTCCATCCATGAGTCCGCCGGGGGATTCTTGTAATTAGGAAATTTGTCCAAAGTTAAATGATAGATATTTAATATGCATACAAGAATTGATACACCTCGAGTTTAACTGCAAGATGACATTGCAATGACTTTGATAAAACGGTATCAGATTTTTTATACGCACATTTTAAAGATCATTTCACACTTGATGTATTGATTATTTACTTAAACTTTTGCTCAACTGATGTTACAACCATCCAATAAAAGGTGAAACTTCAGTTTCTGGTTATTTTGTACAGCTTATCCTTGCTTCAACCAGAATGGTCGGAAGATATTCTACCATGTACTCTATTCCACATTTTAGGTTTGTTTCAAAATAACATTAAAATATTTTGGACTTGCCAGTTTTTTGTGTAATGCTAGAAACTAAACAAAAATAGATTAATTTTTCTCGTTGGAATTTATTAAATATCTTTACATATTTGTAATTATCATCATGTAATATAGGTACTGCCAGCAGTTATAATTCATTTCAATGTATAGTTTTTGTTGCGCTCATTTTAAGGCATATGGCCAAAATACATGGTGTAATGACCTAAGTATAACTATGAACCTGAATGGGATCAATTCAAAAGTGATTGTAAATATTTTGGAATATAAAATTGGTTATTTTAGTGGCTATTATATATTTTTGCCTATTAGCAATTACCCCAATGTAATCTAGGCATTCCTATAAACTTTAAGTCATTTAGTCCAAATACACTACATAATGACCAAAATGGCTACATTAACCTTAATTTACTTGTACTGGAAAGAAATCAGTATCAAAGCTTAAAAAGAAAATAAACTATTTATTGGCTTCTGAATAACATAACAAAGCTTACAGGTGTGATTCGGTCCGTTCAGAAAAAGTTACTTGCACTAAACATTTTGGTCATTTAATTAAAATGCAACTATTTTGAGAAAATGCTGCATAACATATAGTTAATTTTTTATATACTTATTATAAGGAACTCAGTTAGTGCAGTAATACATTGAACAATGGCCTCTGATTGGTTGAATGCTAATGATGGTCCTCGAATAAAATTACAGATTGGCTAAGCCGAAATGTACGTACTTTTATTATATTCTTGAAATCGAGTTTGCCTGAACATTTACCTCTTAGTAAGCTTATCACTATTTCAGATATGGTTTATAAAAGGGGACATCAGAAGCTCTCTAGATACAATTCTCCAAGAAGCTGATATAAGGCGTCACAAACTCTCAAGGAGACAAGAACAGCATATGTCGTTGTAGATCTTGAACAGCAACAAACTGCGTATGTTCTTTTGGAAACTAGAGCCATGAAGATTTCCGTGCGCATTCGGGACGATTGGGTCGCCATACTCTGCAAGGGCAATTAAAATGTCTGCTGGTTGGGGGAGGAAGCTTTGCGCCGTTACTCCAAAGCAAAGCATCTCAACAAATGTTGGGAGGCAAAGGTTTCTGAAGTGAGGAAAGCCAAAGGAGGGGCGATACTGGACCCTGATGATTTGATTAAGGATATGTTAGATGACAATGACTTCGTCACTGTTGGTAAGACTCTGTTAAAATCCAATTGGCCGGGCAATTTAATTTATCATGACAAAGAAACCATGTATGTATGTTATGTATCCTGACTAATATATAATGAAATCTTCTCACAAATTGTAAAAAAAAATTGGAATATACTGAAATTCTACTTAAAAACACCGTCTCTGTGCTTGTAATTCAACTTTCTTATATTAAATTCTGATTTGGTTTGTATCTTCCCTGCAAAAGTCTTTTCTAAACATAATATTTGCTATTCGACCAATCGATGATTCAGATAATAATAATAATAATAATAATAAGAAGAAGAAGAAGAAGAAGAAGAAGAAATCGAAAAGGACGAAATGCTTCATATGAGTCCCCATTCCCACCCCCGAAAAGATTTATGTTTAAATTTTCCATACTTTTCATTGAATTTTTTTCTTCAAATTTTAAAATCAAGTCAAATACCGTGCTTAATTGTTTAATTTTTCCTTGTTCTGCATTTAGTTAATAAGTGAACTCGAAAACGTTCTCACCTTACTGCCATTGAAAGGGAAGTGGCTTTAAGTTACTGAACACTTTTTCTTGCATAAATAAAACTGTTGAATATTTGATTCTCACTGATTTTAAGAGCTCTTGCAGTTAATATTTATCCACATAGTCATATACTATTAATCCACATAGTCATATACTATTAATCCACATAGTCATATACTATTAATCCACATAGTCATATACTATGAATCCACATAGTCATATACTATTAATCCCCATAGTCATATACTATTAATCCACATAGTCATATACTATTAATCCACATAGTCATATACTATTAATCTACATAGTCATGTACTATTAATCCACATAGTCATATACTATTAATCTACATAGTCATGTACTATTAATCCACATAGTCATATACTATTAATCTACATAGTCATGTACTATTAATCCACATAGTCATATACTATTAATCCACATAGTCATATACTATTAATCCACATAGTCATATACTATTAATCCACATAGTCATATACTATTAATCCACATAGTCATATACTATTAATCCACATAGTCATATACTATTAATCTACATAGTCATATACTATTAATCTACATAGTCATGTACTATTAATCCACATAGTCATATACTATTAATCCACATAGTCATATACTATTAATCCACATAGTCATATACTATTAATCTACATAGTCATGTACTATTAATCCACATAGTCATGTACTATTAATCCACATAGTCGTATACTATGAATCCACATAGTCATGTACTATTAATCCACATAGTCATATACTATGAATCCACATAGTCATGTACTATTAATCCACATAGTCATATACTATTCATGATGATGACAAAGCCTAAATATTATAATACCAGTAGATTTTATACAATTCGATAAAAAGTAAAAATAGTAACATTTTTTATATCGTGTATTTGACATTTTGGCCAGCTCCAGCTAGTTTGATACATGTGATGTTTATTTATTTTCTTCTTCTTCTTCTTCTTCTTCTTCTTCTTCTTATTATTATTATTATTATTATTATTATTATATCTAAAGCATGTGTAAAGTACGCATGAATAAAAGTTTTGTTTTACACATGCTCATTCTGGGCCATGTCACGCGAGAAGCATTTAAATCAAGTTAAAGATGGAAAAGAAACAAATTTTGTCACAGGTGCACTGCACATTACTATTCATAGGCCGAAAAAGTATATTTGTAATTTTTTTTAATATAAAGCATGTATCAACCTTGGAAAAATTCAGTTTTAAAAGAATCTGTAAATTGATTAATTATACAAGAATAGCAATCATACAAAGATTAACCAATTCTATTTTTTGTCGGAAGCGTGAAATCGTTGATTTTTTTAAAAAATTATCAAGGGGTTGAATTCTCCTAGAATTTAGTTCTCATAAAATCCATGGCATCAATATACATAATGAGAATAAATTTTGTCTCATCGACCTCAGGCAGTTTTTTGTTGAACCTTAATTGTAGAATCAATATATTGGTTGTTATTTCGCGGTGCGAAAACTTGGCCGCTCCACGTTTAAGTAGTGATGTGTTTTAATTTCGCAAATGATAATAATACAAGTCATTGTTTGCGGATGTTCTGTTTCTGCAGAAAACTGATTGATTGTGAATATAATACAAACAAATACGAAATAAATTTAAAAAAAAAAAAACTATACAGTATACTAATTTTACAGTTTTGTTGACCTGATTCTATATTTCAGTTTTGGACAATGACATGTTAAGTCCATTTACTGGGCCCGCAGAGTCAGGCTATCTGGAGAAAACAATGTATCCTTTATCATGTAACAATGTATGTGCAGTTTTGAATTGAGAGATCAAAGCTTGCTGAAAGTCAAACCTGATCAAAAGAAGACAATGAAACGTTTCCTTTTTAACTGAAACTAGATGTATTTAGCTTCCTGGATCAGAAGCAAGAATAAGGGATACTTTGCTGAATATTTTTGCATGTTTGTATGTCTGTAAGCAAAAATGTAAAGTGATCGATAGTGGATTGGAACTTTATACTGTAAGTTGCAGGAACTTTGTTCCCAAAGTCTTTTTGTCATGTGTCGTATATGCTTGTTGATATATGGCTATTAAATGTTTTCACTAAAGTAGCGATTAGTTTTTATTATACGCCAGCCAAAAGACGGAGTGTAGTATGTTGCTCATCCACCCGCCTGTCTGTTACCAATTGAGTTTCCGCACAATACCTCAAGTTGTCCGCCACCGTACATAGTGGATGGCTTGTACTTGGGGCAAGGAAGAAACCTATCAATTTTAGGCTCATAATCTTCAAGGTCAAGGTCACAGTGACCGAAAGAAGAAAAATGGTATTTGCACAATAGCTCACGTTCTCCACATCTACAACTACCTAACTTTGTGGACAACTTGGAATACGGAAGAACCCTCTCAATTTTGGGCTTAGGCGGTCAAAGATCAAGGTCACTGATACTGAAAGAATAAAAATGGTTTCTGTACAATAACTCATGTTGCACGTCATCTACAGTTACTAGTCTCTGTGGGTGGTTTGCACTTGGGGTAAGGAAGAAGCCCATTGGTTTTAGAGTGAAAAGGTCAAAGGTCAAGATCACTGTGTCTGAAAGAATAAAAATGGTTTCCTCGCAATGCCATAGTTCTGGATAACATACCTTAGTCTAACCTTATGGACGGTAAGGAAGAATTCTATTAAATTTATGGTCATAAGTTAAAACATCAAGGTCACAGTGACTTAAAGAAGAAAAATTGTTTCCGCACAATAACGTGTTCTACATCACAGATCTGAACCAAACTTTGTAGATGGCTTGCACATAGGGCAATGAAGAAGCCAGTCGATTTGGAATCAAACTATCAAAGGTCATGGTCACTGTAATCTAAAGAACAAAAATGGCTTCTGCACAAACATTTCAGTTATCTACACAGAAGAGTGATGACTATTAAGCACAGGGTGTGCATATAATGTGTAATTTAGGGTAGTCGTGTCTCAAATATGTTTTACCTTTTTGCATAAATGATGCATTCTGTGATGCAAAGATAGGTTAAATTATATGAAGTCTACGCAGATGGAATAACTTCACGCATATATTCAAACAAAGTCTGCATTTCTTTCAATTTATTTATCTTGACATAAAGATTTAAGAAGAAAGTGGAAATTGCACGATATTATCCTAGTAGTACCATCTTACCTAATTCTATTAACAGAAATGAATACCAACATATACAAGCACACTCCAATTTTATATATTGTAACTACATCTGAAGAAGTTTAAGCACACTCCCATTTTATATATTGTAACTACATCTGAAGAAGTGCAAACACAGTCCCATTTTATATATTGTAACTACATCTGAAGAAGTTCAAACACCTTCCCATTTTATATATTGTAACTAACATAAAAAGGATATTTGATGCATACATATTTGATTAAATGAAAGTGACAAAATTGAATGAACTGTTTGGCATTTAATTGTTTCGAGCACAAGGTTGAAAATAGGAACTTTATTGGAAATCAGCTTACACGACCTTCAAATCTGCGATTTAAGGTGTCTAACCTGTTTTCTTTCACAATATCTTCTTTATGACAGGAAACTTATAATTAAGTTTCCTTAACATGTCAGACCGAAGGTCAGCTTGTGGATAACAACCGAGTTAAAGCTATTGCATGGTACTATTTCAATATAGTATATAAATTTTAAGGTTAAAAAAACCCCATGTAGATAGTTTTTTCATGCAAGAGGGAGAGTGTATTTCAGGCATTACTTGCTGCCTAATTCAAACATAATGCTAAAATTTGTATTAAAGAAATAAATACACAGATAAATAGTAAAAATCATTTCTTAAGGATTCAGTATTATCAATAATTATAAAACCCTGACTTAAATATGGACTATGTGCTTTATATGATCATAGCCTTATCAATTGGATGAAATAATTCGCTGTTATTTTCCTACATTTTCCACTATGCTGAAATAATTCCTCATCTATATCTTCGAGGTTCCACAATGATGTTTAGTTCCCATTCCCTCTTGATGCTTTGTTTTCCATTTTTGTAGATCATTTATCTTGACGGCAACTCTTTGAACACCAGTGACTTGGTCAAACTTGGCAACAGAATGTACAAGATTGCGGTAAGAACATCACATTCATTGACATGCTTTTTAACAAAGTAAGTTTTTCAAACTACATTGTGGCAAATCGTCAAATGTGAGATGTCTTCTGACATGTCAAACATCAAAATTAGCAGCTTTGAAATATAGTTAAAAAAACTTCAGGTAAAATTCACAATAAAAGTGTCAGAAATGCTAACACCATTGTGACATAATGACACAGAGAATTGCATTTTTCGACAATGTCTTCAAAAAATCCACAGATGTTTTTGAATGGGAATAAGTTATACACTGATGCAAAAATTATTTTAGCATAGACACGTAAAACTCAATTCTCAACATTAAAAACAAAAGCATTAATAGCCTAAAATTTTCAAATACAAGACTGCTATCCTTTGGATTACCAGTTTTCGGCAGTCGAGGCTTTACTGTTATTATTGTCCAATTTATGATCGAAAACATTGTAAGTTGACTTGTCAACAACGGTCAATCAGATACCGTTGATCGGTAACCAATGTTAGCCACAGTTGGCGCAGATTCCACAGTTTGTATGCAGTTAGCTCTGTACTTCTTTTTTGTCTGAGCCCTTGTTGACACAGGGGCATTTCTGCCTTTATAATATGTCAACATTCATCTTGCAGTTACGTTCTTTTCTCCAGTTTTCACACAAATTTCTATAGTGACTTAGCTGTGTTGTTAACTTATATATGCAACGTTTTACAACAAAGTTCGTTAATTTTAAAGAATTTGATACATGTATATTAATGAGCAAGCGGAGCATACTCGATAAGTAGTTGACCCTACTGCCACTGCACCCACCTGTGCATCACAGCTGACAACTTACCAATCATATGCCAGCAGTGATTGATCTAATTAACTGCAAAAGCCTTTGACATTTCAACAACTGACCATGTTTTAGTTGAATATATATAAAACATCAATTCTAACAAATTATAAAGTGAATTTCATGAATTGTACAGGTCAAACTCCGTGCCATCAACACTATAATACTTGAAAATTTCTGTACCGTATTTTAACAAATTAAACTTAAATATGGTTAATGAAGTAGAAGGAGTTTGAGGTCTTCTGTGTTAAATACGATTACATTTAAAATAGAAAGAATTTAAATGCAGCTTACAGTTACATGGATTAAAAATGACAGGCGTTTCAGATTTTACTAAATGTAAAGCAAATCAGGAGAGTCCATGGATGAAACGTACAAACATGATACATTTAAGCTAATACAAAAATAGATATATCAATCTCTATCAGCCATTTCACTTTTAAGTTTCAGCTGACCTCCGAAGCAGAGCAGAATGTTCTGAAAGCTCGTGATTTGGTGGATGATATAGTCGAAAACAATCAAAGTATAGGCCTTTGAACATAATCTTAGGCAACACATTACACTTTTTTATGGAGAATGAGTATATACATTATTTTACCTTTTCTTTGCAACCTTGTTCTTCAAATTAAAATCATCGTCCCACATTAACTAGTGCACATTTGCGCCTGACCAATCAGTAGCAGTTATCAGCAAGAATTTCAAATCAAAAATAGTGCGAACTTAAGTCAACACCAGAGTGCACTGAAGCCATATTTCAAGCCACTATTTATTAAGTTAAAGGCAGTGCTCCTGCTTTATATTCAAATCAGATACAGTCAACCATCGACCAAGTACATTACAGCCATTTTGTCCTAGTAAAAAAATCTTATTTTAAAGATCATGTCTTTAATTAAGAAGGTTATCGACTTTGATTTATCGTTGTCAAACTTGTATGTATAAATAAGAAGAATGAGTGAAAAATATAAATCTATGCTACATATTATTATTATCGTATTAATTTTAAAATCATGTTTTTCGATACATTTAAAACTAATTTTTCTATAAATAACATGTTTTTACACACTATTCTCTGATATATTCCCAGTACAAGTTAACTCACAAGAAATGACAATGTTCTTGTAAAGAACAATATATAAAGGAGATATACATATTTGTAGCCGGAGTATATCTGTCGGAGTCGGAAGCTGAATATCCCGTTAAAAATATCAGATTCAGCATCGAACACTTTTGTTGCCACCAATTTACTATCAGAACCTGAATATTCCCTTGCAATCGATGTTGTTGTAACGGCAGTTGACTGCATTTCCTTGATTATACCGGCATGTCATGCGTTTCTAGATTAGTCCTGTCCCCTTCATGCATGCATTGACAGCGTTAATGAAAATGGATACAAATTTGCATGAGTTAAAGAAAATAAAAAATACCTTTGTGATATTTGCCAAAATCGTTAATCATGGCATTTGTTAATGTTTGTTCAGATGTATATGGCATCAATATCGGATTTGGAAAGTTTGCCCACACTGTCATCAGCAAGGATAAATTGGTGTAAGTTGAGTCATATTCTTCTGAATAAAGCATGGAGACTGTGAGATTGTAAAGGAAATATATATATTGTATCCAGTCATCTGAATTTTGTTGAGTATTTTATTTTAAAGATCTGATATGTACTTTATATTGTATGATTTGGTATCAGCAGCAGAGACTTTTTGTTATCTATCTATTGTAGAGAAACAGCCCGTACCTAGTTTTGCTAACTTACTATGTCGATGAAATATGTGTGAAAAAAATGTATTTTATTACTTACAAAAGGGATTGGGGACCGACATATGTATCATGGGTTTGCTATCTAAGGTAGTTAACAAAAAGTAAGTTTGGGAAAACACTCTTTTTAAAAAAAAATATCTTTAATTATAAAAGACTTTACAATGTGGTTCACTTTCACAAAAACTAGAATATTTTCGAGCAATTTTTAATATCACAGTTAAATATGCATATGTTTCAGAAAGGGATGGAAAACAATTGATTAGGATTCAAAATTCATATTTCAGAGAGCTGCAGGAAAACCTGGTTCGATCTCATGCTGCAGGTACAATTGTAATATTTACCATGGGAATATTGTTGACACTAGTTTAGTAGATAAAAAGAAGACAGTCAGTCATATATTTAAATTAACAATGAAATCAACAAATAAGTAAATAAATGCTCGAAATGAAACTTTGCTGAGGTTTGGAACGCTTCTTCTTCAAGAACCCTAACCCCTTCCACAAAATTAGAAGGGATACAATTGCTACATAAGGAGGCCATATTTATATACACCCACCATAAGGCGGGGTTCGTTAAGTTATGATGTCCAACCATTCAGCAGTCAGTTACCCAATTTTGTTGTTTTTGCATAATGACTCAAGCTGATCGCCATTTACAGTGATCAAACTTTGTGGAGATCTTACACTTAGGGTAAGGAAGAGCCCTATCGATTTCAAAGTCAAAAGGTCAAATGTCAAGGTTATGGTGACTGAAAGAAGAAAAACGGTATCTGCACAATACATCGAGTTCTCCACCATCCACATTTACCAAACTGTGTGGGTGGCAAGCACTAGGGGTAAGGAAGAATCCTGTTGATTTTAGAGTCCAAAGGGCAATGGTCAAGGTCGCTGCCAGTGAAATAAAATGCTTTATACACAATAGGATTAGTTTTATCTTATATAGCTTGACCAAACTTTGGGGATGCCTTGCACTTGGGGTTAAGAAAGAGTCTCATTGATTTGGGGGTCAAAAGTTCAAGATAACTGTGACTGAAAAAAGAAAAATGGTTTCTACACAATAACATTAGTTCTACATGACACACCTTGTCCAAACTTTATGGATAGCTTACACTTATGGTAAGGAAGACGCCTCTTTTGGAGTAAAAGGTCAAGATCACTGTGACAGAAAGAATAAAATGGTTTCAGCACAAAACATCAGTTATGTTTAAAAAGGACTATTAAACACCGGGTAAGCATATACTATCCCGTTTACGGTATTCTTGTTGTTTTCAAATCCTTGACGTGTAAACCTTTTGCCTATTTGAAAAAAGTTGAGAGCAATAATTTTCTAAATTAATTTATATATTTAGACTGAGTTAACTTCTGATGTGGTAAAGAAAATTTGTTCATGTGGCTTGAAAGAATAAATTTCTATCTTCTTTACTAACAACAAGTTATATTTGTAGGTGTGGGTCCGCCTTTATCTCCAGAAAGGACCCGTATGTTGATGGCCTCGAGAATCAACATCTTGGCGAAGGGATACAGTGGTATATCGCTCACCGCTCTCAAGAAGTACATTGATGCATTTAATGGTAATAAAATAAATAGTGTGGATTTTTCTACTGATGTCATAAGAAAGTAACGCTGAAATAAAGATTGTCTTTTAGCTCTATATGCTTGCTGAATATACACTTAAAGTCTTAAATTTATTTTCGTGGGGGTATACCTTAATATATATATCATCATGTATCGTGCATACATAAAACTAAGTCAATAAACTACATTTTCTGGCTATGTAAAACACCTTTATTTCTAACTTTATATCTTGGACCATCAAACTATGCAAGTAAGATTTTATTCCCATGTCTTCAAATAAATGCCACATTTCCTACAAAACAATCTTTACTGGATAGTTTTCCAGTCCACATGGAAATGATTTTATTTTATATTTGACCTATTATTTATAATGTATCTTCAACATTAAAAAGAAGAAGAAGGGAGCAGCAGTATATATTCGATGTCAACTACTGATATTCTTATTTGTATTTTATGTCATTTTTATCTTTTTTTCCCTGTGTGCTGTGTAGCCTCCTGCCTGCCTTGGATCCCAGAGAAAGGCACTGTATGGGCCAGCGGAGATCTGGCCCCACTTGCTCATCTTGCACTTGGAATGATGGGAGAAGGGAAGATGTGGAGCCCGAAGAGTGGATGGGCCGCCACAAAATATGTATGCTTTCTTTGTAAATTTTGCATATTTTTGCAAATGATAGCTAAGCTCAATTTATGTTAGCTTCTTGAATGTTTTGAGGGAATTCATGTGTTTTGATTTTCTGTCTTCGCTTCATACTTTTACAATGGTAGACTTACAAGATTGCAGCCATGATGTGGAGATAACGTCTTCATCGCTATCGATATCGATAAAAAATCTTGACGGAAGCAGGTTTCGTCTTGATTATGTATTCTACCAAATAATGTACAGAGATAAATCATGTAATTGTTCAGCGCTTAATTTACTTACTTCTGCATGCATATAATGGTATAAAAATAAATGTATTTTGTATGTTTTATTATGCCTGTCATTAAAAACATACATATTAATTAATCAAGGTAACACCCTCTGGCCTTCGCCCTTGCAGAGAATTATAATTGACAGCAAACTCAATAATACCGACAGCTATCAATATTAACAATAAAGAAGTGCCCTACCTCATACGCGCGTCACCTGTCGGAAAGACTTTTACAAACCTGAATATGGCATCTGCAAAGAATAGTATTGTGTAAAGTACAAGATACGTTATTGCTACCTTCAGATAATGTATCTACAGTCGCTGATATTAATAATTTATATGTTTTGTTGTCACCAATTTTGAACTCTTTAAGGTACCTTTAGCCCAATTTCAATGTAAAGTCACTCGGCATAGGGAGATTATCCTTAATGTCACTTTAAGCCATAGCAGTTTGAGATAAAATATTACAGGCCATACATGTATTTGAAATAATTCTGTAAATTATTTAATTCACATTTCAAGGTCCTTGAGTCCAACAACCTAGAACCGATCAAGCTTGGACCAAAGGAGGTAAGATTTGTGTAAAAATAGTTCCTATCAATAATGTCGTAGGAAATATTCAGTTGAAACTAATATAGAAGGAAGACTGACCAGCATTTCTAAACTTTAATTTTTATAGCCAGATTTTAAAAATTAAACCCAAAAAACATTGATATTGATTTATGATTCTGAGTTGAGTGCATGATAAATCATATCGACGGTCAATCCCGTTTGAAAAGAATGAAAAAAATCGATGTCAAAATTGATAGCACAGGCCGGACGTATTCTAAGTAAAGAGGTGAGACTAATTATGATTTCTTTAATTCTGAAGGGCTTGGCATTGATCAATGGAACACAGTTGATCACTTCCTTAGGGGCAGAATGTAAGTATTATCCCAATATATTACAAATTATCTATTTAATACACGCATACCCCATCCCACCTCCACACAGAAAGAAATATGGAAACTAATAAGCTTTTTGGGAGAATTTAGGATAAAGAAAGTCGTCATGACAAAGTGGGCAGTAATTGTTGAGACCTAAATATATACCACAGTCTCAAGAACATTAGAAAATGAGTTTCTTCTGACTACTTTTAAGTAATTTCAAACGGAATCATCTATTGTTACGATGTAAACATGGATTATATATTTAGAAATAGTAACGGTTGTGTGAAGGTAAATCCAGCTGTGAAATTAAGGGGATTGGGGTGTGGTGTGGTGGTGAGAGGGGGTGAATCTATATTCATCATGATACTACTGTAAATTGCTATTCCTTTTGTTCTTATTAATTGTTACTGTTGTTACCAGTATCAAAATATAGTTTCTGCTGTTGCTGCTAAAACTACTGCAGCATTTTGAAAATATGTTTCACATTGGCCAATTTATGTTGATTTCTTTTCTTCGTAATTTATCCTTTGATAATATACATTATATACAAATGATTCATGTAAAACAATGAATGTGATACCATTTATTTTACCAAACAGGTGTTGAAAGAGCAGAATCTATATGTAGGCAAGCAGATGTTATTGCCGCTCTCACTCTTGACGTCTTGAAGGGGACTACTCGTGCCTTTGATAGCAGTAAGTTTTCTTTGCATGCTTGCTCTTTCAATATATATATATATATATATATATATATATATATATATATATATATATATATATATATGTATATATATATATGTATATATGTATATATATGTATCTATATATAGAGAGAGAGAGAGAGTCTGCATATCTCCAAATAGGATGTGGTCTCCAAATAGGATGTGGTCGACGGACTGAAATTTGGTGAATATGTGTCCTATAAAGAATCAATCCAAAGTTAATTACTGGTAAATACGAATAAATAAAATATCACAATAATATATTTACAAATATGTCAGTATATTTCGTTTTAGGTGCAGCCTTAAGATCGATTTGAGAATGGTACTAAGACTATTAGTGTTTTTTAAGTTGTTCTGAATAACGGAAGCGGTATTTATTGAGAAGTTCCAACAATATCATACTCTTAAATTATTCAATAGTTGACATTTTTACCCTTAGATATCCATAGAGTGCGACCTCACAAAGGGCAGATACAGGTGGCTACAAGATTACGATAGCTTCTTCACTATGACACGCATCCTTCTGAAATTGCAGGTCAGTAAATTCATATCTTGAATTTAAACAGAAAGAGGTTGGAAGTATCATTTCTTCTTCCAGATATTTCAACCCCTTTGGCCATATTTAATGTCGATATTGAATTGACCACACGTGTCCACTGATATCATGAACGTCTTTTCACAGATGAGACAGAACTTACCATAGTTTATATGATGATCGTGCATTATCATGACGATGCTCAAGGTATTGCTCTTGTTCATTAACTCCAAATATACCTAGCAGGCACAAATATAGTAGACGAATAATATTAATAATTAACGACACACTAATAATCAAATTCTTTATTTGCAAACTATTAAACTGGCTTCTGAACATAAAAAAGTGTTTATAGTGTGTGCAAATCGAAAAAGAGCAATTACAATTGCGACTGCGAACGACTAGAGTTTTAAATGGAAAAGAATATAACAAAAATGCTAAATGACAAATGAATGCAGTATTTAATTATGTAGAAAGCTAATGGAAAATAGATAAAATGATATGTCACTTCAAGAAACACTAATTAAAATTTACAATCCATTGAGTATCAAATATGGTTGAATGTCTTTCATATTTATCCAGCGGAATACATTGGATATACTTTAACATCCCAGAACAGTTTAAGAGAGTCTGTATTTCTGAAGCTGAACGTTTAAGCTGCTAAGTTAGAAATGAAGTTTAAATGTATCGAACTTTCACACTGTAGATAAAATGATTTGAAGGCTTCTCGGGTAGTGCAAATTGGAGCCTATCATTTCAGGTCATAACTATAATTATTAGTTTGGTTAAAACTTAATACAAATCATATCTATGTACTTTTTACTACTTTGAATTTCTACAAGTAAGACTTTTGGACTCATAATGAGAGGGTTATGGGTGCAGTAACTTCCCAGGCCAGCCCAGGTCGCCTGCCTAGGTGTGTCCTTGGGAAAGGTACTTAGCTCCCATATCCTCGGGATAATATAACCAATATTGTGTTAAAAGTGCCATTAAAACTAACCAACACAACAAGTATGATGTACTATCCCTATGCTTCATATCATTCAGTGATGTTAGCTGTTTCATTGTAACCTTGGAAGGTATCATTTAAAAGGTACGAGAAAGTCAATTATTTTGAAGTAGCACGTACAATTCATCTGCTAGTTTATTTATTGGTCTAATTCTAACGATAAATAACCCATTTTGGCAAGTACATAAAATAACTAATGCGGAGTTAAATACTATCGTTGGGTCCACAAGGTGCGCCAAACCATTATAAGATGCAGAGCACTATCCTTTTAGATGACACCACACGAGTTTTACTTCGTATATTCGCAACATTATTTTTCCAATATAACTTCTCAAGTTATTTTTTTTCTTTATTTTGATGCTGTATTTTCAAATAGTAAAGAGAAGAAAAGAACAGATAGTCACCATCTTTGTTCCTCCAACTTAGAATCAAACAGACAATTCCGAGCTAAAGTTCCACTTACATTCTTCTGAAATAGATATAACTAGTGCACTACTTTTTATTAGATTATTACGTGCATTGGAGCGTTTTAAGGATTTTATTGTCAGATTCCACCCCGAATATGACGGTTTTCTATGAGAGAGATGGTAGCACGGAAATTTACGGTAGCTAAACGCCAGGCCTGAATGGAGTCAACTGCTCTCGTTTTTCCAGAATAATATATACACAGTTATAATTCAATAATTTTCTTTTATGTACATCCTAGTGCTTCTCGCCCTTGCTAGTTCTTTTATGTACATCCTAGTGCTTCTCGCCCTTGCTAGTTCTTTTATGTACATCCTAGTGCTTCTCGCCCTTGCTAGTTCTTTTATGTACATCCTAGTGCGTCTCGCCCTTGCTAGTTCTTTCTATCAGATAATATATACACAGTTATAATTCAATAATTTTCTTTTATGTACATCCTAGTGCTTCTCGCCCTTGCTAGTTCTTTTATGTACATCCTAGTGCGTCTCGCCCTTGCTAGTTCTTTTATGTACATCCTAGTGCTTCTCGCCCTTGCTAGTTCTTTTATGTACATCCTAGTGCGTCTCGCCCTTGCTAGTTCTTTTATGTACATCCTAGTGCTTCTCGCCCTTGCTAGTTCTTTTATGTACATCCTAGTGCTTCTCGCCCTTGCTAGTTCTTTTATGTACATCCTAGTGCTTCTCGCCCTTGCTAGTTCTTTTATGTACATCCTAGTGCGTCTCGCCCTTGCTAGTTCTTTCTATCGGATAATATATACACAGTTATAATTCAATAATTTTCTTTTATGTACATCCTAGTGCTTCTCGCCCTTGCTAGTTCTTTCTATCAGATAATAATGAGACCTGGGAATGAAATATTATCCCAGATATTTAAAAAAAAAAAAAAAAAAAAAAAAAAAAAAAAGTATTTTGCTTGAGATTAAGTAACCTGAAGTACCACATTCAAGGTAAAGGGTCAATTAAATAGAGGTAAAATTTCTTCCTAAAAGATCGCTAACCAAACAATAGTATCGATAATCGTTTTTATTACACACATGCATATCAGTCTCATCGTGGAAGAAAGACATCACGAGTCTTATATAAAATAGTGTAATTTTGGAGCAATGTTTTAAGTAGTGTTATCTTATTTGCTACGCATTGACTAAACATTCTGTTTTCTTACTTAATCATTTAGAGAGCCATAGATTGTGTGACAGAGTCCAAGATGCATACACCTTGAGATCCTCCCCACAGGTAGTTTTCCATACGTCCGCAAAAAACGGAATGTATAATGTTATTGCGCTGTTTGTCTTTACGTAAGTACGTACATACATCCGTCAGTATGTCCGTCCGTTTACCTTTTTGGTTTCTGCAATATCTACCTTTACCAAAAGTTGTGGATGGCTTGCTTTTAGACTTAGGAAGAAGCCGTCTGATTTTGCGGTCCAAAGGTCAAACATCAAGGTCAATGTAGCATTGTTTCCGCACGATAACATTAGTTTTAGGCCACAGGCCTCAATCAAACCTTGTGAATAGTTTGAACTTTGGGTAAGAGGAAAACCTGTCAGTTTTAGACCTTTTAAGGTCAAAGATCACTGTAACTGAAATAAGGAACATGATTTCTGCATAATAAATTTAGTTCTGCATCATAGACATGGAGAAAACCTTGGGGATGCCTTACCCTTGAAGTAAAGACGAAGCCTTGTGATTTCGGGGTTTAAAGATTAAAGGCCAAGGTAAGGATAGCTGAAAAATGAAACACGGTTTTTTGCACAAAAACGGCAGTGGTCGACCATGTACGTTCGTCACAGTTTGTGGATATCTTACTATTTGAGAAATAACTCGATTGAGTTTGGGGTCAAAAGGCCAAAGGCAAAGGTCACTGTGAATGAAAGAAGAAAACTGGGTATCGCATAATAAGTTTAGTTCAAGACAACATACCTTGACCAAAGTATGTGGATGATGTAATTAGGTGAGAAAGAGGCCTATCGATTCTAGGGTTAAAATATCACAGGTCAGGGCCATTGTGACTCAAGGAAAAATGAGTTTTGCATCATATATTTTGTTCAATATTAAGTTCCTTGGCCAAACTTTGGGGATCACAAACACTTAGGGCAAGAAAGAAGCCTCTAGATTTGGAACTTTAAAGATCAAACGTCAAGGTCATGATAAGTATAATAAGAAAATATCAGTTTCTGCACAGAAACTTTAGTTAAAAACTGCAAAGGTCAAGGTCATCGATACCCGTTCCCCAAAAATCTCCAGATTCAACATTGTCTACTAGTACCTACTTAGAGGACTATTAAACACGATTCGGGCACATACTATACCATTCACGATACTCTTGTTAACATTACATATCATTAAAGAAGCTTCTAGAATAATATCATGAAATACTTCTATCAGCTGTGTACAAATAAGTTATTTCAGAACAATTTGAAATCTATAGTAACATGTCTTAGAAAATATTTTGTATATTATAATGTTTCAAAAGCTAATCATCAAATAAACTGTTTACGTTCCTAAATGTGACCTGATTCAATAAACACGCGGGCGTATAATGTATCACTCATGATACTCTTGTTAGCATTTTTGATTTGTAAAAAGGCTCAAAGCTTTAACCAGCTTTAGATATCAATAAAGTAAGCCTATAGCATGATATCATCATATGCTTATATGAGCTGTGAATTAATAAAACCTTTAAAAGCAATTTTCAATTTATATTCACATGTCTTATAAAATATTTAGTACGTTATAACTTTTTTAACCTGATTATCAAATAAACTGCATAACATTCATGATTAGTTTTCTTATTCTTTCATGATTATAAACATATTTAGAATTAGTTCTAGTTGTGATCTAATTTTACAAACATATGTATGTGCGTTTAACTTGTATCATTTTTTTACAAAAAGTGTCACAATTATATAATTCCAGCTGTATATGTAGGGTTACAGAGGTATTTTTTTATATAAAAAAGCTGAAATTGGTGTACTTTAGGTTCTACCAAAAGTAGTATACTTTTTCTTGAATCAAAAGCAGATCTCAAAATTAACTAGATTCTAATAAAACAGGGGGTGGGGGTATAAAGGAAGTAAAGAAGGATAGTATTAAGGTTAGTGATAAGTATAATCATAACGATAGTTACATCACCAATTATTTGTGCAAACATTTTTATATGATAACAGGTACACGGTATAGTGAAAGATACAGTGGACTTCGTCAGAGGTGTCTTAACTACAGAAATCAACAGTGCTACAGACAATCCAGTATCCTTTCCAATATATCAGTCTTGGACAGTTGAAAATGTTAAAATCTACGATTTTATTGATATCGTTTGTACCGTAAGTTCTAACAGCATGTGAAACGCGTTCTCTTCACCTCAGGTGGTTAGCTTTGGATCTTTAAGATGGAGGAAACCGAGAACCCTATGGAGACTACTGATTTTGAATAGGCAAACAATGCCCTTGTATGTGTCAAAACCGGTATTGAAAACACGACCGCAGAGATAAAGACCGAACGCATTGCGTCCGTACTATACAGACCCCCAGTTGATTGAAGATAAATTATAAAAGCAACAAACAACAATATTCGCAGATTCTTAAACTAGATTTATAGGCATTATGAACAGAAACTTTGAGCCACTTCTTGTTTGATAGATAATACATGGTGTACATCATTGCAGATTGAATGTATCAGTAACGTTTTATACATATTGGAATATAGTAAATTCTTCCTTAGTTGTATTTAGATGGTATTTGTGGATTCTGGTGAAATAATATCTGGAGGAAACTTCCATGGAGAATATCCAGCAAAGGTACCTGACCGTTCCTCTCCTGCAACCTGCCGAGCGACTACCAGCAAAGTTTGAGTTTCTAGGATGTATCGTGGTTGTACAATATTTTTCCAGAATTGCTGAATAATATAGTTTAAGCACATTTTATTCAAGACTAAAGATACGTAAACTTTTTCACTTAAATATCAAATGCCTTAGAAACCCGACCCTGATGAAAAATGTAATATACAGTATAAATTTATTTTACCACATAACGTTAACATTTATTGGTTATAAATTCGTCTCAAAATAACAGTTAGCCACATTGTCATAATAACAGCAAGCCGCATTGTTACATAACATAAAGTGACGTTGCAATATCATTGAGGTAAGCAGTCATTTGTAGTTATGTAACGAACAGAGCATACAAATGATATTCATGAAGCACACCATTTATAAAACTCATAAAACTCGATGAATGGTAATATATGCCACAATCCGCCAACTATTCTAATTTCATTATTAAATTTATTATTTTGATGACCACTCTTGTATTATTCTCTATTTTCGAAGGTCCTGGATTACCTTGCAATAGCTGTCCATGAACTGTCAAACATCAGCGAGCGGAGAATAGAACGTCTAGTTAATCCAGGTTAAAATTTATTATTTTCTGAAGTTGGAATATTTGTATTGGATTTCGAATTCTTGAAACTTAAAAACATTTAACGCCTCACCGAGTCTCATGTATATATTGTCTGACAAAACATATTATTGTAAGTTTCCACTAGATTGCCCATTTGTAATACAATGTTTTGAAGAAAGAAAATACTGATGAAATTCACAACAGCAACATTTGACTGAAAAACTGATGTCTTCATATTAAAGAAAAACACTGATTGCTTTCACTGAGAACAATATGCATCATATGAAATTACTTTTTCAAGGTGTTAAGTATCTTCGCAACTTTAATGAGCATGACAGACACCTGTTAAAAAAGTGATTGTTGACATACAGAACATCTAATAAAATCTTCTCCCCTCAGAGTTATGCACTGCCTGGGTCTGGGTCTGATAAATTTTATTATTTTATTTTCTAGAAAGAAGTATGTTGTATGAAAAGTCTGTTATCCGATATAAACTTCTCACATAATATGGAACCCATCTTAGTTCTTGGTAGATATACATATGTCGGCAGATAATAGTAGGTAACGTCGTTGGATATGTAAATTAGAACGCAAAGTTAGAATTAAGGATATATTTGTTCTGATATATCAATAATGGGCTCCTTTCTTGTAAGTTGTATTTTATAAGCATGTAATACGGCACTATGCGAATAAACCAGAAGTTAGTTGTGTTTAATACGCATGTAATACGGCACTGTTAGAATAAACCAATACACTAATGTATATCGCCAATTTCCTGTTGATTCAGTCTAAGAAGTTAAATTATGACACTATACAGATAACCAAATATACGCATATAAGTTATAATTCTATTTCTTCAGCCTACAGTCAGCTGCCTGCATTCCTGACGCCAGATGGCGGTCTGAACTCTGGATTTATGATTGCACATTGCACATCATCTGCATTAGGTTAGTGTATACATACATACATATATATATATATATATATATATATATATAGATATATATATATATATATATATATATATATATATATAGATATATATATATATATATAAACAGTTAAAGTTTGTGAAGACTCATAAACTTGTAGCTGGCTGGCAATAACTGAGAGAGTCGACTAATTGTCTTACTTGAGTCCTGGTATAGGGGGCGCTCTACAGATAATACATGCTTCTGAGTGAGTGACAGGTGTAAGATGAAGTATTTTGCATTTGCAACATGCACAATGGAGAGAATGTTGGCATACCTCTATGTTACTTTCATGTACTGTAGCTGAAATTTCTTTACATATTGTACTTGTGGAAACTGGACATGATCTAAGCACACAGTGGACAAAATGGCCGCTCCAAAGTACTCGAAAAATCAGCCTGAATTAGTCAAAAGTGCACTATTTTCAGCAGTTATTAAAATAAGGAAACGAATTTTGCCAGAGCAGACAATACCAGCCTCTGAAAGTACTATGAATGAATTAAAAAATATCCAAAAAGTAAAAAAAGTTATCGGCTCTTTTTTTTATATTTACCTTTGAAGTCCAGGAAGTGAAAATGACCAAGCGGAGCTAGCAGTTTTTTGAGAGGTGCACATCTTAAGTAAGACCAAGCTGTATACTCTATAACCCAAATTTCACCCATCAATCATACACCAAAATAAAGGGAATTCAAAGTTCTTTTAACAATACCTAAGATATACAAGGTCTTTTTTAAATAGCCAGGACAGCCAGTGAGGAAACCCTGGCTAATTCTTTTTCTTTAAATTTCTAACCCTATGCAAAGTACGAAACTGGAGAGCGCCACCATATTTGTAATTAAATTTTCCACTGTTGTGCTCAGTCAATCCCATGTCCCATTAGTAGACAGTACATTTTCTGGAATTAATTCTGTTTGAAAGAAAATCTTTCAAACATAAGAAAAAATCAAATCATCCTCTAAAAAAAAGCGCTTTTTCCATTTCACTGAAGCAGTGAAACGTAACATTCGGAAAACAAATTGGCATGCAAGCCAAATTTTATGGTTAACTGCTATATCAGCTCACCATTCTTTTCACAATCATGGTGTGGGTACACCAAGGCAGTCCATTAAACAATTATGGAATTTATTGACCCTTTAAAAGTCATCATTTACTCAGATATTTTCTTTCAAACACCTTCTCTATATATAAAGTATCAGAAAACAAGGTTCTGTGTCATCCTGCCTCCGTGGACTCCCTAAGCACTAGTGCTGGAACCGAGGATCACGTGTCCATGGGAGGTTTTGCAGCCAGGAAGTGTGCGATAATTGTGGAACACGTGGAACAAGGTACAGAGTAAACGAGTCCTTTTAACCTTTGTTTTTACCAAAAAGTATCCCTAAACATTTGAATAATACTTTGAAAATATGTTTTTGGGATATGAGAAAAACTGAGAAAGAAGTCTGCCACATTCTTTTAGGCTTTGTCACGTCTGCAATCCAAGCGAATGGTTTTGATAACTTATGTTGTCAGTGGCGTTTGACTACGTTTTCTAACCAACTGAAACATGTGATATCTTATCTGGTTTGTAATAAATAAACATTATGCACAAATAATTGGTGATGTAACCATCGTTATGATTATACTTAAAAATGCTGTAAATTTACTGCATATTCTCTTCACATTGAGGGTGCTTATTCTTTCCACTACAGTAAGGTGATACGGTAAGTTTTATTTTTTTCTTTCCGCGATGTTGGCGATAGAGTTGCTAGCAGCTTGTCAAGCAATTGAATTTTTGAGACCTCTGAAGACCGCTGCACCCTTAGAGGCTGTCTACAAAGTAGTCCGTAAAGTTGTTGCGTACGTACTTTTATAGGAAGCTTAGACTTAACAGTTAAAACCTATTAACGAATTATTTATAGTCATTACCTACTGTAATACCGTGAATTCACTGTTAGTCGTGGTACCAATTTTCGTGGATTTCGTGGTTCTGTCAAATCACGAATTTTACAACCTATCGAAAAGTGTTCCGTGTTGAAGGAAAAAAAAACATTCTTCAGACGCATTCACGAAAATGTATGTACCCATAAAGACGTAAATGCTAATTCGAAAAGCATCATCTGTAAATTAAATTGGAAGACAAAATAAAGCCATTTTTGTTTGTATCTACTATAATGGGCAAATGCAGTCAGCGATTTATATATTGGTTGTTCCCAATCATAAAATACTCTTAGATGACTAAAAGACACGAAAATGTTATAAAAAAGTTTTTCCAAAAAATAATAAAGAATGTAAAATCAAACTGACATCACACAGGATCGAGCGTAAGCAGAGAGAGAGAGAGAGAGAGAGAGAGAGAGAGAGAGAGAGAGAGAGAGAGAGAGAGAGAGAGAGAGAGAGAGAGAGAGATTCCTCACCAACAATTTGTTAAAAGGATTAAGTGCCCTGTGACTAAATTTGTTAACGTCGTGTCAACGGCATTTGACTCGCGACAGCTAGCAAGGCATCGCCTACATTTTTGGTTGAAATGAGAAAATAATTAATAAAAACTGAAGTTCAACATAAGTTTATTGCCAATTTTATACAGGAAATACTTTTTCTTGCCCAAAATAATTATTAATTAGATCTACAAGTTACGGCATACGCAACAATTAATTATTTCTTTATCAAAGAATGTACAGTCTGATTTTCTTTTACAGTCCATGGAATAAAGATAGATTCATGGCTCCAGATATAGAGGCTGCCACAAAGTTGCTTCAGCAAGAAAAGGTATGATAGATACATTCACATTCTCGGCCCTTTTGGATAAGATAGCGATCTTGTATCCCATATAAAGCAGTAATTCGGTTTAAGTACATTGGTATTCATAGCGCATTACTTTGATTGTAGTCAAATTGATGGAGATACAAAGTGAGACTTTATTTGGGCTGTGAAATATTCTACACATTTGTAATTCGTTCTAACATGGGCGTGCCAAAATCAGAATACATTGTATCAAAGTTGTTTAGATCTTGTGGAAATTGTATGCAGAATATGGAGTTTCGTGGATAATTTCTTGAGATTTAAGTTTTCTTACTATTAAATTGGATTCCCAAAGACTGCAAATACAATTGTTATTCCAGTTTAGTCGACTGTGGTTTCATATCAAACAAAGAAAGTCAAATATTTTGCAACAACACCTAATTTTATGTTTTTTAGATGTGATGTTTAAGCAAAGTTGTTTTTATAACTAATGTAGTCTTGTCTCTGGAATATATTAAAAATATTAACAAAAAATTCAATAATTTAGCTTTTCTTGTACAAAACGGTGCATTATGTCTTTTAATCACTCCTCTGAATGGTACAACATGCAAATGTAAAAGCGAGATAGAACAAAGCCATTGATATATTATCTTGATAAGCAAATTCGTTTTCAATCATAACTTTGCCTCCTATGTCTAAAAAAGACATAAGTATGTAAAACTACTTACAAGTTATTATACATTTTACGAACTACATGAGGAATATAACATATACAAACATCATATTTTCTTTTTCAGGTCTGGAAAACTGTGAAACCCTACATAGATAACAGCCATTCCAAGCAAGCCATAGAAACACGAGTGATGTCCCCTACATCCACTCAGAAATTAGCAATTGACGCTGTCAATGGAACTCCGATGAAGAGGAAACGAACGCATAAGAGAAGGGATTAAATTTTGTGATTGGAATGAAAGATATAAAATCCTTCTTTATCAAAAGTAAACTATTTCCTGCAAGCTGATGATAATTTTATGCATATGCATTATCCCATGTGTGAATATTATAGCATCATAATTTCATGACATCAACATAGACTAGTAATTTCATTAATGAACAGAACAGTTTCATATCTGTCAAAGTAAACATAATAGTTTCATATCTGTAAAAGTAAATATAATAGTTTCATATCTGTCAAAATGAACAGAACAGTTTCATATCTGTCAAAGTAAATATAATAGTTTCATATCTGTCAAAGTGAACAGAACAGTTTCATATCTGTCAAAGTAAATATAATAGTTTCATATCTGTCAAAGTAAATATAACAGTTTCATATCTGTCAAAGTAAATATAATAGTTTCATATCTGTCAAAGTGAACAGAACAATTTCATATCTGTCAAAGTGAACAGAACAATTTCATATCTGTCAAAGCGAACAGAACAGTTTCATATCTGTCAAAGTGAACAGAACAGTTTCATATCTGTCAAAGTGAACAGAACAGTTTCATATCTGTCAAAGTGAACAGAACAGTTTCATATCTGTCAAAGTAAATATAATAGTTTCATATCTGTCAAAGTGAACAGAACAGTTTCATATCTGTCAGAGTGAACAGAACAGTTTCATATCTGTCAAAGTTAACAGAACAGTTTCATATATGTCAAAGTGAACAGAACAGTTTCATATCTGTCAAAGTAAACAGAACAGTTTCATATCTGTTATGTTAAGAGAATAGTATAGCCATGTTTAAAGATGAACTGACACTTCGCCCACCATTACAAACAATGTTACTTTATACATATTGAAGAACTCCAAAGGTTAGCGGTCATTCCGAGATAAACGGTTTCGACAATTTTAGGTATCTTATATTAAAGCTTACGCCTACTTTAAATTGAGACCAACTTCTTGCATTTTTTTTGTGTATTTTGTGTGTGTGTGTGTGTGCTTAAATAACGTTACGACAAATCTGAATTAACACCTTACTGAGCACAACGTATTTTACCCGATTGACTTCTCACCTCATATAACAGGAAGCCACTCGTATCTACATTCGGAGAAATGTCGATTGGTCTAATGTGCAACGTGTGAAAAACATCTCTCAAAACTTTATTTGGAATTCAGAATGTATGTGAGATAGCATCATTTAGTACACGTGTAGACTAATAATAGTGAATATTTGTTTAATCTAAATTGGGTAGTGGACCAGAATTTGATTCTTTAGTTAGGTAGTGCCAGAATTGCATGTGTTAGTGTAAGACCGAATTCATTACCACACACACAGACATTGTAAATAAATCTGTCATTTCATAACTAGTAATTATCTTATCACTAATCCAAAACCAACCCGATCTACCATTTTGACAGCTATGCTATTAGGCACACAAAAGGTTTATATCGATGTAACAAGAAGGGAGGATATTTGTGATAGCACCTATGTCAACTTGAACAATTGGATTTCGGTCGTACAAAAAATATCTGATCTAGGCTTCATTTGTTATCATTCAGTATATTTTAATGTTTACTTATCTTTTTATACAACTTATTTAGACAAACACTGGAACATTGTTATACGTCTTCATTTATGCTGTATTATATGTTGTGACAATAATATTAATTTGAGACGCCATGCAAGTCCCAATCAGTGGGAGTCGAACAGAAGGGGGCGTGTTCAGTTCTCACTATTGGATCACACCGGATGGGCTACCACTGTGTTTCCTTGCCTCGGCACGATATAATCTTCAAGTGACAAGTGTAGTTATGCCATAAAACATCAAAATCCCAAACCAAATCAATCCTAATCAAATGTTGACTTACTGATTTTCTTTAGACCATAGTGATATAATTATAGAGAAGCATGCATTTATCTGACACGATTTGTATTAACCATCATAAATATCACATTTCAGTGTATTGACTCGGTATAAAGCTTTTTACAAAGGCATTAGCTGTGACCCCATGATTTGAAATGTGTTATTTTTAGATGTATCAAAATTGTATTGTACGCACAGTATATAGTCGCTTATAAGTCTATTCCAACTGCAAACTGGACATTTCATAATGCGTTGGCAGATCAGGGTCTATGCAGATTCTTAATAGTAATCAGCAGAACAAACAACATAGACCCTGATTTGCTGGCGAATTATGCAACGGCAGATCAGTGTCTATGTTGTTTGCAGTTGAACTCCACTTAAAACCGAGTATATATTTGCTACTGCTCTGATTGCAATTATGCTACAAAGTCGTTAGATTGACAGTATATAGTTCCTAGCTGGGAGTGTTTTTCTGTATCTAAGTGTTTTATTGGCTGTAGTTATTTTACCCGTGTATTAATATAAATGCTGATTAAACTGGACATTGCTTGTTACTACATAATTCTTTTAAACTGTATTCCCTTCCAATTTAAATCCTTTCTTATGCCAGTGTTAAATAGTGAGACATTTAGATATTGTTTATGCGAACAATAATTTAAGTACACTGACGGTCTACATGTATTTCGAAATAATCAAACTTCGAGGTGAAAAATGAGAAAGTTTTTGCAAGGATAATTAAAAGATCATTCAACTGATTATATGGAACAGGTTGTTTTTTTAAATGTAGATTTTGCAATTCATGTCTTTTTTGGCAGTACAAAAAAGAGAAATAAATCAAACTTGCAAAAATAAAAATAGACACAGTTGATGCTTTTTGTCAAGAGAAACCGTATATTGAATGAACCATGGACACAATGCCATGATCCCTGTGAACTTCTTGTATTTAATTCAGCCAAGTTACCTTGAAAATGCAATCATGATCATATATTCGGAACTTGCTTAGACAAGAGATGTTAATTTAGTGTGAACATTCTTCACTCTTCATTCCCTCGTGTTTTCCTTTCCTTGCTCCATGATATAATAATTCTTATATATTCCCAAGATGTTTGTATTTTTGTTAGATGTCATATGCTAATTTCACTTTTTTCTCCCTAATTTCTTTGGTTAACATTTATTCACAAACCCTACATTCACCTTGGACACGTTTAAGAGCTAAAGCAAAATAGTTTGTATCGTTCAGTGTGAGAGGAAAGCTGTCTCTTCCTAAATAATCTAAGATCTACGATTTGGAAACTTTCAAAAAGAGATGTGGGAAATGGCTCCTTAATGGAGCGTTGGTGCCAATTATTTACCGTCTGAAATTTGTTAGTATGGTTTTTGAAAGTTGCATAAAAGAGAAAGTTTCCTCTCTTTGTAAATATACAGCATACTAGTATTTATGCTCATTTATAATCTGCTACGTTTGGCTCTTGGTATAGAACAGCGCTGTCATAATTTTAACAGTCATACAAAGTACCTTTGTTCAGAATCTGCTAGTTTAATAACAATAACTATATCAACCATACTGTACGTCTTTCTTATTACGATATGGTCTTTACAAATATTGGAAACTATTTTTATAAACATGTTTATAGATAAGAATCGAAATAAAGAACAAAGCAATGCTAAAACTACCCTGGTACCTTACATTTGTGATAGAAACAAACGGTGGGAAGATCTGGTTTGAAGCCAGAATTTTATAGGAATTCTATTTTGTGGTTATTTCACCTGTTCAGATTTTATTCCTAAAATCTATATTACAATAGACTAAATTACTACCGATCAGAAATGGAAATCTTCTTAATAAAAAATATGCGAAAAGTTGTAAAATTGTGAAACAACATATGACGCCTTTCCTGCGCCTGATTAGTCCAGCTTTCAATGTGAATCGTGTAGATTTCAGTGTTCGTACATGTGCGTATATGTGTGTGTATAGTTTGAGAGAGAGAGAGAGATCTTCAAACTACATTAATACACCTTATATGTTTTCAAGTTAGCACAATGCATACAACTTATTGGCAAGGTTGGTGATAATCTAAATTTAGTACATGAATCTGACCAATTAGATTGTTTTTGTTTTTGTGTTTTGTATTCTTCGTGTAACACTGTATGGGGTGGATAGTGTTTGCTATCTATTGGGCATTTAGTGCTATCTTTTCATTCGAGCTCGTCTTTTGTATATACCTTCCTATGAGCAAATAATTTTGAACACGCTCCAAATTATTTGGTATCAAAATATTTTGCCCCATAGACGGTATCGGTTTGTACATAAACAATAAGGACAAACCAGTGTGTTTATATATAGTCAACTGTAATTCATTAAAATGTGGAATTTCAGATATCAAGATATCAGTTTATCCTATAATCATATTAGACAGCTATAACACATGTCCCTGGATATATATATATATATATATATATATATATATATATATATATATATATATATATATATATATATATATATAAGCTATACAGGCAACAACAGCTACGGTGCACGACTTTTTAAAAGTTCCCAGGTTCAAGTTTGCTAACTATGGTAAAGTTTGCAACAAGGGGAGTGTGGAAGGACATTAGCTCTAGCAAAACCCAAGTTCAACATTGTATACATGTCTTTTAATAGTTTCACAGCTTGCAGACAATACGATTTCGTTAATTTTTTGGTTTTGGTTTTGAATATATATATATATATATATATATATATATATATATATATATATATATATATATATATATATATATATATATATATATATATATATATTATGAACTTTAAGTGGGTTTGCAATCTCAATTTTGGATATTAATAATTTTTATTTTTGGTGTTTATGATCTTTTTTAATTTTGGAAAATCTATATATTTTCTATTTTTGGATTTTATGATTTTTCTTTTTAATTTTGGAAAAACTATAAATTTTATTTTGGACTTTAAAATCTTTGTAATTTTGGATTTTGAATTTAATTTTTTTTAAATTTTGGATCTCTACAGCTACCAAATAACCCTTATGCAGGATTTGTATCTCAAGGTGATATACATCCGGTATTAGCGTAATAAAAGAAAATTTTCTTTTTATTATATAAAAAAATTGCTCCTGAATCGAACCTTGGAAGATTAAACTCACTCATCAGCACACCACCCCCACACCCACCCCCCACACCACCACCACACCCCCTTCTCCTCACTTAACCTGACTTTCAACCGTATTCATAGGATGATCATAACAAAATATCAGCTATTTAAGAGAGTGATAGGTTTGGGATGACCTACTATATTGGAATAAATTACATTTTTGACATTTTATAAATTATTGTACCCTATCTGACCACAAAGCATGTCCGATTCAGCAAATGCATCACACCTAGTTTTTAAAATTGTTGGCAATTTTTAAAATTCTTCCTACTACAAGGGAAATAACTTCGTGCATACGTGAACGGCGTGAAGTTACATTTCTTCAACAAGAAAAAATAATTTCCATGACTGAAATGTAATGCAGTTTCCATTTATTTGTTATGGCTCAAAAAGTGTTCGCTTTTCTTGCTGCAAGTATAGCTTCTATAGGCACACAAAGTCAAGCGTCGCGTGGCATGATGGGAAATCTTGTATTCTCACATATGAAAATATAAGGATTTATTTTATGCTAGGCAGTGACTTACTTGATTTTCCGAGTGAAATAATTGTGATATTTCACTGCAGTGAAAAAATATGATATTTTTTCACTGGCCATCAATAGACATTGATAACATTATAACTAAGAAATTTCAAATATGTATAAGACGCTTGTGTGGTGTAAAGGCTAATATGGTTGATTCACATGCAGGCGTACCGGATTAAAATCCAGTAGTGGTCGATTTTTTTTTTTTTTTTTTTTTTTTTTTTTCCATTTTCTTTTTATCTGCTGTTTTACCTTGAATTGGGAAGGAGCATTATCTAACTACTAATATGTTATGTGCAAATATACACAAAACAGCAGAACATAAACGGTAAACTGCTGACATTCTCGCGCGGGATGCAGTAAGAAATAAGCTACTTCAGTGTGTTATACAAATTGCTAGACAATACGCTTGACCATAAAATAAAAAGAATATTTGCTTGCTCCGAGTGAATAACAGATATATTTCATCTCGTGCTTCGGCACTTTTGAAAATACTAAGTTTTTCACGCACTCGATTAAATATATCCGTTATTCACTTGGAGCAAGCAAATATTCTCTCTGTATTTTTCACATGTGCATCACAGGAATGAAAAAATATGAAAAATATTTTGCCAATAATGTTCTATATGTCACACTTAAGTTTGCAAAAAAACATATATTCCAAGTTTGATCAAAATCGGATCAGCAATCTGGCCTCGAGAATAGTAAGAAGATTAGCCAATCAGCTGTAACATTACCTCATTAATATGTGTGGCTCTCGCTCATTTCGAACTCAATCGAGACTTTGATGATATATGCCCATATTCCATGTTTGACTGAAATTGGATCAGAAATATTGAAATTGGATCAGAAATATGGACGACTGAGTGGTAATAAACAATTGTTGACGGACGCAAGACACACGAAGGACCCGGGACCATATCATAAGCTCATACAGCTTTACGACGAAGTGAGCTAAGAACCGAAGTGTCCTCGAGCCAGGAAATAGTCCATGACAGTTGATTAAATCGACGATTTTAGAGAAGAATTCATGTTAAGGTTAATATAACTTAATAACGGCAGCCATATTTGATGGCAGGACGGCATCATTTGTACAAACCTAACAGGTTTTTATGCCAGGATGTTTTGTGTCACGTTTGGTTTAAATTGGTCAGGTGTTTTGTTTTTTTTTTGGAGAAGTCGAAATAGCAAATGTTGATGGGTGGCAGACGGCGGATGAAGGGCAATTACCAAAAATATCATCTGAAAATGTCTTACTTTTTCCCCCAATCAATAAGTTCGGATTTGAAATGTCCGCCGATGTGGAGCTTGAGACTTCGACAACACAGACCAAATCATTGGCGGCGGTCAAACACCTGAAGGAAAGATGATCATAGAAGTTGATTTATTGGTACATCTTACAATATCTTCCCTCTTGCAATTACTCTATCAAAGTTTTCATCATGAGAATACTTATGAAAAATAAATACATATGAAACTACCGTTTCCCAAATCTCTCTTGCTTTTCATAAATTATTTTTGCAATGATTTCTAGCTTTAATCATCATTATCATCATCATCATTACGATGATACGGATTACGTAGAAGAAGTTTCTAATGACTTAAGAGAAATACATAATGATTTTGACAAGGAAAATGCTGATTTCGAAAATGAAATTGAAAAACCAAAAAAGTTTTAGAAAGAGGTTAATCTGAAGAAGGAAATGCTAAAAGATTATTTTCTCCAGTAGAATAAAGAGAATGAAGAGGTTACGTATTTGCTGTTGATGTAGTAAAATAACAAATAATGTCTATGAAATCAGACGTTAAATTGTATCGCAGTTATATAGAGGATATACAAAACATATCAGCAAAGCAAAAAATGAAAAGAGCAAAGCTAAATCAAGTGGAACAGCCTGAAAGGCCTAAAAGGTTGAATTAAAATCACTGACAGCTAACAGGTTGTCTGTTTGGAAGTATTTTTTTTTAGCTTGTCGTGGATGAGAATGGCATATGAGCAGATGCTGAGTCTGTCTGGCTGTAATCTGCATACAGGAAATATAACCAATATGTCAACACATATACAAGGGCACCACCCTACCATTGACGGACCTTCTAAAGATGAAAAGACCATCAAACTGGTATGTGTATAGATAATGTATCGTATCGTAGGCTGTATATCGTGATTCGTATCGATACGCAGCACAGGTGTATCCTTTCACCCCTATCAGTCACACAGGGTGCTGCCGAGTTCCACTCCTGCTTCAGTCCTGTAAAAAGCGACCCTATGCCCCGAGCGCCTGTATGCAGGTCTGCAGCTACAGCTCCCAGTGAATCCATACCTGCTGCTTTGCCGCTCGCCCATCGCCACAGGGCTTGAAGGTATCTGGTGGATGGGGGGGGGGGGGGGGGAGATAATGTCAAGACTTGCGCGTGAGTTGGATTTAAGTGAGGGAAAGTTGCGCAGAGTCACCCTTACTCTCTCGTCCAGGCCTGTCTGAATCCAATGGCACGACAATGTCGATACGTCGGTAGACGAGTCCGGACGCAGTTGATGGCCATCAGTTCCTCCTGCACCTGAGCTGATGCCCTGCGCTGTCCACACAGCTCTGGCCATCGGCCTTTACAGCAGGTGGATGAGCATATCTGTTTGACCGAATGATCTACCAGAAGGGACTTTCCAGAGGGAGCCGGGTGTAGCTGTCCACTCTGGGTCAACAGTCACACGTAGTACCGTCGACTGTCACTTACGGTAGCAAGCGTTGCCTGACCTTACCTTAGGTAGAGCGATACCAGAGATATCGAGTTTATGGTGTGGTCTTGGTGTGTTTTTAATCCCTTTGGTACACCTTTTATCACAGATGTCAAAAGTACGTAAAAAAAAGGATACCGGAATATGCAATGGTATTTTATTTAAAATAATGCTTACATTTCGGGCATGAGTGTGATTGGAAGATATGTCATGAAATTTTGAAATCGGGTGGTATAACCTGTACAACTAACTCCACCCACTGGCTATGCTCGGCATCTCTCAATATCACATACACACCCGCTTTGTTGTTAATGTAGGATCGCATTTCAGTCTATTACAACGATAGTTCTATGCAAATAATTATTACAGTAGCTGGATTTTATTCAACCATGATGGATGCCTAGATCTAATACTGGTGAGTGACTATTAAATCTAGATAAATGTTGTTACCATTCGACATTACTACTAGTACTTCTGCTATTACTACTACTACTACTAACTACTGATATTTTGGTTGGTGTTTTCTCGTCTTGAAGTCGGCCTCTCACTATGGTCGTAGATCTTAAAGACTTTGCGCAGAATTTTTGCCGTCTCTCGAAGTTCTTGTTTTTTTTAATAGGTCTGGATTTAGTATCGTTTCCTCGGGTTGTACTCCCACTACAATCATCATAAGTATAAAACAAAACAAAATGCTATGACAGACCATCTATTTATATACCGTTACTATCTTTGGCTGGAACATTTTGTAAGTCATAAAGTTAGTGAAAAAAATGATTAGCGAAAAAATACAATCTCGACGTACACCAAAAGGACAGTTAAAAGTATCAGTCAATCCATTGTGAGTCCTAACACAGGATTTTATATCTTAATATATAGCTTTAAACATGTTTAATTTAAACCGTAAGGCTGCCTTATTTACTATGTCGAATGCATTTTCAAAATCTACAAATGTACAATAAATTCTACCGTTACATTTCCTAAGATATTTCTAAATAATCGTGTGCAGAACAAATATGGTATCTAATATAAACCTCTTCTAAAATCTGCTTGTTCGTCACTAATTAATTTGGTTTCCATAGACCATTCCATTACCCTCTTATTTAAAAATGATGTAAAACTTTACTTAATACAGACAGTAAACGAATGCCTCAATAATTATTTGGAATGTCTTTATAATCTTTTTGCGTGATGAAATGATAATAGCAGTGTGCCAGTCTTGTGGAAAAAGAAACCTTCAAACGTAGCATTAAACAGAAGAGAGTACACTTGAAAAAATAAAATATAAATAAATGTTTTAAAAATTACGAACAGAATTTAATACACACACACACACACATTTTAAAACAAATGAACTCCCTCGGGGTATTTTCTGTGTTTCTGGCATATAAAGCGACGCATTCGACTGTCTTGCCATATCAATCAAAATCGTCTAAAGAGTTTTCAGTTTGGTCCCGAAGCAATCTTTCTTTTCTATGAAGCATCATGAATTGTAACAGCTGTATGAGATTGGTGGTTTCTATGAAGCAGCATGAATTGTAACAGCCGTGTGAGATTCATGGCTTCTATGAAGCAGCATGAATTGTAACAGCTGTATGCGATTCGAGCTCTATGAGATTCGTGGTTTCTGTGAAGCAGCATGAAATGTAACAGCCGCGTGAGATTCATGGTTTCTATGAATCTGCATGAATTGTAACAGCTGTATGAGATTCGTGGTTTCTGTGAAACAGCATGTAATGTAACAGCTGTATGAAATTCGTGGTTTCTGTGAAGCAGCATGTAATGTAACAGCTGTATGAGATTCGTGGTTTCTGTGAAGCAGCATGTAATGTAACAGCTGTATGAAATTCGTGGTTTCTTTGAAGCTGCATGAATTGTAACAGCTGTATGAGATTCGTGGTTTCTGTGAAGCAGCATGAATTGTAACAGCTGTATGAGATTCGTGGTTTCTATGAAGCAGCATGAAATGTAACAGCTGTATGAGATTCGTGGTTTCTATGAAGCAGCATGAATTGTAACAGCTGTATGAAATTCGTGGTTTCTGTGAAGCAGCATGTAATGTAACAGCTGTATGAGATTCGTGGTTTCTATAAAGCTGCATGAATTGTGACAGCTGCATGGTTTTTGTGCATGCAGACTGCCAATGTAGTTTAAATATCTTAGTAAAGAAATTAGATGCAGCAATAACATCTGTAATGATATACGTGTTTATGAATATCGGGTTCCCAGCACGGATGTATCCTATGGCTCATACAAATATAGCTATCAAATATTTGAAGTCGCACTGATGACTAAAGAAAAACATCGCTAAAGCCGTCCTCCTTTCGTAGTTAATGTCTCGTCATGCAATCATGTTGTAAAAGGATCTGTGATTAAATACTTTGTGACGACACGCATGGTTTGGTTCCCGGCGCCAATGTTGTTTACTTGGTTTAGAAACAATAGGATCGGATTACATTTATATTCTTTTCCAAGTATTGGCATTCCTGCAATTAATAACTGATACCAATCAAGAGATAAATGCTTGGGATATTTTTTTAAATATGAGAACATTAACTTAGCAGATAATACATAAACGTCGTTTGGTTCGCAGCACATATGTTATGATAGATGCTTTAAATGCCCGTTTACCACTTGTTTTCGGCAGAAATTTTACAAAAGATACGTGAACTTATATTGATATTTAATTTTTTTTATGCTCTGAGCCGCTCCCCTCCCCTACCCACATCCCAACCGCTTCGCTTCTGATCACTGCAGTTCATGGAGGAATTCCCAGGCTAGCCATGAATGGGATGTCATCTCTGTTGTGCGAATGACAGGAGCGGATCCAAATGTGTGTGTGTGTGTGTGTGTGTGTGTGTCGAGGGGGGGGGGCGAAGCCTGAGCGCGCGCCCCTTAAAAAATAAGCAAGTGAAATAGCCGGAACGTTTCCAAGAGTAAGTTTTCTTTAGAGATAGATTCTTAAAATTATGCCCTGGCATCGCTTAAAATGCAGGAGTTTTCCGCGGGCTTCGCCCCCTGGGTCCCCACCAAGGGTTCCATTCCACAGACCCCATGCCTACTTGTTTAGATCCCCACCCTAAACGATATTTCTGGATCAGCCCCTGAATTATGTTTCTAGCTAACCAAACGAGAGACAGAGATATTATTAGTTATCGTTCTACGATGCTGGCTTGCTAATTTAGACTGGTACCAGCCTTCGCCATCATATATTCTTTGAAGAAAGTACTGAAATTTCCTACTTTTTGCCATTATGTACTGCGCCAGATGTGAAGCTATCAACCACTATATTTCTTCGGAGGGGGCTTCCAAACTTTGTTCGGACTAGCCAGTTTGGGAATGACATCGCTGTTGTGCGAGTTACGTCACTGACTAGCCACTTGGAACAATCGGAACGTCCTCGGCCTTTTCCATCGCATGCCGGAAAAAACCTCGTTTGTAAATAAGGGCCATTTTCAACTGCCTTTAAGCCCGTGGTTGTGTTTACGTCATAATTACTTCATAACATCACAATGAATAGATGACGTGTCATCACTAACAGCAAAGCAACAATAGTTGCAAACAATTAAAACCGCATGATTTCTAACATTTTTTATTACACAGTTGCAGGAATACTATTAGAATTAAATGTGTAGGTATTTCATTGGTTGAAACGTCATTGAGTGTTATTTTCAAGACCTATAATGCTAAAAGACTGTTTTTTGCGCATCTAGCCTGACATTGGTCGCCAAAACTTATCAATTTGGGAAGTATCACTAGGATTACCTTAGAGTCTCTTTCCGAGAGTCGAAGATATTCGACACGCTTTGGAAAGAGACAAGGATGTTCCGAATGCACAGAGATATTACAGTCAGAACATCTGCTTTTTTTCCTCGCATGCTAGAAAAAACCTCGGATGTAAATAATGGGCATTTTGAACTGCCCTCAAGGTCATAACTGTTATTATATCATAATAATTTCATTGACGTCACAATGACAAACAGCAATGTAAGCATTAGTTTTAGGGTATTGACATGGAATGATTTCTTCAATTTTTGATTATTAAGTTGCAGGAATAACATTCAAAATTAAAAGTTCGGGTATTCATTGATTATTGCATTGTAATCGCATGTAAGTTGTACAATTGGAATTAGTCCTGTTTTAAATAATGTTACACGTGAAAATAATAGCCCTATATTTTGGTTCAACAAAATGTCCAAAATCTTGAGTGCAACTCATTTGATGATATATGCAGAGAACCACTTTTTCTGATACCATTTGTATTGTATACACCTGCCATAAGGCATTATATAATGTTGCTTGTTCATCCCTCCATCTGTCCATTCGTCCGTATGTTTACAGTTTCGTTTCAGCACAATAACTTGAGTTCTCCATCTTCTACAGTTACCAAACTCTGTGGGTTGCACTTGGGGTAAGAAAGAAGCCTATTGATTTTGGGGTCAAAAGGTCAAGATCACTGTGACCGAAAGAAGAAAATTTGTATCTGAGCAATTATGTTAGTGCTACATCACAGACCTCTAACAAGAAAATTTGGATGCCTTATGTTTGTGATAAAGAGGAAGCTTATAGATTTTGGGTCAAAAGGTCAAAGGTTAAGATCACTGATTGAAAGAAAAAAATGGATCCTGTACCAAAATTTCAACTATCGACCATATATCTCAGCAAAGTTTGTGGATGAAGTAATTATTAAAATAAGAAAGAAACCTATTGATGTTCAGGTTAAACGATAAAAGTTCAAGGTCACTGTGACTGAAACAAGGAAAATGGTTTTTGCATAGTAGCTTTACTTCTAGACATTGTACCTTGACCAAAGCTTGTAGAGTACTTGCTTGTAAGGTATGGAAGAGGCCTATTGATTTGGGGTTAAAAGATCAAAGGTCAAGGTCAGTGTGTCTCAAAGAAAACTGCGATTTGCAGAATAACTTTTGTTCTAGAATAAGTTCTTGACCAAACCTTGTGCATTGCTTGGTCTTAGTGTAATAAAGAAAACTGTAGATTCTGGGGCCTAAATGTCAGAGGTTACAGTCCTAGTAAGTCTGATAGGAAATTAATGGCTTCTGCACAGTAAGTTTAGTTCAAGACTGCATACCTTGACCAAATGTCCAGGTCATTGAGACCTGTTGGTCAGTAATCTCCTTAATTAAGCATACACTACTGCATAGAGGACTATTAAACACGTGGTGGGTGTATAATATGCCGTTCACAGTACTCTTCTTTGTACTTCCTGAGCATGAATTTGCAGGTACATATATCTTCCCTTATCAATTATGAAATGGCTTGATATATTGTACGTGATTTGTTGTCTCCAGTTAGAATACAATTATCGTATAGATTATATAAAATAGTTTTAGAGATTTTATTTAAAAATCCAAACACAAACAAATAATTAGGAAGTAATTAAAATTAGTGTGCGATACATTATTTTGGTAAGTGCATTTATATGTTCTTCATCCACATGTACACATCTAGTCATTTCTGCATCTATACGATATTGTATATTCGTGTAAATAAATCTTTGCAGTATGAAAACAAAAATCATTTCATGTAAATAATTCTTGTTTGTTCTGCATTTTACATTAATGAGTGGACTTTCATGCACATAGGACCAATGATACACCATGTTAATTCCCTCCCACAACTATGGTAAATATTTGTTTCCAATATAATTCTGTGTGCAATAGTTTCATTTTCCGTAGCTTAATAATTTTTATGATTTATGTTTTGGTGTAAATTGTCCATGTTTTGTTTTTATATATAAGCCAAGTTTGTATTTCACTATACATGCTTTCGATAAATACCGTACGTACTCACTTATAAGTAAAGTCCAACTGAAAACAACATAGATACTAATCTGCCGTCGTATATTGCACCGGAAGATCAGGGTCTATGTTTCTTATTCTAGTGATTACTCCTAAAAAGAAAAACTGCATAGACCCAGGTCTTCCGACGCATTATACAGTTTGCAGTTGGATTCGACTTATAAGCGAGTATAGACGGTTCTCGTTTTGTTCATAATACTTTTCTTTTCAGTGATAGGATTCAAACCTGTACCCTTTTGATTACGTGGTCGGCATGCTAACCACTGTGCCACTGCAGCTCCTCTTCCAATTAGTTGTCTCTTACAAAATATGGCAGGGTACATCAGGCCTGTTCTCCATCCTCGAGCCGTCAGGGTGATTCTTGTAATTACGAAATTTGCCCAAAGTTAAATGATAGATATTTAATATTCATACAAGAATTGATACACCTCAAGTTTAACTGCAAGTTGACATTGCAATGACTTTGATAAACAGGTATCAATTTCTTTATACAAAATATTTTTAAAATCATCTAACACTTCATGTACATGTTTGAATATTTAATTAAACCCTTTGCTCGCCTGATGTTACAACCATCAAATAAAAGGTACAACTTCAGTTTCTGGTGATTTTGTACAGCTTCTCTTCGCTCCAACCAGAATGATTGGAAGATATTATTGCAGGTGGTCTATTCCACGTTTTAGGATATGTTTCAAAATAACAATATAATAATTTTGACTTTGTCAATTTTTGCGTAATGTTAGAAACTTAAAATAAAAATAGATGAATTGTACTAGTGGGAGTTTATTAATATTTTTACCTATTTTTAATTACCATAATGTTCTATAGGTACTGCCAACAGTTATAATTCATTGCAATGTATAATTTTTGCTGTGCTCATTTTAACGCATACGGCCAAAATACATGGTGCAATTACCAAAGTATAATGATTGCCCTTTAGTCACTTCAAAAGTGATTGTCAATTGTTTTGACATAAAATTGGTTGTTCTAGTGACAGTTGATTCAATATTTTTACCTATTAGCAATTACCCCAATGTAATCTAGGCATTCCTATCAAGTAGAATTATTTACAATGTATAGTTTTTGCAGTGCTCATTTAAAGTCATATAGTCCAAATATATGTCGTAATGACCAAAATGGCTACATAAACCTTAATTTACTTGTATTGGAAAGAAATCAGTATCAACGCTTAAAAAAACAAATAAACTGTTTAATGGCCTTTGAATAGTATAATAAAGCTTAGAGGTGTGATTCGCCCCTTTCCAGAAGGGTCACTTGCACTAAATAATTTCTGTCATTTAATTAAAATGCAATTATTTTAAGAAAATGTCGCGTAACCTATTGTGAATTTTGTATATACTTATCATAAGCAATTCAGTCAGGGTAATAACACATTAAACAATGGCCTCTGATTGGTTGAATGCTAATGATGATATATAAGTAAAATTAAGCATTGGCTAAGCCGAAATGTACGTACTTTTCCCATGTCCTTGAAATTGTATTTGCCTGACCTTTTAATCTTAGTAAGCTTATCACTATTTCAGAAGCTCTCCAGATACAGTTCTCTAAGAAGCTGAGATAAGGCGTCACAAAGTCTCAAGGAGACCAGAACAGCGTATGTCCTTGTAGATCGTGAACAGCGACAAACTGTGTATGTTCTTTTGGAAACTTGAGCCATGAAGCTTTCCGTGCGCATAAGGGGAGACTGGGTCGCCATTCCCTGTAAGGGCAATGAAAATGTCCGCTGGTTGGGGGAGGAAGCTTTGCGCCGTTACTCCAAAGCAAAGCATTTTGACAAAAGTTTGGAGGCAAAGGTATTTGAAGTGAGGAAAGCCAAAGGAGGAGCGATACTGGACTCTGATGATTTGATTAAGGATCTATTAGATGACAATGACTTTGTCACTGTTGGTAAGATTTGATTAAAATCCAATTGGCCCGGCAATAAAATTTATCATGACAAAGATGAATTACATGGGTGCCATTTATGTGTGTTATATATCATGACAACCATATATTGCAGTCTCGTCGCAAATTTTAGAAGAAAATTGGAATATGTTAACATTCTGCTTTAAATACTGTCTCTTCGTTTGCAATTCAATTTTCTTGTCCTAAATTCTGCTTTGGTTTAAATGTTTGCTGTAAAATCTTTTTCTTAACATAATTGTTGCTCGTCGACCCATCAATTATTTAGATAATAATAATAATAATAATAAGAAGAAGAAGAAGAAGAAGACGAAGAAGAAGAAGATGATGATGATGAAGGACAAGAAGAAGAAGAAATGCTTCATATAAGCCCCCACCTCCGAAAAAATGACTTATGTTCAAATTTTCCATAGTATTCATTTTCAAATTTTCCAATAAAATCAAATACCCTACTTAATTATTGAATTTTTCCTTGCTCTGCGTTTAGTTAAAAGTGAACTCTAAAACATTTTCACTTTCCTGCCCTCACAAGGGAAGTGGCTTTAAGTAAATGACCAACCTTTTCCCTATTTGTTTGTTGTATGTTTAATTCTCGTTGATATTAAGACCTCATTATTTCATGATGCAAAAACTAGGCGGCTCCACGTTTTGATATTGAGGTGTTTTAATTTCACAAATAATAATACTGATACGTTTTTACGGATGTTTTAATTTTTCAGACGACTGGTTTGATCATAATGTAAAAAGAACAAACCTCCACGAAATGAGAAATAAAAAGACAACAACTATAGAGTATATAGATTTTACATTTTTGTTGGCCTGATTCTATATTTCAGTTTTGGACAGTGACGTTTCAAGTCCGGTTACGGGACCTGCAGAGCCAGTCTACCTGGAAGAAAAAATGTATCCTTTATAATGTAACAACGTATATGCAATTTTGAATGGAGAGGTCAAAGCTTAGGAAAATCTCAAATCTCATCAAAAGAAGACAGTACAACCTTTCCTTTTCAACTGAAACTAGATGTATTTAACTTCCTGGAGCAGAAGCAAGATTAAGGAATACTTTGATGAAGATTTTTGCATGTCTGTCTGTCTGAATGCATATATGTAAAGTGATCGATAATGGATCCAGTAAGTTGCAGGAACTGTTTCCCGAATTCTTTTTTATCATGTGTTGTACATGCATGTTGATATAAGGCAGTTAAAATATGCTTTCACTAAAGTAGCTGTTAGTTTTTTTTAATATACGCCAGCAATAAAACCGTATTATGTTATGATATTGCTAATCCAGTCGCCTATCTGTTATTAATATTGTTTCCGCACAATAACTCATCTACAGTTACCATATTTTGTGGATGGTTTGTACTTGGTGTAGGGAACAAACCTATCAATTTCGGGCTTAACAACTCAAAGGTGAAGGTCACCGTAACTAAAATAAGAAAAATGTTTTTTGCACATTAACTCAAGTTCTCTATATCTACAACTACCAAACTTTGTGGACAGTATGCACTTGGAATAAGGAAGAACCATATCAATGTCAGGCTTAAGCGGTCAAACGTCAAGGTCACTGTGACTAAAATAATACAAATGTTTTCCGTACTCAAGTTATTTACCAACGACAGTTACCAAACTTTGTGGATGGCTTGCACTTGGGGTAAGAAGGAAGCCTATTGATTTTGGACTCAAAATATCAAATGTCAAAGTCAAGGTCACTGTGACTGGAATAATAAAAATGGTTTCTGCACAATACCATTAGCTCTACATAACATACCTCAGCCAAACTTTGTGGATGGCTTGCATTTGGGGTAAGAAAGAAGCCTATTTATTTTGGGGTCAAAAGTTAAAACATTAAGGTCACTGTGACTGAAAGAAGAAAATGGTTTCCGCACAATAATATTTCGTTCTACATCACAGACTAAACTAAACTTTGTAGATGGTTTGAACATAGGATAAAGAAGAAGCCTATCATTTGTGGAGTCATAAGGTCAAATGCCAAGGTCGTTGTGACTGAAAAAATTAAAATTTCTTCTGCACAAAAATTCAGTTATCTACACAAAGGAGAGGGCTATTAAACACAGTGTGAATGTATAATGGTGCCGTTAATGGTAGTCCTGTCTCGTGTATATTTGACCTTTTGGCATAAATAATGCATTTTCTGATGTAAAGATATATTAAATTATATGAAGTAAACTCAAATTTGAATGGAAAACCTTCACGCCTGCTTTCAAACAAAAATTGTATATCCTTAAATTTATTTATCCTGAGCACGATTGTTTTCATGGAAGGATTGGCTTGTTACTGTGTCACTTTTTGACCAGACAGGAGTAAAAACTGGTATCTTCAGCTCTATGTTTCACAAGCTGTGGCATACAAATTTAAGAACAAAATGGAGATTTCCCGATATTATCCTATTAGTACCATGCCACTTATTTCTGCACTGAAAGAACACACGAGGTGCATTTTATCAGTGACCAAATTGAAAATTTTGACAAAAGAAGATTTTAAAATAAATTATTAATACAAATAAATATAAACATAAACATTCAGAAATTCAGAGGAACGGATTTTGTTTTCACGTGCTTCGCATGTCTATTTCAATATGCAGTTGATATTTATGTTTGAAATACACAGGCTATCAAAATAAATGTACTTACAAGTCTTGAGAAGTACAAACACAGTCCCATTTTATATAATATCACTATGTCTCCAGAAGTACAAACACAGTCCCATTTTATATAATATCACTATGTCTCCAGAAGTACAAACACAGTCCCATTGTATATATTGTAACTATGTCTCCAGAAGTACAAACACAGTCCCATTGTATATAATATCACTATGTCTTCAGAAGTACAAACACAGTCCCATTGTATATAATATCACTATGTCTTCAATAGTACAAACACAGTCCCATTGTATATAATATCACTATGTCTTCACAAGTACAAACACAGTCCCATTGTATATAATATCACTATGTCTTCAGAAGTACAAACACAGTCCCATTGTATATAATATCACTATGTATCCAGAAGTACAAACACAGTCCCATTTTATATAATGTTACAACATCCTCAGAAGTACAAACACAGTCCCATTTTATATAATATCACTATGTCTCCAGAAGTACAAACACAGTCCCATTTTATATAATGTTACAACATCCTCAGAAGTACAAACACAGTCCCATTGTATATAATATCACTATGTCTCCAGAAGTACAAACACAGTCCCATTTTATATAATATCACTATGTCTCCAGAAGTACAAACACAGTCCCATTTTATATAATATCACTATGTCTCCAGAAGTACAAACACAGTCTCATTGTATATATTTTAACTATGTCTTGAGAAGTACAAACACAGTCCCATTTTATATAATATCACTATGTATCCAGAAGTACAAACACAGTCCCATTTTATATAATATCACTATGTATCCAGAAGTACGAACACAGTCCCATTTTATATAATAACACTATGTATCCAGAAGTACAAACACAGTCCCATTGTATATATTGTAACTATGTCTTGAGAAGTACAAACACAGTCCCATTTTATATAATGTTACAACATCCTCAGAAGTACGAACACAGTCCCATTTGTTGTATTGCAACTAAGATAAAAATGATATTTGGTGCATAAATGTTTCATTGACAGAATGAAAGTGACAAAATTGAATGAACTGTTTGGCATTGAATTGTTTCGGGTATAAGATTGAAAATAGAAAATGAATTTGATACCAGTTTACAAGGCGTACAAAAACATTGAAGCGAGACTTAAAGTGACTAACCTGTTTTCTTTCACAATATCTTCTTTACCACAGACAATATACAATTCATTTTCCTTAACATGTCAGACCCGAGGACAGTATGTGGATACCAACTGAGGTAAAGCTACTACATGGTAATATTTCAATATAATATATAAATTTTAAGGTTCAGCAACACAATGTAGGTAGTTTTTTCATGCAATAGGGAGAGAGTATTTCTGGCATTGCTTGCAACCTAATTCCAACATAATGCCACAATTTGTATTAAAGAAATAAATACACAGATAGATAAATGGTCATATCATTTCTTAAGGTTTCAGAATTATGAGCAATTATAAAACACTGACTTTAATATGGACTCTGTGCTTAATACGATCATAGCCTTATCAATTGGATGAAATCATTCGCTGTTATTTTCCTACATTTTCCACTATGGTGAAATAATTCCTCATCTATATCTTCGAGGTTCCACAATGATGTTTAGTCCCCATTCCCTCTTGATGCTTTGTTTTCCATTTTTATAGAGCATTTATCTTGACGGTAACGCTTTGAACACCAGTGACTTGGTCAAACTTGGCAAGGGAATGTACAAGATTGCGGTAAGAACGTCACATTCATTGATATGCTTTTAACAAAACTTTCTCAAAGTACATTGTGACAAATCTTTAAATGTAAGGTGTCTTCTGGCTTGTCAAATGTCAAAATTAGCTGCTGTAGAATCTATGAAAAAAACTTTTGCTAAATTCATAACAGCAATTGTCAGAAATGCTAACGCCATTGTGACATAATGATGCACCATGTTGCTAGTTTCAGAGAGATTTGCATTTTTGGACTATGTCTTAGAAAGTGCACACTGACACAAAATTTATTTTAGCGTGGAGACGTAAAACTCAATTTCCAGCAGTAAAAAACCATTAATATCCTCAAACCTCAAATATAAGACTGTTATCCACTGGATTACCAGGTTTTGGCAGTCGAGGCTTCACTGTTCTTATCAGCCAATTTATGATTAAAAACGTTGTAAATTGACCTATCAACAAACTGTTAATCAGATACTGTTTATCGGTGATTATGTGCTGACCGCTGACCAATTAGACTGTAAGCCAAGTGAAAGTCGGCTAACATTCTAGTTTTTATGAACTGAGCTCTGTACTTCTTGTTTGTCTTAGTCCCTGCTGACATCGGGACATTTCTGCCTATATTATTCGTAAAGGTTCATCTTGAATTTACTTCTTTTTTAAAAACTTTTTACAAAGATTTCTCTAATGACTTAGCAGTGTTGTTAAAGTTTATATGTACAAAGAATTTTATATGTTAATGAGCAAGCGAAGCATAGTCGATAGGTCAGTTGACCATACTGCCACTCCACCCACCTGTCCACCACAGCCGAGAACCGACCAATCACATTTCAGCAGTGATTGACCTAATTAGATGCACAATCCTTAGACATTTAAACAAATGACCGTGTTTCAGTTGAATTATATAGTAATCTTAAACATCAATATCTAACAAATTAAAAACTTGATATTATGAAATTTATAGGTTAAACTCAAAGTCATCAGCAATATCATGCTTTAAAATTTCATTAATAAATTTTAACAAATACAAATGACAATGCCAATGAAGTATGTGTTTGAGGTCTTCTGTGGTAGAGTCAATAACATTGAAAGAAGAAAGAATTTAAATCCAGCTTACATTTACATCAATTAAAAATGACAATCGTTTCAGAGTTTACTTAATGCAAAGCAAATCTTGAGAATCCATGGATGGCATGTAACAACAGGATACATTGTATATTTTAAGTTAATAAAAAATTGCATGTAGCAATCTCTATCAGGCATTTAACTTTCATGTTTCAGCTGACCTCTGAAGCAGAGCGGAATGTCCTGAAAGCTCGAGAATTGGTGGATGATATAGTCAAAAACAATCAAAGTAGAGAACTTTGAACATTATATAGGGCAACAAATTACACTTTTGTATCGGAGGATTAGTATATACATTATTTCACCATTTCTTTGTAACTCATTGAAACATTAGCTGGTTCTTCAAATTAAAATCATCGTCCCAACTAGAGCACAATGCCAAACCAATCATTAACAGTTCTCAGCAAGAGTTTCTAACCAACAATAGTACAAAGTTAATTCAACATCAGAGCTCACTTAAGTCAGTCTTTCATCCTGCCATTTATTAAGTTAAAGCAGCGTTCTGTATTATATTCAGATATAGTCAACACTCGTTGTATCGACCAAGTACATTTTCAGCCATTTTGTCCTAGTAATAAATGTGTCGTTGTAAAGATCATGTTCTTAATTAATAGGAGTTATCGACCTTGACTTTTATTGTTCTCAAAGTATGATATATTAATAAAGTGAATGAGTTAGAATTGTAAATCTATGATATATATATATAATATTTATTTTTAAAATCTTATACAAGTTTTCATATACATTTAAAACTAAATTTTCTATATAAAAAATGTTTGCATACTATCATCTGACATATTCCTGGTAAAAGTTAACTCGCAAGGAGTGACAATGTTCTTGTAAAGAACACTATATAAAGGAGACATACATGTTTGCTACCGGAGAATTTCTGTCGGGGTCAGAAGCTGAATATCCCGTTTAAACGATCAAATTTACAATTGAACACGTTTGTTTCCATCAGTTTTCTGTCATAACCTGAATATTCAGTTGTCATGGATCATGTTGTTGTAATGTCATGGATCATGTTGTTGTAATGACAGTTGACTGTATGTCTTTTCTTATACCGGCGTGGTATACGCTTTTAGATGATTCCAGTCCACTTTGTTACAAATATACTTATATGCACTGACAGTGTTAATTAAAATGTATTCAAATTTAGACAAGTTAAAGAAAATAAAAAAGACATTTGTGATGTATGTTAAATAATTAAATCATGGCATTTTTAATATTTATTGATCAGATGTATATGGCATTACGACCGGATTTGGAAAGTTTGCCCACACCATCATCAGCAAGGATAAATTGGTGTAAGTTGAGTCACATTTTTCCGAATAAAGCATGAAAGTTCTGAGACTGTCAAAAAATTAATATATTGTATCCAGTCATCTGAATTTTTGTTGAGTATTTTACTTTAAAGATCTGATATATGTTTGATATAGTATGATTTGCTATCGGTGACAAAGGTTTTTTGTTATGTATATACGTTAAGTGTTCCTACTGTAGGCAAAGAGCTGTACCTAGGATGGCAAATTTGTTGTCCAATCTCATTTGCTCACTTACTATTGGGATGAAATATGTATAAACAAAACTATATTGTATTACTTAAAAAAGGGATTGGAGACAGTTAAATGTGTCTTAGGTTTGCTATCAAAGGTAGTTAAAAAAAAACAATAAGTTAGTTAAACGCAGGCTCTTTTTAAAAAATCGCCTCTTTAATAATCAAGGATGCTACAATGTGGTTCACTTTCATAAAAATGGAAGATTTTCGAGCAATAGTTTTTCAGAATCACGGTTAAATATTGAATATATTTCAAAAAGGGATGGAAAGCAATTGATTAAAATTCAAATTCATATTTCAGAGAGCTACAGGAAAACCTGGTTCGATCTCATGCTGCAGGTACAATTGTGATATTTACCATGAGAATATTGTTGACAATAGTTTTGTAGATAGATAGAAGACAGTCAGTCATATATTTAAACAGACAATGAAACCAACAAATAAATAAATGCTCGAAATGAAGCTTTGTTCAGCTATTGGACACTTCTTCTCCAAATACCCTAACCCCTCCCACAACATTAGAAGGGATACCTCTGCTATATTAAGAAATCCTTATTCTTATACGCCCACCAAAAGGCGGTGTGTATTATGTTATGATGGCCATCCATCCATCTGTTTCTTATGCAATTTCGTTTTTCACAGTAACTCAGGCTGCCCACCATCAATAGTTTTCAAACTTTGTGGAGGGCTTGCGCTTGGGGTAAGGAAGAATACTGTCTATTTGAGAGTCAAAAGATCAAGGGTCTTTCGTGTGACTGAAAGAAGAAAAATCGTTTCTGCAAAATAACTTAAGTTCTCCACCATGTACAGTTACTAAACTGCGTGGATGGTATATACTAGGGGTAATGAAGAACTCTATTGATTTTGGAGTGAAAAGGTCATAGGGTCAAGGTTACTGTGACTGAAAGAATAAAAATGGTTTCCGCACAATAACATTAGTTCTCCATTACATACATGGACCAAATTTTGTGGGTTGATAGCACTTGGGGTAAGGATGTAGCATTATTGACTTTGGGGTCAAAAGATCAAAAGTCAAGGTCACTGTGACTGAAAAAATGGAATCCACACAATAATATTAGTTCTACAGTAACATGTACTTTGATCAAACTTTGTGGATATCGTACACTTAAGGTAAGGAAGAAGCCTATCGATTTTGGGTCAAACAGTCAAAATTCAAGCTCACTGTGACTGAAATAAAAAAAATGGTTTATGCAGAAAAAATTTAAGTTATTTTCATAAAGGATTGTTGAACAATGGGTTCAAGGTATTCTTGTTGTTTTTATTTTTTTTCTAACATGTTCGACGTGTAATCCTTTTGTCTATTTGAAGAAGAAAAAAGTTGAGAGTAATAATTTTCTACATTAATTTATATATTTAGACTGAGTTAACTTCTGATGTGTTACTAAAAACTTGTTTCTGTTACATAAAGGAATAAACTGTACTATTTATAGGTAATATTTATAGGTGTGGGTCCTCCTTTATCTCCGGAAAGGACACGTATGTTGCTGGCCTCGAGAATCAACGTCTTGGCGAAGGGCTACAGTGGCATATCGCTCACTATTCTCAAGAAGTACATTGATGCATTTAATGGTACTAAAATAAACAATGTTTTTCTATTCTTGTCATAAGAAAGCAACGCGTAAGTAAAGATTATTGCTTAGCTATATATGCTTGCTGAATATACATTTAAAGTTTTTATTTATTTTCACAGAGGTGTATCATAAAAAAATATTTTGTCCTGTATCATGCATACATAAAACTAAATCAATAAGCTATATTCTCTAGCTATCTAAAGCACCTGTATTGCTGACTTTATATCTTGTACTATACAAATATGCAAGTAAGATTTTATTCACACATCGTCCAATAAATGTCATATTTCCAACAAAACAAAATGTTTACTTGACAGTTCTTCTGTCCGCATAGAAATGATGATTTATTGTATATATGACCTACGATATACATCTGTGTGTTGCAGGTGATCTATAATATATGTTCAACATTAAGAAAAAGACAAAGATGGGAGTGGCTTTGCTATGGATGAAAACTATTGATGTTTTTATTTTTACTTAATGTCATTTTTTTCTCCACATTGTGTAGCCTCCTGTCTGCCTTGGATCCCAGAGAAGGGTACTGTAGGGGCCAGCGGGGATCTGGCCCCACTTGCTCATCTTGCACTTGGAATGATGGGAGAGGGGAAGATGTGGAGCCCGAAGAGTGGTTGGGCCGCCGCAAAATATGTATGCTTGTTTGCAATTTTATCTTTTTGCGAGCAATTCAGTTTACAAATATCTTTGTTATCTTGAATATTTTGATGGAATTTATGTCTCAATTTTCTGTCTTTGCTTCTTAATTGTTGAATGGTAAACCTACAAGATTGGCGCCATGATATCGAGCAAAATTCTTCTTCACTATTGAAATCGGTACCAAAATATCAGTGGAAACATTGTATTCTGGCCTTCATCCTTGCAGAGAATTATAACCGACAGTAAACTCAAAAATGCTAGCAAGTGTCAATATTAGCAGTCAACAAGTGCCCTACCTCACATGCGCGTCACCTATCAGAAAGGCAGGGGGGACAACTTTTAAAATATTAATACATCATTGGCACAGGATAGTATTGTGTAAAGCACAAGATACATTATTGGCACTTTCAGTCACTGATATCAATAGTTTATATGTTTTGTTGTCACTATTGTTGAACTTTCTAAGGTACCGAATTTCATTGTTAAGTCTCTTGGCATCAGGAGATAATCCTTAAATTCATATTAAACCCTACCAGTTTGAAATAAAATAGTACAGGTCATACATGTATTTGAATTATTTCTGTAAATTATTTTTAATCACATTTTAAGGTCCTTGAGTCAAACAACCTTGAACCGATCAAGCTTGGGCCAAAGGAGGTAAGATTTGTGTAGAATTTGTTCCTATCGGTAATTTCGTAGGAAGTCTTTAGTTGAAACTAAAATTGATGGAAAACTGACCGTTATTTTTACAATTGTATTTTTAAAGCGAGATTTAAAAAAAAAATAAAAGACTCACACTAACGTTGATCTAGAATTCTTTTTAATCTAAGTGCATAAAAAATCATGTCGACGGTCAATCACTTTTGAAAAGAAAGAAAGATATCAATTTCAAAGTTGATAGCAGATTACGAATAGATTCAGATAAACAAGTGAACCTAATTATGATTTATTTCATTCTAAAGGGCTTGGCATTGGTCAATGGAACACAACTGATCACTTCCTTAGGAGCAGAATGTAAGTACTAATACAAATTATCTATTTAATACTAGCATACATTTGATTTATTAAGATATAACTTCTGCCAAAAATTTCGATAATAGGGAATATAGGATAAGGAAAGTCGTCATGACTATTTCGTCAATAAATGTTGTGACTAAAAAAAATGTTGCAATAATAAGAACTGATATTATAATTATGAGTGATAAGAACTGAATGAGTTCTTATGAGTATTTTAAAATAATTTCACACTAAAACATCCATTGTCAAGATGAAAACATGGATCACACATTTCTTAATAGTAATGGTTTATAAAGATAAATCCAACTCTGTGTGTGTGAATACAAGTTCATAATGCTACTACTATCAATTGTTATTGCTTTTATTGTTTTTGGTTTCTTTTGTTCTTATCAGTATCTAAATTACAGTTCCTGTTGTTGCTGTTACAGGTTTAAATTGTGTAATTGTGTGTTGGACATTTGCCAACTTATGTTGACTTCTTTTCTTCATAATTTGTTAATATACGTTATATACCAATGATTTTGGTAAAACAATGTAGCTGATATCATTTATTTAACCAAAAAGGTGTTGAAAGAGCAGAATCTATATGTAGACAAGCAGATGTTATTGCCGCTCTCACTCTCGATGTCTTAAAGGGGACTACTCGTGCCTTTGATAGCAGTGAGTGTTCTTTGGTTGCCAACTCTTTTAATATACACATAAGTGTATATGCACGAGAGAGAGAGAGAGAGAGAGAGAGAGAGAGAGAGAGAGAGAGAGAGAGAGAGAGAGAGAGAGAGAGAGAAAGTGTGTGTGTGTGTGTGTGTGTGCCCTTGCGCGCGCATATCTCCAGAAAGGATGCAGTCAACGGACTAAAATTGTTCCTAACAAAAGAAACTGTCCAAAGTTAATTAATGGTAACGATGAATGAGTCTAATATCACATAATCATATACTTAAAGATATGTCAATATATCTTTAATGGTCATTTATTTTGCAGCCTTAAGACACATTTGAGAATTGTGCAAAGACTATTTTTGAAGAATAAGGGTCATGGTATTTACTGAGAAGTTTAATCAATAGCTGAAAATTTTCTCCGTAGATATTCATAGAGTGCGACCTCACAAGGGCCAGATACTGGTGGCTACAAGATTACGTTCGCTTCTTCACTCTGAGATATATCCTTCCGAAATTGCAGGTCGGTAAATTTTTATGCTGAATTTTCAAACAGAATGACTTGGAAATATTGTTTCTTGTTCATGATATTTCAATCTCATGTAATATATTTAATTTCGATAGCGAACTGAGTACACATTTCTCCGTCGGATACATTCCCCGATCACATTAGCGGTGGGAAATATAAATAAACTCCACTACCTCTAGAATCCAGTCCTCCCCGAAAGATATCATTCCTGTCTATATAATATATAAACATAGTGAAGAAACTCTTCCAAATTACCTCACCTTTCCACCGATAGGTGGCTGCCCATATACCGGATGTTTTCCAGTTTAAGCTCTCGCTTCGATAGGAGTAACATCGCCCTGCATCGCTACTCGATATCCATTTATATTATGTTTAATTCTACCCATTGATCAAAAATTAGGCTTTCTGCAAAGTACAGGTAATCTTATTTGTGAATTTCGATGATATTGACACATATTTTTCACAGTTCGTGGACTTTGTTTTTCTGACCTGGTAAGTCGCACAAGGTATCGTTGATATTTGCAATTTGTACAGTTTAATTGTGAATAATGGTTGAATTTCTCAATTGTATCTAAAGCTAAGTGTTATTATTATGCTGACACGTTAGAGTTATTTACCATTTTTGTTGAACATTGTCATTTAGGATATACAATAGCAATGAAATGTGCTAAATGCAAGAAGTTTAAAGTCAGCGAGGACAATTATGACATGTGCCTCGCCTGCACAAATACACATCAGCATTACCTTGCAGTGTTTGCAGTTCATGATCAGAGGGAACATGTCTCATTGTGCTGACGAAATGTTTGAAGTGGAGAGATGACAGGTGAAGCTGAAGTCAACAGATAGTGACACCCTGAGTCTCTATCCGAAATCCTCGCATAAGGCTGGTGTGGTGGGGGATACTGCAATAGCACCTCCCCCTCCTTGTGTTCCTTGAACCATGCCGTCAACAACCGTCAGTTAGAGACAGATAATAGTGTGAATTATGTGTGTCGGTTCTACATCCGTACCATGCATTGCTCGATTCGCAGATGAGGAGAATAGTTCAGGAGATGACTTAGCAGTTGTTAGAATCGGGTGAGTTTTTATTCCTCTGTTCGTCGTGTCTTTCCAATACAAGCTTTGAATTGACAGGAGATTTTTCTCCGAATTTGTAAGTCTACTTGTTATAGACCAGGAGAGCCTAATGCGATGGCCTTTCGTCCAGATTATGGTATCCATTAGCACAAGTTTGTTATCACTTCTCCACCTACACTATTGGAAGAATTGTCAGCAAAATTTACAGACACATTCATCGCAAGGTTTAGTGGATCTTAAATGAAAATGGTTTCCCTTGGACATCCAATACTGCCATCTTGTTATCGCTACTACTCCTAAGTGGATGGTTATATCCACATAGCGTTTTCATGAAAATAATTTGTATGATATCTAGTTAGTCCTAAATAAAATGTTACTAATCTGAATCCAATATGGCTGCCATAGTGGCCATTTTGAAAATCTTATCACTACTCCTCCTGAACAGATGATCTTATTGGCATGGGGTTTTCAACATTGTCCCTTTGAATGTCTCTATATCTCAACTGGCTAATTTTTTCTCTGGCTTCTTTAGGAGAAAAGGTTATCTCCTATTACTATAAAGTTCTACAACTCCATGATTTCCGACACATTCAGGCATCATGGTAGAGGTGACCTATCGAACTTGCTGGGCAACTTTGACCCGAATAGGCCCAGATCACTCACCTTGTTTCCAAAGTGTAATCTTTCATGGGCTTTGACATGACTCAACTCAGATAATGTCGAGCCTTTTGCCAGAATCTCGTTGAAGTTACTATCTTACAAAACATGTCTTTTGATAGCCCTATATTCGGCATGCATTATGAGCAAGTTGCATGCCCTCCAGTTCAGATCGGATGGTTCCGTGATCCTAATGACACAACCAGGTTTTATAGGTAACAATCATTTACCATCTGCAGGCAACCAGAAAGTGGTCATCCCCCCCCCTCTCTCTCTCTCTCTCTCTCTCTCTCTCTCTCTCTCTCTCTCTCTCTCTCTCTCTCTCTCTCTCTCCTCGACTGATACGTCGAGAAAGGAAGAGATGCTAAACCCAGTCAATTCTCTCCAGCATTACTTGAAAGGCACAGAGAAAAATCATGGGTCCCAAAAATGACTCTTTTTCCGGTGGAGGCCAGAAAAGAGGATATAACCCCTCAAGCCTTAGCATCTTGACTGAAGTTGTTTCTACGCTCGGTGCTACTTTGAGGTCAGAATACCAGATATGACGCATTAAAGTTTCAGATCATGAGATTCTAGCCATCTCTGCAAGCCTTGTATTTGAACGCAGTGTTGAAATCTGAGACATTGTCGAAGCCGTTGACTGGCATGCACAGTCAACATTCTCGAGTTTCTATCTCCAAGATCTAGCAAAGCACAGACGAGAATTAAATCTGGTGGGTCCAGTGGGTGTGGTCTAGATGACCACTAGACCCAGTTAACGTCAGCACAACCTACTGATGCGCATGGGTTTATCACTTTCGCTAGATTCACCTGGATTTTGTATTGGTAAGAAACATAATTAATTTCTCACTACCCATGTAATGATGTCACGTGTGACGTGACGGTCAGTTGTGCAACCTTCATGTTAGCGGAGTGGTTTATTCTTCATATGGGGACTCCAGACATATTTCTTTTGAATGATGCCCGTAATAGACGTTGGATGCTCATGCATTTCCTCCTCCTGTTACCTATTCTACTAACGTTAATGTGATCGGAGAACGTATTTGATTGAGAAAGTAAAATTTTTATTATGTTTCTCCGGGAATATTTACCATATCACATTATTATAACACCTCACAGCAATGCAAGCATCCTCGTTGATGTTTTTGCTCAAGCTTAAACTGGTAAACATCTGTTATACGGGTAGCCACCTAGCGGTGGAAAGGGTGGTAATTTAAAAGTGTTTCTTCCCTTTGTCTATATGTTATATACACGGGAAAGATTAAATTGTCATCTTTCCGAGAGAGCTGGATTCGACAGAGAGTGGAGTTTATTTTCTAACGTTAATGTGATTGGGCAAGTATTCTCAGAGAACCATATTTTACTAAAAACTTAACTGTCCATTGATGTCATGACTGTATTTTCACAGATGAGGTAGAACTTACCGTAATTTGTATAATCATGAATGACAATGGCAATGCTCAAGGTGTTGCTGTTATTAATTAACTCTAAATATTCTCAGCATGCGACGTGCATTGGGTCCAGCGTCTAGGATACCCTTACACAACAATATTTGTACCTGCCGGCAAAGAATATTGCATAGGAATACTACCAATCATTAAACCAACACTAAATATCAAATTCTTTATTTTATTTGCAAACGACTAAATTGGCTTCTCGCCCGAAAAAAAGTATTTACAGTGTGTGAAAATTCGATAAGAGCAATCAAAATGGTGACTACGAAAGACTAGAGTTTTAATTAGGAAAGAATATAACACAAATGCAAAAGGACAAAATCAGTATTAAGTTATTTGGAAAGCTAATGTAAAATAGATACAATGATATGTCACTTCAAGAAACATTAATTAAAATGTACGATCCTCAAATGTGGTCGAAGCTCTTTCATATTTTTGCGGCAGAATACATTTTTGATATACTTTAGCATGCCAGATCAGTTTAAGAGAGTGTATAATTTAAAAAATGAACATTGAAGCTTCAGTGTTAGAAATGAAGTTTAAATGTATCGAGCTTGCACTCAGTAGACAGAAGTGTTTGAAGGCAAGAAGACATCAACATTTAGTCTTTTTTTTCCAAACATCTGGAAAACAAACTGCAAGAGGTATGTGTGTGTGTGTGTGTACTAAAAACATAAAGTTAGGTAAATGGTTTTTTAGGAAGGCACTTTTACCACCATTAAATTGACTCTATTATGTTGAATTTAGTACAACAGTTTGCTTAATCTCAACCACTGTAACTTATATTTTTTTTTAAACAAACAATATTTACTATTGTATTTCATTCCCGGGTCGAATTATCTGAGATAATGAAAATACAAGGGCATACAACACTTGAAAGTATATAAAACTTTAAATTATTGCTATGTATATTCTCGACCAACAAGAGCAGTGGACTCCATTCAGGCCTAGCATTTACCTGCTGTAAACTTCGATTCTGCTACCTCTTTTATAGAAAAACTCTTATTCACAATGGAAGAATGTAAGTGAAACTGAATTCAGAATTACATGTTTGATTTTACAGGAACAAAGATGGTGATTTTATCAATCCTGTTCTTCCCTATACCATTTGAAAATATGACATGGAATAAAAAATATATGCAAAAGTTTAAAGCAACTTTGTTGTGACTATATGAAGCCAATTTCATGTAGTGTTATTTAAAAGGATCGTGCGCTGCAACTTAAGATGGTTTTGGTCACCTTGTGGACCTACTTATTTTACTCCACAGCAATCTCTGTTTTGTACTTATCACAAAATGGAATATATATATATATATATATATATATATATATATATATATATATATATATATATATATATATATATATATCACCTTTAAGACTACTTGTTGAATTGAAAATGTTACTTACTTTGTTACTTACTTAAAACGATATATATATATATATATATATATATATATATATATATATATATATATATATATATATATATATATATCACCTTTAAGACTACTTGATGAATTGGAAATGTTATTTAAACCTTCTTGGCTATTTCATACCTTTTATTTTTCAATTCAAAACATTTTTTATGTTTTTTGTACAAAATGGCAATGGAATCACATCATTTACATCTTAATTATTAATATAGTATTAATATTACTGTTGTAATAGAATTTTTTTCGGTGTTTTGTATGTGTAATAATTTAAGGGAGAGGACCTTAATATTTTGTACCTTTTAAAAGTTTCCTTCCGAGTTTACAAATATGATTGCAATATAAATGGTTTGTCGTTTTACACCTAGAATGTTTGAAAGAAATTTGATCTGACTTATCTCAACATTATTTGGTAAAAATAATCTTCACGAAACATATAACTGTCCAAAAAAAAAAAAAGAAAAAAAAAACGCTCACATCACGGAATCATACGAAGCACAGGGATACTACATCTTACTTGTACTTGTTAGTTTCAATGGCACTTTTAACACATTATTGTCTATATCATGCCGAGGATATTAGAATTAAGTACCTTTCCCAAGGACACACTGAGGCAGGTGACCTGGGCTGGCCTGGGCAGTTATTGCACTCATGACCCTTGTATTACGAGTCAGACACTCTAACTAGTATAAACCTCATATTAGTATGAAGGACGTAGATATACCTTGTACTAAGCATGGACCAAATAGATAATTAAAGTTATGATCACAAATGATAGGCTCCAACTTGCACTTCCTGAGAAGAGAAAGCAACAGTTTTACCGGTCTGGAAGACAGCAATCTTTTACTTTGTATGATATTATCGGCCATAATTGACAAACATTTTATTTTTTTCCTTAATCATTCAGAGAGCCATAGATTTTGTAACCGAGTTCAAGACGCATACACGTTGAGATGCTCCCCACAGGTAGGTTTTTATACGTCTGGCATAAGGCGGAGTATATATTGTTATGGCATTGTCTGTCAATACGTACTTAGTCCATCTTTTTGTCCATCTGTTACCTTTTATGCTTCCGCATACTAACTTAAGTTTAACATTATTTACCTTTACCAAACTTTGTGAATGGCTTGCACAGGGGGTTAGGAAGAAGCCAATTGATTTTGGGGTCTAATCATGATGGTCACTGTCTGTGATTCAAAGAAGAAACACTGATTCTGCACAATTACATTAGTTCTACATCACAGATCTTATTCAAACCTTGTGGATAACTTGCACTTGGAGTAAGAAAAAAGTCTATCGATTTGGGGGTCAAAAGGTCCAAGATCAGGGTTACTGTGACATAATCAAGTTAATTCCGTATCACAGACATGGACTAAACTTCCTGGATTGCTTACACTTGAAGCATGGATGAAGCCTATTGATTTTAGGGTTAACAGATTTAAGGTCAAAGTAACTGTAGCTGAAAAATATTAAACATGGTTTATGCACAAAAATTCAGCACTTGATCAAAGATTGTGCATGGCTTACTCTTTGGACAAGAAAGAATGTTTTAGCTTGGGATCAAAAGGTCAAAGGCCAAGGTGACTGAATTAAAGAAGGAAAATCGTTTTCGCAAACTAACTTTAATTCTCGACCGCGTACCTTGACGAACGTTCATAGGGAGCTTGCACTTTTAGTAAGATATAGGCCTATTGATTTTGGAGTAATAAGGTCAAAGATCAAGGTCATTGTGACTCAAAGAACAATTAACTTTTTGCACAATAATCTTTTTTAGATTTCCCTTGACAAAACTTTGTGGATGGCTTGCACTTAGAATAAAAAGAAACCTTTATATTTTGGAGTCTAAAGGTCAAAGGTCAAGGTCATAGTAAGTATAATAAGAAGATATTGGTTCTGCAACGTAAGTTTAGTTTAAAAAGCACATTGTTTGACCAAAGGACAAGGTCAAGGTCACCGATACTCATTGGTCAATCATTTCCAGAGTCACCCATGCCCTACTACTTAGAGGATTGTTAAACACGGGGCGGGCATACAATATACCGCTCAAGGTTATTTTGTTAACATTTTTTTATTAAAAATTATGTACTAAAAACTAAAACCTTTGACCATCTTTAAACATCAGCAAAGCCTGTTGAATTATGACATCAAATACTTCAATGAGTCATCAATGAATAAAATAGTTTAGCGCAATCTTAAATCTATATTCACATGCCATACAAAATATTTTCCATTTTATTTTTTTAATAATTTTTCAAAACTGATCATCGAATAAATTGTATAACTTTCACGATTAATTAATTGCCTTGGGGGGGGGGGCATGGTTATAATCACTTTTTACACTTAGTACCTAGTTGTGACCCAATGTTACAAATATTTGTATGTCCACTTAACTTATATCACTAAAAAAAATTGTCTTAGTTGTATAATTCCAGATCTATATGTCAGGTTATATAAGTATTTCCAGAAAATGCCGCATAATCTATGGTGAAATTTTATTACTTTGTGTTCTAACAAAAGTAGAATAGTTTAAATTGAATTAAAAACATAACTCATGATGTAGATTCCACTTTCCACTTAAACAGGAGGAAAATAAAGGAAATATCAATGAAATTAGTGATACCTTCAAGTCAGCTGTGTTTTTTTATGACAACAGGTACACGGTATAGTGAACGATACAGTGGACTTCGTCAGAGGTGTATTAACTACAGAAATCAACAGTGCTACAGACAATCCAGTATCCTTTCCAACGTATCAATCTTGGACAGTTGAAAATGTTAAAATCTACACCTTTTTATTTGATGTCGATGGTACGGTTATAACAATGTGTCAAACGTACTCTCTTCGATTCAGGTGTTGGCTTTGATTCCTTAAGGTGGAGGAAACCGAGAACCCTTTAGAGACTACTGACCTTGAATGGGCGAACAGATGCCCTTTTATATGACAAAACTGGTAATGAAGACCGGACCGCAGAGATGAAGAGTGAGAGAGTTATGATTGTGCTATACAGATCCTATTTCAATGAATAATTCTCCAAGACAAATAAAATAACAAATATTCACAAATTCTTAAACTATATTTATTGGCATTTGAGTCACTTCTTGTGTGATAGACAATACATAGTGCACATCATAGCAGATTTAATATGTCAGGTATATTTTATCAATATCGGAATACAACAAATTCTTCCTTAGTGGTATTCAGATGGTATTTGTGGATTCTGCTGAAATAATATCAGGAGGAAACTTCCATGGAGAATATCCGGCAAAGGTACATGATAGTTCTTCTCCTGCCACCTGCCCAGCAAGGTGTGGGCTGGTAACTGCATCATGGTTGTAAAATGTCTTTCGCAGAATTACTGAATAATATAATTTTAACACATTGTATTTAAGAATAGTTGTGTAAACATTTTGCCACTTAAATTTTAAAAATCTTTAAAACCCGACTATGTTGAAAAATTGTATATACAGAAAGTTGGTGCATTTTTAGGTACGATATTTGAACTTTGCATGAAAATTTATATTGCCACAAATTGTTCACATATATTTAGAGTTATACATCTGTGTCATGATAACAGTTAGCGACATTGTCGAAATAGCTGTTATTTACATTGTTACATAACACAGTGACGTAGCAATGCCATTCAGGTAAGCAGTCATTTGTAGTTATGTAATGAATACTATATAAAACTGACGTTCATCGAACACAAACTTTTATAAAATACCACAAAATATTCGATTTGTTTCATAAATTATCTGATGATGACTGTGTAATATTCTCTATTGTCAAAGGTTCTGGATTACCTTGCAATTGCTGTCCATGAGCTGTCAAACATCAGTGAGCGGAGAATAGAGCGACTAGTTAATCCAGGTTATTATTTTTTTAGTTAGAATATTTTGATTGGATTTAAAATACCTTTAAACTTTAAGACTAGTCTCATTCACAAAAACACATTGTTTCAACCAGACTGCCAAATTTTAAATAATGTTAAAAAGAAAAGAAATATTATTGGGGTTCACATCAACAACAATTGACTTCGTTTAATACTGACACTATCTTCATATAAAAGAAAAACACGACTTGTTTCACTAAGAATGATATGCATCTTGTGAAACTACTTTATATAGTTGTTCAGTGTCTTGATAACTTTAATGAACACGCCAGACACCAATAGAAAAAGTATTTTGTTAACGTGCATTACACCTATGAAAAGTTTCTTCGCTCAGCATTATATATTCCCCGAGTCTGATAAAGTTTAGTCTTTTTTTTTCTGAAAAGACATATGTTGTATGAAAGGAGTATTATCTGATATAATATTCTAACAGAGTATGGACCCCAACTTACTTTCTGGTGGACATACATATGTCGGCAGATAATGGCATGTAACGCCGTCGGATATGTAAATTAAAACGCAAAGTTAGAATTAAGGATGTATTTGTTCTGACAGATCAACAAAGGGATCATTTCTGGCTAGTTGTGTTTAATAAGCATCTAATATGGCACTGTGCGAATAAACCAATAGTTAATTGTGTTTAATAAGCATCTAATACGGCACTGTGCGAATAAACCAATAGTTAATTGTATTTAATAAGCATCTAATACGGCACTATGCGAATAAACCAATTGTTAATTGTGTTTAATAAGCATCTAATACGGCACTATGCGAATAAACCAATAGTTAATTGTGTTTAATAAGCATATAATATGGCACTTTAAGAATAAATCAACGGTTAGTTGTGTTTAATAAGGATGTAAACGGCACTGTGCGAATAAATCAATGGTTAATTATGTTTAATAAGCATGTAATACGGCACTGTGCGAATAAACCAATAATTAGTTGTGTTTAATAAGCATGTAATACAGCAGCGTGCAGATTAAACAATGCACTGATAAACATTATGACGTGTTTCCACTTTCGGCTCATATCTTGTTGATTCAGTTGAAAATTGGATAATCTAATATATGAATTTAAGTTTTGATTTTTTCTTCAGTCTATAGCGAGCTGCCTGCATTCTTGACACCAGTAGGCGGTCTGAACTCTGGATTTATGGTTGCACATTGCACAGCAGCTGCATTAGGTTGGTGCATATATATATATATATATATATATATATATATATATATATATATATATATATATATATATATATATATATATATATATATATATGCATGCATGCATGGATATGTATTCACCACAGAACACAGTTAAAGTTTATGATGAATCATAAACTTGAGGCTCAGTGACAATGATTGAAAGCGTCGACTAATTTTGCTTAAGTCCTGTTATATTTGAATTACATTCGTGCTCAGACAATCCCATGACCCACTAGTAATCTGCCATTTCTCTAGAATGAATTCAGTTAAAAGGAAATCTCGTTCAAGCATAGGGAACAACCATCCTTGAAGAAACAGTATCCTTTCCATTTCACCGAAGCACTGAAACGTAATATTCATAAAATGGCATGCAATTTTGCTAGAGTATTAGGTCACCATTCTTTTAACAATCATGGCATAGGTATACCTAGGCAGTCCATAAAACAATTATGGAATTTATTTACCCTTAAAATCCTCGTTTGCGCAGATATTTCTTTCAAACATCTTCTCTGTATATTTAGTATCAGAAAACAAGGTTCTGTGTCATCCTGCCTCCGTGGACTCCCTAAGCACCAGTGCTGGAACCGAGGATCACGTGTCCATGGGAGGTTTTGCAGCCAGGAAGTGCGTGAGAGTTGTGGAACACGTGGAACAAGGTGCAAAGTAAACGAGTCCTTGTTTTAATCTTTGTTTGTACTAAAGGATTCATACACGTTGAATAATATTTTGAACATATGTTTGGTATATGAGAAAAAATGTTACATCTACAATACAAGTCAATGATATTTTATAACTTGTGTTTTTGGTGGAGTTTGACTAAGTTTTCTAACCAACTGAAACTTGTGTTAGCTGCTCATCCGCTTCACATTGAGGGTGCTTATTTTTTCTACTACAATAAGGCATTATGCTAAATTTTCTTTTTCCTTTGTATCTTTCCGCAGTGTTGGCAATAGAGTTGCTGGCAGCTTGTCAAGCAATTGAATTTTTGAGACCTCTGAAGACCACTGCACCCTTAGAGGCTGTCTACAAAGTAGTCCGTAAAGTTGTTGCGTACGTACTTTTATAGGGAGATTAAACTTAACAGTGAATAATTTTCAACGAATTATTTAAAGTTATTATCTACCTGTAATACTGTGAATTCACTATTAGTCGTGGTACCAATTTTCATGGTTCACTCAAACCACGAAGTTTACGACCTAGCAAAAAGTCTTCCGCATTCAAGGAAAACAGACATACTTCAGACACATCCACGAAAATGTCAGTGCCCATAAAGACGTAAATGGACCTTCTCGGAAATTCGCAAAGCATCGTTAGTAAAAAAAATTGGAAAACAGAATAACGCCAAGTTAAGTTGGAGTTTTATACATTCCAGTCAATCGATTGATTGTTTCATATCATAAAATATTATGAAATGACTAAAAGACACGAAAATGCTATAATGTTTCCCAACAAACCAAAAAAAAAGGTTGTAAAATCAAACTGACATCACGCAGGATCAAGCGTAATCAGAGAGAGAGAGAGAGAGAGAGAGATTCCGTCCTCACCAACATTTTGTAAAATGGATTAAGTACCTTGCGACTAGGTCTATCTAGCGTCGTGTCAACAGCATTAGACTCGACATAGCAAGCGAGGCATTGTGTACGTTTTTGGTTGAAATGACAAAATAATTAATAAAGTTTATTGCCAATTTTTTACAAGAAATACTTTTTCTAGCCCAAAATAATTATTATTTAGTCTAGAAGTTACGGCATACGCAACAGTGAATTATTTCCCGATCCAAAAAATGTATAGTCTGATTTTCTTTTACAGTCCATGGAATAAAGATAGATTCATGGCTCCAGATATAGAGGCCGCCACAAAGTTGCTTCAGGAGGAAGAGGTATGATAAATACATTCACATTGCTTCTAGGCCTTTTGACTAATATAAAAGTATAGTATCACTGTTAATGCAGTAATTCAGTTTAAGTAGATATGGATACATATCGCATTACTTTCGTTATAGTCAAATAGATGGGAATAAAAAGACGATATTAGGGCTATGAAACGTTCTACACACTTTGTAATTCGTTCTTACAAAGGAGTGCCTAATATTGGAATATATTGTATCAAAATATTTTAGAGCTTGTGGAAATTGTATGCAAATTTCAGAGTTTCATGCTCAGTTTCTTTAAATTGAAATATTCCTTATAAAAAAGGAATTTCAAAAAGTTGCAAATGAAATTTTTAATCCTGTTCCACTGAATACTTTCTTAATGGTTTTCATAATAAATGAAGCAAGGCAAACAATTTCCATCATCACCTAATTTTATGCTTTGGCAGTTTTTACAAATTATTTAGCACATGTGATTGTGATGTTTGGCCAGGTTGATTTATTGAATAAAAAAAATGTAGCATCGTCTGTGGAATCCATTGACAACATTAACACAACATCCAATAATTTGTTTTCAAGTTTTAATAAAAAAAAAAACACAACTAGAAAGATATTTTCGAGATCCACACCGTGCAAATTGAGTCTGTACTTCCAAAATGTTTGCTGTGGAACAAAAGTAGCCTTTTTTGTACAAAACGGTGCAGTATGTCTTGCTATCACTCCTCTAAAGATACAACATGCAAATGTCAAGGTGAAATATAACAAATCCATCGATATCGTATCTTGACAAGTGCATTCATTTTCAATCACAACTTTGCTTCTGGGATCTAAAAAGCCATGACTATGTAAAGTTAAAATAATGGCTTACAATTTATTATACTTTTTGGAACGACATGATGATTATAACATATACATAGATTCCATTTTTTTCAGGTCTGGAAAACTGTTAAACCCTACATTGATAACTACCATTCCAAACAAGCCATAGAAACACGGGTGATGTCCCCTACATCCACTCAGAAATTAGCAACTGGTGCTGTGAGCGGACCTCCGACAAAAAGGAGACGAACTCACAAGAATTAAATTGTGTGATTTAAATGAAAAATAGAAAACCATTTTTTTAACACAAGTAAGCTATTTCCTGCAAACCGTTGATAATTTTATATACAGACAGACTTCACTGGTATTATAATTCCCATCGTATGGTTATTGTTGCTCTGTGACTAGCACATTTAAAACGGAAATACATGGGCCCAAGACTTAACTGGTTATAAAATTTCATATATTTGCTGGAACAATTATGGCAAATCATGTAATGCATATAGAACAGATTTTTAAACATTCTAAATTAGATTTCCAATAGTTTATTATTTTATATTCTTGATTTCTTTGTTGATTGTCATTATACGTTAAGTACGTAATCCATTGCTGTATCCTGAAAATGGTTTATGCTTTAAGTGTGAAATAAATAGAAATGAATGCATGCATTGTTACTATAAAAACAATAATCTTGAATAAAGAATATGGACTACATGTACTTCAGGTGTTATCCCTCGTACTCATGAAATAATGCGATTTGCTCTTGCGTTATTTTTTATACCACATTTTATTACAGACGTATTGGATTGTAGACAACTCAGGACTTCTGGGGATTCTGGATTGAAATGGTTCTGCTCATATTACAATTCAGCCGATTGAAATTACAATCGAATTTTGGGGTGGGCTATGGGGGAGAAAATAACAGCCCGAATTTAGTCCAGCTTTGGTATCACAAGTAACTGTTAGCATCTGTGTAAAAACATCATTACAAAATTTTCATTCCGAAGATGGACTCTGTCATAGAGGACTAAAAGTCTACATAAATTGTCATATATCATAGAGGACCAAAATTCTGCATAGACTGTCATATATCACAGAGGGCCTAAAGTCTGCATAGACTGTCATATATCATAGAGAGCCTAAAGTCTGCATAGACTGTAATATATCATCGAGGGCCTAAAGTCTACATAAATTGTCATATATCATAGAGGGCCTAAAGTCTACATAAATTGTCATATATCATAGAGGACCTAAAGTCTGCATAGACTGTCATATATCATAGAGGGCCTAAAGTCTGCATAGACTGTCATATATCATAGAGGGCCAAACGTCTGATTAGACTGTCATATATCATAGAGGACTTAAAGTCTACATAGACTGTCATATAAAACAGAGGGCCTAAAGTCTGCATAGACTGTCATATATCACTGAGGGCCTAAAGCCTGCATAAATTGTCATATATCAGAGGGCCTAAAGTCTGCATAGACTGTCATATATCATAGAGGGCCAAACGTCTGCAAAATATTTATCTCTGAACATTGACCAGACGGTAAAGACGTCAAAGCATGCATTTTACAAAATAAACATAAAATGTCGACAACAATGAAACTCCTGCAAAGTGCTACCTACATTAAGTTATTAGATGTGATACATTAAGTGTGAGCACCTAAAATCTGACTCAGTGTCAGTATTTTTCAAACCTATTATTAACCTCTTTAATATTTCACACGTTATTTATCAAATATAATACATTTACACCATTTTCTTCAAATGCATAATACATTTATATACTAAATTCCCCAACTTTATTTTTCGTGTTATAACTATCTCTATTTGGAAACAACAATACTCTTGATGGTGCTCACTGTTGTACAAAACGTTCACCAAGATCATACTGTTTAACATTAACTGATATAACTTGTCAAGATCATACTGTTGAACATTAACTCATATAACTTGTCAAGATCATACTGTTTAACATTATACTCATATAACTTGTCAAGATCATACTGTTTAACATTAACTCATATAACTTGTCAAGATCATACTGTTTACCATTAACTCATGTAACTTGTCAAGAGCATACTGTTTAACATGAACTCATATAACTTGTCAAATGTAAACCTTAATCATACTGTTTAACATTAACTGATATAACTTGTCGAGATCATACTGTTTAACATTAACTCATATAACTTGTCAAGATCATACTGTTTAACATTATACTCATATAACTTGTCAAGATCATACTGTTTAACATTAACTCATATAACTTGTCAAGATCATACTGTTGAACATTATACTCATATAACTTGTCAAGATCATACTGTTTAACATTAACTCATATAACTTGTCAAGATCATACTGTTTAACATTAACTCATATAACTTGTCAAGATCATACTGTTTAACATTAACTCATATAACTTGTCAAGATCATACTGTTGAACATTATACTCATATAACTTGTCAAGATCATACTGTTTAACATTAACTGATATAACTTGTTAAATGTAAACCTTGAGGGAAAAATCTGATTGACATGAGTTTTTGCAAAGGTATTCACTGCATCATTGAGAACAGCTACAAAAACAATACAAAGCACACAAAAAATAAAATGTCCATGTGAGTCTTATATCGCTCACCTGGCTTACTGACATAAGATGGCTTACTGACATAAGATGGCTTACTGTAACACTAAGCTCAATCACTTGGCTGCAAGAACTTTCATTAATCTGCACATATAACACTCAAAATCAAATTTGTTAAAGTTCTTGTGAATTCAGTTTTGTACATCAAGTTTGATCAACAACAACAAAAAAAAAAAAAAAAAAAAAAAAAAATAATGCCCACAAAGGATTAACAAGTTTAGCCAGTCAGATACGGGATCACTTAAATAATACATACATGTGACAGAACCTGGACATTACATCAGTAGATTTCAAAATTGTGATCAGTATATTGGCTTCTAACTCAGTAGGATTTCTTACCGATATAAAGTCGATTGAAAAGAAAACAAGTGCATTTTTAGCCATAATATGTATTCTCTTCGTATTATAAAAAAAAACAGAAAGCTTTTAAAATGAACCAGATTCTGACGGCAGTGTTAATAATTAATTAACGAGTCAGGGAAATGTCAATTCGATGAAAAAGGAAGAGTTGTATATCACATAGTTCGCTGCAAAGATTTTTTAAAATAAAATCCACAAGCATTTTTAGTCATGTTTAATTCAGTCTTATTATCAAATTTCACACTCAACAGGCTGTTAATAGTTTTCTTGTCCAGATTTTCCCTATGCGATGGTGTCTGGTGATATAATTTATTTCACCATATACCATCTGAAAATTCTTTGCATGAAATAACAATAACTTCTTGCTTACAACAAAGCAGTTGTTTCTAGATACGAATTTGACAAATATATTCGACACTCTTAAGATTTCGGTGTGTTTGTTGTTTGGTTGCCTGGTTGTTTATTCGGTCATTATTTTGTCTGCTTGGCTGGATGCTAGCTTGTTTGCTTGTTAGAATGACTTGTTTACATGAAATAAATTAATCAGAATAGAAAAATCTGATATTCCACAAAAATAAGGAGTGGTGTGATGTATGAGTTGTTCAGTTTTTGTTAGCCGCCTTTATCATTCCAAGAAAGAAACTCGATATCCGGATGAGTCATATCATATACATAAGGTACTGATCCACTGATAATATTTGATACGCTGAAAGATAGAAATGTCATGGTTGGTTACCTAGGTCATTGCTTCCACGCAGCACAGTAACTCGATTCAGGACAGGACCTGTTTTGATGACAAAGCATCTCACTGGACGTAAACAAGTATACTATAAATCTTATATGTCACGAATGTAAATACAGAATTTAATACAGTCATCTGTATTCCAATGAGGCTTTGAGTCGTCATATTACAATTTCACACAAAGGATTAGTTTTAAGTGCCAAAAGTTCGTAACATTTGCGTTTTTTTTAATGAGTAAGGAATCTAGGCATGACCAGGACAGATCCCAGGTCAGGTTATTTCTGCTAGATTACGAATTCGAATTTTGCATATCATGTTTCTATATTTCAGGAGGAGTGTGAACATGGATATATCAAGTGGTCGTGCATATTGTTGTTATTGGTAGTGATCGTGTAGGTGTTTTTTGTCGCTGATGATGATGATGATGATGTGACGAAAATTTTTAAAAGTTATTTTGCTAATAGTAATAATAATAATAATCAAGGCCGGATTAAAGGCAGCAAACGGAGCAGTTGTTCCAGGGCCTCCGCCCTGCGGGGTACCCGCAACACAGTGAAATGGGGGGGGGGGGGGGTCCAATTGCTCAAATTGATATTATTATTATTATTATTATTATTATTATTATTATTCCTGGCGCTCAAAAGTGGATGATAATATTCAATAATTACTTTATTAATTTATTTATTAATTTCTAAGTTTTAATAGAAACTTGAAAATGTTATTATTTAGTTTATTTTATTTAAATTTTTTATTTATTTACCGCGAAGTTTTTACATTCTCTGCTATCTTTTTTTACATTTGCAAACGTCATGTAAAACATGTCCCGTTGATACTAAAAAGGGGCTGTTAATGTATTGTATTTTGAACTATACAACAAGATGCAAAGAGACAAAATATTACATATGTCATATAATGTTACGAGCTCTGTGTTAATTACACAATTGTAAAATACACAGTAGCAAAGTTCTGGCGCTTAGATGATACGAAAAATTCAGCCAACTTGTGTCCCGACTTACGATAAATGTAAATGTTGGTGCATGCGTGATTGCCCGGAAAACAGTCGGGAAGAAATAAACAAAACCTGCAAGTGTATCCCTGATAACAAAAACGATATTAGCGTTTACCCATTATATAAACAGACTGTATTACCTGGAAACGAGTCATTCGATTGATATTCAACCTACATTATCATCATATACATTTCTCTAACTGGCAGTGAAGATAATATACAGGAGCCATATTTACGAACGTATCTTTGGAAAGTAGTCGTTCATATGACATCTCTTAGAAAAGAGTTCTTTCCTAAGCGTGTTTCACGAAGCGTTTCATAGATCACAAGCTTAAGTCCAGTTACATTATATTACAACAATTAGATATGTTTTTCATATGTTTACAAAAACTTTATGATACAATGACCAACTATCCATTGTGTACTGTCCTCTAGCCAAGTACAGATCTCTGGTTTCAAATGTAGTAGGCAAAATAATCTTTAAACAATTTTCAAATATACGAGAGAGAGAGAGAGAGAGAGAGAGAGAGAGAGAGAGAGAGAGAGAGAGGTGCTTCTCTATATTACGGTTGTGTTCAAAACAATATCAAACCTTTAAATTAAATAAAATATTTAATTAAACCCGGGAATTTAATTTTCGTCATTTCCTCCTAGAGTTTTCCTATACAGAAGGAACGAGAGCAAGATATTTTTCATACAAATCCACAACATAAATATTTTTATCCGATTGTTCGTAATGAATAATTGGGTTCAATGTAAATTCTCCTGCTCTTAACCCCACCTGGAATTTATTTTCGCACGCGGGGGATTAAATTTCACAGATCCCAGTCCATTTTCATGGTCACTACCTGGTTCAAATTGTTCTGCTTTACAACCCATGCCCCAGGTATCCCCTAAATCCAAACACTTGTCCACCATAGAAAACATATTGCATTGCTCAGTCCAGATGCAATATCGATCTGCTCCCTTTTACCCACATCTGTCTTTAATCGCCTGTATCCATTTTAGGTAAATGTCATCCGACTCATGTACATCACTTTTTCATTCTCAAAGCCAACAGCAGAATGACGTATTTAGCATCAAAGCGACAGAACGCTGGAATATAATCACGTGTATGTCGCATGAGTTGCCTTGATTGGTTAGAATTCAGTACAAGTAACAGAGTCAATCATTTTACAAATGAGATATACCACGCCCCGCTCATTAACCCATTTTGGCCACTCGTGAATTAAACGGGTAGCTTGTGGGAAACGTGATATGTATATTACTTGTATTCCTCGTATCTAATTTCTATCTGGGAATGAAAAAAGGCGGTTATCAAAAATTGTACAGCCACAAATATCACATTATTTGTTCTTATCATGTGCGATGTCACCTATTATAGTACTGATTCGTTTATTTCAAGTAAACAAGTCATTCGAGCAAGCAAGCAAGCTAGCAACAAAACAACCAGGCAACATGACGACCGACTAACCAACCAACCAACCAAATAGCAAACAAACCAAAGCCTTAAGTGACTCTAATATATTGGTCAAATTCGTATCTAGAAGAAACTTCAAAGGAGTAAGCAAGAATTTACAGCCATCGCTAGAAGATGAAACTTACATGAGAAAATTTATGAAAATTGCCTCTATTCACTGCTAGAAAATCATACTTTTATGACAAAACTGAGATAAAGCCATAATTTCAATATTAAAACTACTCGACACATAAATAAATTGTTAATTTCGTATCTCTAAGTGCTGATGTATTTAATGATATGTACCAATAAAATTATTTTTATGGGGGAAACAAAACATTTAGAGGATTATTTGCGAGGCTGAAGCTGGAGCCGAGCAATAAACGCCCAGTTGGAAGAATGACACCTTTTGGCAACTTAAAACGTTATTTACTGCAATTCATATCTGTGCAGTGCTGTTGTAGGGAAACGATTTAATATTATGATATTTATGCTTACAAACTGGACTTCTCCAGCTATTTGTGACCAGACTCTTTCTAGGACAACGCACAAATAAATGTTTGTTAGCACCTTGTGCTTTTTGGTTCAAAGTTTTTGGTAATCTTGGAAAGTGAGGGATAGAAGAAGCGGTGGAAAGAGTGGTCCTATTCGCAGAGGAAAGTATTCACTGAAAATTAATCAGAATAGCGCTGTCAGCATTCATTGACGATATAAGGTACATTGGGCACGCGTTGACTTAACATGTTTTCGATGGACTCTATGCTACTTTTATGTACTATGACTGAAATTTCTTACATGTGGTAATTATGGAAAATATGCACTTTCTAAAGCAGACAGCTAGCAAAATGGCTGCTCCCAGGTGCTCGACAAATGAGCCTGAACTAGCTCAAAGTACACTAACTTTAGCAATTATTAAAATAGGCAAAATGAATTTTGCCAGAGTTGACAATACCATCGTCTGAAAGTGCAATAAATGAATTATAGAATATATACAAAGTTAAAAACAAGTTATGGGCTCTTTTTTTTTTTTTTTTCTTTCTTTTTTTTCTTTTTTCTTCCAATTTACCTTTGAAGTCCAGGAAGTGAAAATGACCAAGTGGAGCTAGCAGTATTTTGAGAGGTGCACATCCGAAGTAAAGCCAAGCTGTATACTATATAACCCAAGTTACACCCCTCAATCGTACATCAAAAAAAAGGGATTAAAATGTATTTTAACAATACCTAAAACATACAAGTTCTTTTTTAAATAACCCGGATAGCCAGTTAGGAAAACCTGGGAAATTCTTTTTCTTTAAAAATCAAATCCTATGCAATGTGCGAAACTGTAGAGAGGAACCTTAAAAAAATATGAAGATGTGTGCAATTGCTTTTCTCTGTTTCATATAAGCATGTATGATTTTATCAATAAACTGGTACATTAACATTGATGTTATGTACGAAAATAAGTTAATTATGCATATTTTGCTCTTGCTTATACAATATTTGTGGCAATATTGTGTGTGAAATGACTTTAATTATGGGGAAATTAGAAGTTTTAGAACAATGAAGTAAAGTCAACTTAAATTTAAAACTGTTGGATAAAGTGAAAGAAAACTGTAGCAAAAATGTTTCTTTTCATTCACTTGTAATAAAATTAAGGGAAAAATGATGACAAGTCAGATTCGCTTTCGTCTATATACTAGTGTTAGAAGAATTAGCAAACTTTTTACCCTTTGACCACTGTGAACCTGATCTGTTCCATCCCTGTTCAAACTGTACAACTTATTAGCGACATCTCAGAAATAATTGTAGCAAGTTTCATGTTCCTGTCTTTTAGCATAGCACTGGTTGCTATTTTGAGAAAATGCAATGTGCATTTTTAAAATAGCTCACTTTTCATCAAGTGGGTGGTGGGTTGTGGTGGTGGCTGGGCTTGTGTGGGACTACTAACGTTCTGTGGAAGAAATACATGAGAATTACTCAAATGACTGTTTGCGACTTAAATGTTCAGCTACACAACCAAAATTAAATCATACAATAATAATACCTATTTGGTCTTTATGGTACCGCTCTACAGTTATTAAGTACTTCTGAGATAAGCAGTGAGGAAAACCTGGCAAATTCTTTTTCTTTAAAAATCAAACCCTATGCAAGGTGCTAAACTGTAGAACGGAACCTTGAGCTCGCATTGGCTTAACATTGTTGCTAGGGAAGCACGTACGATTATTCGAAATTGAATTATGTGAATTCTGTTGAGGCCGTCATCTTGGATTTTACAAGCCTGAGGCCTTTGGAATATCCTCGGATATTATCGTTACGTATAATTAAACTTGTCAGATATTATCGGATTTTATCGTTAAATAAATAAAATTCGAACAACCTCTGATTTTATCGTTAAATAATATAATAAATTTTGGATAACCTCAAATTTGATCGTTAAATCATCGAATAAACTTCGGATAATCTCATATTTTATCGCCGAATTATAGAAATTAAAATAGCCAAAAAGAAATACATTTTTTTTAAAAACCAGAAGTGAAAAGAAATCTCTGGCAACCATGTAAAGTGAACGGACGCCCGAATTTGATTTCTTTTTGTCTGAAAAAAATCAATTTTTTTTTACAGTTTTATTGAAAAAATAAAAACCGTTGTAAAAAAAAAACGAGCCTATGACATCTGCTTTCAAAAGAAACATTCCTGTCTTTTTCATATTCCAGGCACTTTGTAGAATTATTATGACAGTATTAGATTTTAAAGTTCTTGCAATTTCAATAACCATCATCAATATGATTCTGTCCAAACTACATTTTAAAAGGAAATTACCTTCTAAGTAAACATTATTAATTTTCCCAGCATAATATGGTTATGATTCATAATGTATACGCTATTTTAAATTACAAAGTGTAATCTTAGTATAAGACTTTAAATCAAGGTAATAAGAACTATTGAAGACCGGATCAATATTCATGTATGTATTGTATCAATTTGAGCAACTCTTGCTGTAAAAATTTTAAGCAAATCTTTTAAAACTGTACACATCCTCTATGCAAAAGTTACAACTTCATGAAATTAAATTTGCTATTATTTATTATATAAACGACTTTTATAGCTAGCAATGTTTTATATACATATTAGACATTTTTAGCCACCGGTGGCACTGGCTGCATAGCCATTCACCTGGAGTCCAGTTATAAAGCAATAAAACTCAATGTACACTGCTGCAAGCCTTCTTTAGCTATTTCACGCTGCTGCCTTTTCGAATGGAACAGTCCTATTTTACGCTACTGCCTTTTCAAATGGAACAGTCCTATTTCACGCTGGGGCTATTGCCTTTTCGACTGAAACAGTCCTATTTCAAATTCTACTTGAAACGTGCAATATTTAGAAGCTTGAAAATGAAAATACTTAAATGCTATTGCACTTTGGCAACTGAAGTTTTATAGTCATGTTCTTCTTTATATATCTATAGATTATTCTTCTTTTTAAAGAAAATATATATTCATTATTTCGTTTTAATTTTCAATATTATCATTCCACAATTTAAATGTTCTCGATATTATATATTACTAATAGATAGCTCCATTTTGCGTTCAGCAAGCTTTTTATAGCGGAGCCCGGCCTTCAAGGCCACTTGCCACCAGCACACTGATAGTTGACCTTGGGCTCAAGTTCCATTATGGTTAGAATAAACCCATGGGCAAATTTTAGTTGAATATCTGACTCTATTTATTTATGCCAAGTTAGTGTATATAGCTGTAGGGTTGGAACCTGAATAGCTTCTATGACCCAGGGATTAAGTTGTTGGATGTATTGAATGCACCCCGAGGTCAATGTCAATTACATGTATACATTTGTCCGTTCGTGTTTAGTAAGTGTACACATGGTTATTGGACAGGAATATCAAAAGGTTCCAAGTTATAGCCCAATGGTAAAGTCCCTTGGCGTAGGGATGGACCCTTGGGTCCATGTCAGTAGCATGTATTAATGTGTCTTTTCAGTCTGAGCAAAAGTATATGTGGCTGTGGGATGGGGATGTCAATAGTTTCCAAGTTACGACAGAGAGGCTAAAAATCCCTTGAAGT